>JAQQAC010016209.1:67195255-67256059 GCA_029783875.1 Phataginus tricuspis
TGTGTGTGTGTGTGTGTGTGTGTGTGTGTGTGTGTGTGTGTGTGTGTATGTGTGTTTTGTGTGTGTGTGTGCTGAGGAAGGCTTATTACTGTGGATAAAAAAAACTTTTCTTAATTTTCTCCTCAAATGAGACAGAGAATGTATCCTAGTTTCTAAAATAGAAGGTTATATATTTTAGTAGAAAATATAATAATGTAATTTTCAAAAGAGCTCATTGTTAGATGCAAAAGTTCGTACACCATAGACAACAAAGGTGTGGAAACACTTGAACTGACTTCATTTTCCTTTTCCTAGCCCATATCTCAATAGCAAAATCTAAATAAAGACTCCAAACTCTGATGTAACAGCTGATAATTTTTATGAGAACCCTCTGAAAGAACTTTGTCCCTTTTTTCCTTGGTTCAAAGTGCACAAAAATGATTTGTAGTATGAGGGTGGGGCCATAGAGATAGAAAGACTTTATATTATGAGAATTTCCATGCTGCTTGGAACTGTTGCATCTCAGAATCAGAACATATGGGCCCACGGTTGCCTGGATTTAAGATGACTCTTTTTATACTAATGATTATAAATAAACGTTGTAAGTCCAACAATCTGATTTTAGGGATCTGGTAACTGACTTATCTTTCTCATTTAAGCTCTCAGCTTCTAAGGAGTTATAAATTGGGACAGAGTTGGTGTGACACAGCTTACCTGCTCAGGATTTTGTACTATGTATCTCCTAACAGTGGTCTGTGGATACGTAGTGACTTTCACTGCTGGAGAATGCTGTTCCTGTGAAAAAAAGATAAAAGCTGCATATTATATATAGTGATCTTGGGGCCATCAACAATAATAGGGAGCAATTTTCAGAATGAAAACTTTGAAGTCATTTGCATAAATGATGACACATGAATTTATGTTTCAGTTATTTTGAGTCTCAAAAACATACAGAAAAACCTATGTTTATGTGCTCAGCACTGTGCTAGGTGTTTATACTCATTGTTAGGTTTTATACTCATTTCATGGCAATTCATCACATATTACATACTATATTTGATGATTTCAAAATATTTGTTTCATTGTAAATGTGCACACATGATTAGAAGAAAATATAGCTTAATATGTATTAATTGTATCTTCTCTTTGGAAAGAACATCCAATATTTTTAAAAATGGAAGGAGTTGCAAGGAAAAAAGTGTGTGTATGTGTGTACTTAAACATTTAAATCGTCACTGGGTGAAGGGCATAAATAACATTAAAAGGGAGACAGAATACTAGAACAAAGTCATTTGTAAATTTTTGTTGGAAAAAGAGTCAATATCATTAATACAAACAGAGTTTTTATACTGCCCCCAAAAAAGAATCTTCACACTAATAGAAAAATGAGCAAATAATGTGAACATTTATTTTTAAAAAAGCAAATTAATAGACAACAGAAAGTATTTAACCAAACTAGGAATCAAATAAACATAAAAAAAGAATATTGTATTTTAACTGGAAAAAAATTTTAAATAATAATGATGATGAGGGTGCAGTAGGAGAAACATTTTCCTATGGAGAGGGGAAAGGCTAAACAATCATCCATAGGTTGACATACTTAGTCATTAAAGTAATGATCTTGAGTAATACAAATTTACGTGTAGAAAGCTCCTATTACATAAGATTAAATGAGAAATGAAGATATAAAATGCATATATGGTATGATCTCAATTTTTTATTTGAATTGAAGAAAATAAAAAATGCTAAGAGTAATATCTCTGGATGGGGAGGGCATTGTGAGTGATTTTTGATTTTTCCTCTTTATGCCCTTTTATAGTTCCTAAATTTTCCATATAAACACATATTTTTATTATCAGAAATAATTCATAGAATAAACACAATTTTAAAGCCTTCCATTATGAAAAATAATAGTTCAGTTTTCCGAATGGGGCTAAGTTTAGTGAACAGATTTTTGATTTAAGTGGATTTACTTTTCTGAGGTAATCTTATCTGGTGATCTTGTAGGGCTTCATTTCTAACTCAACTGTATTCTTATTCCACAGTCTTATATTTTTTTATGTATGTGACCCATGCTAGTCTGTAAACCCTTTGAGAAAAATGATTGTCCTAATTCACCTTTGTGCAGTATTTGCTACATAGTTGGCACTCAGCAAAAGTTTGCTGAATAAATGCTTGATTCTAACTGACCTAGCTCTAGGCAAGGCGAAATTGGGAAGTGGTAGGCAAACTTTTCTTTAATGATCTTATTTTTTCTGCATAATATCACCATTTCTTTAATATACTCAAGGTCTAGAGATCAGTTTTTGTCCATTTGTCCCCTTAATGTCCATGTTCACACACTGAAACCTCATCTGGGCAAGTCAGTTTGCATAGAACAGCAACTTTCTCCCTACTCCTACAATTTATAATCCTCTCCTATGTAGTAATAAATTTAGGATGTTTCCTATTTTATTTTCTTAGTATTATTTTTTATATTAAACACATAATTGTTAATATGGCATTTATTATTATAGGTACCTTTTGGAGATACAATGACTAGACTCAAGACTAATCTTAAAAGTGGGAATATCAGGTCATAAAGGCTAAGGAAACTAGACCTTTGTATATCTTTCAAATCATACACCCTTGAAAAGGCCTAGTTCTGACTGTAAGTTACTATCACTGATAAAGGCAGGTCTGCAATCAATCCAGGATTATAATAACTTTATTTGTGCTCAAATCAAGGACCCTTAATATATACATAATCCCTAGGAGCTCCTTGGCTAAAAATAAACTGCGCTCAAACCAAACACAATCACTGAGTAGACAATGAAACTGAAATATCTCAGTTCACAGCACTTGATTCAGTACTTGTTTTACATTCTTTCAATGGACTGTTCTGATTCTCCTACGCGAGAATCCCCTTTCTAGTTTTATGTTCCTGACATTTTGTGAATATGTAAACCCTGATGAGGGACTTAGTATTGCTTAAACATATGATGAGGCCTAAATTAGAAGAAAAGAATCTAACCTAATCTATAATTTCTTTTACCTGTTCAGTATTTTGGGTTATATGAAGAGTGCTTGGGGCACAAGTAGATATTTTCAGAGTTGGAGAATGGAGTTCCTGTTGAGAGAAATAGAAGAGGGTCCAGAAATTATTAGTCACAGGGTCATTTGAATGTCTTACGGTATTGAGGTACCTTTTCCTTATTTTTATAATAACCCAATTTGTCAGAAATAAGAATAAATGTTATTTAGTGTTTTCTTAAATGATGTCTGAATCTCCAAAAAACATATTACCGAAATTCCTTTGTCAGCTTTGCAAGTAACCTAATATAAGACAATTTCAGGAATGCTTCTGTAACAATACATTTTTCTTGTACTTTTAGATTGCATCTTTTTTCTTTTTTGAGAAACTTTGAAAATATACACCCCAATGTTACTGTCTGCAATTAGCAAGATGCAAAATTTATCAAACAAAAGCATTAAGTGCAAAAACTCTAAAAGCCATATAGGAAACTACCTTTGAAAATTCAATGACTACTGCCCTGAGATTACTTCAAGTTGACTCTTAATTATGCCTTGTCTGATTTGCTTCTAGTTGAATTTCAAAGACTAGGTTCTATGATCCATAAAATCCAAAAAGGATATGATATTTAATAATGATTAAAGTGGTCACTTTATTGATTATGCTGGTATTCTTTACATTTTTTCCCCAAATCAGCAAGTTTGAATAGCTTTATTAGAGTGCAAAGAGTTAATAGCATTACTATAAGTTACAACCAATTGATACAACTCCAGGATATATTCTAACAATGATAAAAATATTTCTTTCTTTAGAGCAAGAAGGCTATTCAAAATCACAAGCACAGACTGACAAGAGAAACACTGACAGACTCACACAGAAGAGTAACTATAATGTAGGTGTTACCTGCTGTTCTTAAAACAGGACAATGTGTTTACTCAACTTGCTGAATGTTCTGCAGCTTTGGTTTTTCTTTTGGTTAAACTTGTAACATTTTCATCCCTCCTCCCCCTGTTATATCAACAGCAACCCTGCAAACTTAATGTTACAAGGCAGCCTTTGAATATGTTCCCAGATTTCCTTCTGGTAGTTAAGGAGAATTGCTCAGTTAAATGCAGATAATTAAAGATTGTAGACCAAACAGGTACATATTCTTCTGTTTAGGGAGATAGATACAAATGCAACCAAGTGCATGCAGGCTTGGCCCACAGATCCGACAGGAGCCAGTTCAGAAAGATAAGAAAAAAATGTGCTTATTAGTTATATGTTAGTACATGAATGCACTGTAAAACAAAAAGTATATAAAGTCAAAGATCTTCCCTTAATCATTTTCCCTCCATCCACATCCCATACCCAGAAATAACCATTATTGTTAGGTGTATCTTTACATAAATATATATGATAAATAATATTATTTATTGTCTTTATTTTTCTGCAATGTAAGCCAAGCACTATTGTTTGTAATTTGGATTAGATATGTCTTAATTCATTAGTTTAAATTAATACATATTGTTCCATAATGTTTGTTTGATAGCTTGTTTATCTATTTCCCTATTGATCAATGTTTAAATTATTTCCAGGTTTTCACTATGCTGCATTGAGCATCCTTGTGCAATTCATTTCTCTAGAAACCCACAAAGGAGCAGGATCGCTGGGGCACAGGTTATGTGCATTATTCATTTTAACAGATACTGCCCAATTGATTTCCAAATGGTCATGTCAATTACACATCAGCCAATAGTATGTAAAAGTATTCATGTCTGGAGGATGCTTTCCAGCAACTTTTTAGCATAAGGTTAGGGATAGTAATACTAGAGTAATTTTAAGAAGAAAATTTGTGCCCATTGCCTGGCACATGGTAGGTGTTCTATGAATGGTAGTTTCTTCCCCCTCTTTTTAACCAATTCAAATTTGATGGCATCAGCAAATTAAACAGAATGGAAACAACTAGCCTAGTGAACTAGCTTTTAAGATAAAAGACTGTACTGTGAAGTTTTATAAACTTGGACAAATTAACCTAAATAGGAATAAACATACACATATCACATCTTTAGGATATTTATTTATAATGTATTGGCAGGGTTGTTTTATTCAGATGCATAGGTAGTAGATATTTAAAAGAAAAATTGGTGTATTTGCACAAAGACTAGTCTGATTTTAAAATAAAGAAATTATTCCAGCTTCTTATGTGGGAAGCTGATACATTAATTCCATAGGTCATGATTTACTTAACTGTTTTGAACTTTCCTTTTTTAAAAATCATCTAGGCAAATGTAGCTTCCCCACACAACCTTCATGGAAACAGAGGACAAATGGAATGACTTCAAAATGTAAACTATTAAGGCAGTAGCTTAATATGTGTCAAAGAGATTAAGATCTACGATGTTGACCAGTATAAATTTAAAATGTAGCAGTATTAGGCTGATCATAAGGTCCAAAACACCTGAATATAAGGTATATTAATTCCAGAAAGACTTGCTAAAGAAAACCCTTTTTCCTTGGAAGTCTACAGAATTAAAATAGCCTGAGTAAATGTCCAAAATGAACATGGGAAGGTACTTTCAGTTGCATCTAGCTCTAGGCAGGATTGCAGTCAGTCATCCCACATACAGGATTTTTATGATGATGACAAACACCTATTAAGAGCTTCTTGCACAAAATACTCTGTATAGATTAGCTTATTTCACACTCAAAAAAAAAAACTCATGGGGAAGAGGCTATTATTACCCCATGTTACAAATGAGTAAAGTTAGACAAAGATAGGTTAAGTAACTAGTTAAATATCACACAGTAATACTAAATTGGAATTCCAATTCAACATCATTCCAGAATTCATACTTTTAACCATTATACTTTGCCACATCTACAGCTTACCTTATCATATTTTCTGTTTTCCAAATTGTGGAACATAATTCTACTGTTAGATTTGACTAGTCCTTATAAAAGGAAGCTAGATATTTATCTTTTTGATTATTTACTATCAAAGTCAACTTTTGGATACCTAAAAATATGATACCCACCCAAAAGTGACTGTGTGAGAAAAAAGCCCGGATTAAATCATTTAAATATCTACAAATTCAGGAAGGTTTATTTTTATAGACTGCATGATATTTTTGCAGAATAAGTTCACAAGCCTCTAAACTTAATAAAATATTGAATTATTATTTAACATACAAATCATCTAAGCCCTTCAATTTTGCAGGAAGACCCTACTTTTTCTGATAAAATATTCAGCATAGTGTTGAATTGTTTATTCCTGTGGCTCAGATTTGCTAAATACATAAACATTGCCTTGTTGGCAACTTTCAGTTCTGGTAAAAAATAATTTTGTTGATAATTAAGTGTGTTCAGGCTTAGTATAAAAATCCAGGCCTCCTTTTCCCACACTATCTAAAGTAATGATTTTCAACTTCAGGAAAGTTGTAGCAGCCCTCTTTCTTCTCTTCCTCCTTCTGCTCCTCCACTCCTTTTATGAAGTGCCTGTGGCATTGCCAACTGGGATAATTTCACTACATCAGTTGAGATAACTGTCCTTACACTGATATACCCTAAATCAGATCTGGAAAACTCTAGTTGCCCTAGGGAAAATTCACTAATTATAAAACTACATCTTTCTGTTAAAATAGCTATGTTTTTCAGATTCTAAAAATCTTATGAAATACAAATGGCCCCAATTTCTCAGGCACTTACCTCAGTGAAAGAGCTTTGGAGTAGCTCAGTGCAGTGGAGAAAGAAGGGAAAACAGAAGCTCTAGAGGTTGTTATTCTCCTTTAGATAGAAGGGAAACCTTAAAAACTTAGGACATACTCTGAATTCCAGGATTATTTCAGGGCAAGACCTTGAAAATCAGAGCAGAAACCATTTTGCCCTCTAATATATTTTTGATATTTCCACTCTGATAATAGAATGGTAGACGGCAGAAAATCTCACAGTAGGGGTAATCAACAAGTGATTTGCTGAAACAAAGAAATATAAACTTGTTTAAATTTAAAATACTTTTGTATTTAACTAAGGTTAAGAGAGATAGCTGATATGGTAGAGATACCAAAAGCTGGTTTATAAACCCAAGGCATGCATTAATTAGTTGTTTTAACTTGATTTCTTCATTTGTACAGCAGACAAATAAATACACAATGCATATTTTTAAATGTACACTGTACAACTTATACAATGTGTATGATAATGCTTTTACTATTTCAAACTTGGAATTCTAGTGAGTAAATAATAAATGTCAGAGAATTTTGAAAAATAAAATATGCCATCTATTAATATGAGGCATTATTTTTTACTGGATTGGTTACATGTATAACTAAGTTATTTGTTCTGTAATAATATTGAAAGATATATAAAAGATAGAATATAGTCTTTACCCTCACCAAGCTCATAATCACTTATGGGGTGAACACGATTATTGTAAATAACAACAGAATATTGTATGAGCTATAGGGAATTTACTATGGGAGTTTTGAGAGATAAGAGATAACATCAACCTGGGATAATTTCAGATTTCACCACAAGGTTATACTTGAGGAAGGTCTTGAAAAAATTGATGTAAATTCAGCATATCTAGATTGGTGAGGATGGCGGATAGGGACATTTCAGGTATAAGAGCAACATGAGCAAAGGCACACTTCTGGGAAGTTGGAGGCTCTATTTAGAGAACAACAGTTTACATTTTGGCTGAAACATAGAACACTAGAAGGGAGTTCCCGGAAGTAAGTTCCCTAGGAGGCAGATAATGGAGGGCTTTGAAAGTTAGACTAAGAAATTTATAGACACTGAGTGTCATTGAAGGGTTTTTTTTGGGCAGAAGAGGGACATGAACTAGAGCAGTCCGTTTAAGATATCCTGTAGTGGTGGTTTATGAGAGGCAAACTCTCTCAACTTTCCTTTGTCTTGAAATTGTTGGGAATTTAAGCAAATTTTCTAAGGAACATGTTCTTAGATGTAATTAGATTTGTGAAGACTTAAATAATTTTATGCAGAAACCTATGCATCCAAGCTGAAGTCTGTTAGAAGAGAAATGGGTAAATAGTATGTTTGAGGATAAAAATATGTTCTTGTAAAGTTCTAAATGTATTTTGGTGTGTGGATGAATATTGTATAGTAGTAGTTTTTATGAGGGAATAAGGGTGCGTAACTGATATGCTAAACCAATTACAGGGTAACTGAGTAAGATTCAGTAAGTAAAAACACTTTACCTAGGCAGAATTTCGGTAGCAGGGAAGGTCTCGGTAAGCAACAGACTATTAGCAGCTTCAAGCTAATTTGGCTAAAGGAAGTTTCACAAGATCCCAGAGAAATGGTATGACAGATCAGAATCACTAAGCCTTTAACAGCATTTGCCATAATAGATAATGATAAATATTTTTCTATAAGAAAAAAGTATGAATCAAATATAAACAAGTCAAATCCAGATGCTTAATGGGACCCAAGAACTACAATAGAAATAGAATTGACTTATTAAATCACTTTCTTATATCTATTTTGTGTGTTCACTTTTTTAGCGGGGCAATTTGTGTCTTACTTTTCATTAGCTGTTCAAAGAGAGGGCATAGAAGAGTGAAACCCATGAACAATCCTAGTCATATATCTTTATTAATGCTACTGCTGACAGTCACAATCAGGCATTTTTGCAAGCAAAAATCACAAAGGGAGGGAGGGAGAGGGGACAGATGAGTTGGGAAAGTCAGGAAAAGAGGGGGAGAGAGAGAGATGGAATTTCCAGTTCCATTCTATTCCCGAAAATATTTGCTTTGACTTGGTCTTTGACTTATGATTTCACAAAAACCCTCAACCCTCAACAAAAGTACGTTCCATGGTGGAGAGGAAAAAGGACCACAGAAATAATGTACTGCTCAGTATTGTAAGTACCTTGCTTATAGTTAAATAATGAGAAATGATACTAGCTTTAAAAGGAAACCACGTCTGAGGTGGAGGTGAGAATGGAAGCACTGAAGAGACAGTAAAAAGGCTCAATGGTGGAGAAGATGTCTTAGAGAGGATGACTTTTCTAGATGGAATATTGAAGGATAGGTATAATTCCAGCAGAAATATGAGAGTGGTTGTTGCCATAGCAGGGGACGGAATCAACAAAGACAGGGGAGAGAAGGTGGCAAAGTACTGTTTGTTCAAGGAACAGAAAGCAATACAGTGTGTCTGGAACAACACTGTGTGTGGTAACCTTGTGGGAGGAAGTGGTTAGTGGGAGATAAGACTGTAAAAGTAGGGACTCTCTTGTCCCCTCCTGGCGTGAGCCGGGAGCTCTGTCCTATCACTTTATTTCTAAATAAAAGCCTGTACCTTGCTCTCCTAAAAAAAAAAAAAAAAAGACTGTAAAAGTAGGACGGGACTGTCCTAAAGAGGCCCTTTAACATCATCAAGGCAAGAATTTTACACCTGAACTTGATTATCAAAGGTTTGAAAGGATTTTGCCCTTCAAATCAAATGACGTAATAAAATGGCCAAAATCATAAATTCCGTAACAAGGTATAAGCTGATTTTATTTCTTCATAATATTTCTATGGACATTCTCCCAAAGCATTTATGTCTTAAATAACTAAAATTCAACTTATTATCCAGTGCTGGAACCTTGTATATTTTGATACAAAACAATCAATAGAATTTATGAGAAAATTTTAAAAAAGAATTCTGAACAGCAACAAAAAATATCTGCATTCTTGGCAAATAACATAATACTTTAAAAGCATTGAAATGTTCATTTGCATTATTTATTTATGCCCTGGCTTGTGTTCCAAAAGATTTTAGCTGGTTCATACTGGGAGCACATACAAGAAAATAATCATGAAGTATAAATAGGAATCAGATATCGGAGACATAAATAAGAGTCAAATGTGTAAACCAGGAATATACAGGATAGCATGGCGCTTACAAAGCACAGACATGGAACTAGACTGACTGCTCAATTTAAATCCCAGTGCTGTCACATACTAGCTGTATGAATTTGAGCAAGTTATATAAAATCTCTGTCCTTCAATTAGCTAACCTATAAAAATGGGAATGATTACTTGAACTTTACTTACTAAAGTCTAAAATTAATTCAGTACCTAAGGGAGATAGGCAGTTGCAGACAGTCTATGAAGCCTGGATCAGGTGCACAAAAGCAAGGAAGATACATTTTGATTGGGGGAGTTATTTTTCATCTTTTTCCTCTTCTTCACCATTTTCTCTGTTAAAAAGTGAGGATCTGGGAAAATTATATAGGTAGAATGATACATACATACATACATAAGTATCTTTTGCTCAGCTTTTTTCTCAAAGGGTTATGAATTTAATTCTCCTTCAATTGAAATTGGCACTTCAAACTTATACTTTGAGAGTTTCTGGCTTCATTTTTTTTGTTTAATTCCAATGTGCCCATTATAGCTGATCATGTAAACAGGCAGCACGTTGATCACACATTTGCACCACCATGAATTTCTTTGAATGTGATGATCTCAGAGGTATTTCTATATTTAAATGACTAGCTTGAATATGTAGTAGCTTGAATATCTGCAGAGTCCAGTAGAACTCTCTACAATGGTGGAAATGTTCTATATAACTGTGTTATCCAATACAGTAGCCACTAGCCACATATGGCTACTGATCACTTCAACTATGGCTAGTGTGACTGAGGAATTGAATATTTAATTTTATCTGATTTGTATTAATTTGAATGTGAAGGTATACAGTTATGTGCTACCCTATTGGAAGTGCAACTCTAGAGGAAACATTGGTAAGAGACAGACTGCAAGCAAACGTTAGTGCTCAGTGTCACTACATTTTAAAAAGGAAGAAGAAAAACACAAACTAACAAAGCTCCATCTGAAGTATGGAGGTCCAAGTTCAAAGGCCGTAAGAGCCTGGGAACTTCCAAATTACTCTTTCTAAAGGATCTTTATGCCAGTAAACATTATAAATACATTCCTGCTGTTCCAGTCTTTTGATCATATACCATGAGTTTTAGAAAATTGCTTTAATGCTTTTCCTTATTAGTCTTTCTTAGCTAGTAGGGCCCTAATAAGCCTTTCAACCACATATGTTTACCTAATCTTTCCAGTGTCAAAGGAGCTCTTACTTTATAGCTTATTCATTTAGCTTATTATCTTGTCTGTGCAGCTAGGGCCTTTTGTTGGCTACATTTTTCATAAATCAATAATACAAATGGAAAGAACTATTGAGTGCTAACTCTGTGCCAGATATTGTGCTGCACACCTTCACATGTTATGTCACTCAATACTCACTGCAAACCTGAAAGAGGGTATTATTATCCCTGCTTTACAAATGAGGACATTGAGGTCCTGAGAGGTAAAGTAATTTATTCTAGGTAATACAGCATGAACACTCACTGTGTTTCAGGCACTGTGCTGTGTGTTTTCCACCATACATTACTGAATTTGACTCTAACAAATATCCTATGTGTTAGGTGTTATTATTGCCCCATTTTACAGATAAGGCAACTGAGGCATATAGCTAACAAGTCCCCAGACTAGGAATTAAACCCAAGAAGTTTAAAGCCTAAGCCTATACTCTTAGCCACTACACTAGACTGTTTCATAGTTCAGTTCTGCCAAATTCTACTTCATCATTGCACATTTATCATTTGCAGCTCTGCCTAAGACATTCACATAGATTCATTTGTGTGGATATTTTCTCCAAACAAAGTTCTCTGTGACTGATCTTTATATTCTGCAAAATATAAACCTTGTCAGTCAATACCTATTGGCTTTCATTTTCTTATTGATAGCTCTAATCAAAGAGTTGAAGACCTTGGTGCAACATGTACAGGAACGACAGCAGGACCGATGGGAATGAGAATTAGGTAATAGACACAGAAGATTACATACATAGTACAGGACTTTGCTCTCTAAATATCTGTAAGCTTGTTGAAATGAACATGGAACTCTTTCATGTTTAATTTGAATTTTAAAACGTTACTTAAAAATTAATAAATCATATTATGTTCCAAGAAGAAAAACGATGGGGGCCTTTTGGGTGCTACTTTCAGTCCTAATGACTATGAGAATCACTGAATGTAATAATAGTGGTACTTAGAAACAGTTTTAAAAGAGGCAGTATCTTTGAAATGGCCTGACAGAATTTGTGAAGGCAAACTGCCATTTGAACAAATTCCCTGAATAGTATGGAAGATGCTCTTTAGAACTTTTCAAAGCCAGTAACATGGTGAAATACATGCCTTAGGTTACTGTTGAGATGAACTTTATACAGGAAGAAATATGTAAATGATCATGATCTTTCTTTAAATGAAACAAGCAGTTCCTTAATGGAGGATAAAATCTGTGATTGTGTTTTCATGTAAAGAAAGCAGTAGAATGTACTAGTAATAGAACTCCTTCCCCTCATCCCTTCCCTCCAATGGAAATCCCTCATTTAAGAGATTTGTTCCTAGATTTTTTTCTCTTCTTTTCCTGAAGGAAACTAAGAGATAAAATAATGTACACATTTCTCTTTGCAGTGAATGCTTTCTGTCTTTTCTAGAAGTATAAATGCTCCGTTGGAAGTCAAAAAAGAATCACTAATGAGATAGCTACTGGTATGAAAAAAGTTAGTTCACATACACTTGTTTAGAAAAGTTCTCACTTTTAAATGGAGTTGAAGGGCATGGAAAATCCCCCAGTTGTTTTCTCATGAATTGTCAAGAAAACAAATTTGGATCACAACAGTTAAAGGTGAACGGTAAACAAGTTCACCTCCCACCCCCTTGCCCCACCCACCCCCACCTTGCCACATACACGCACGATGACAGCTTGTGTTTGGCATTGCCTGAACACAGGCCCAGCAATTGTTCAGACCTCTCTTAAATGAGAAACAAGTGGCATGGGCATTTTCACCCAGCAATTAGTTGCACTCACAATTTCTATAGCTTCGTTCAATTGTAAGCACAAAAGGGATGAACAAGGCAGAAAACATGGGCCTCTTTATCTTATGATCTCATTCCTTCTTCAGGCAACCTACTTCCTTGAACAATCATTCACTTTAGTGACCACGCCCTTGAACAACAATTTATCAAAATACACTCCTCCCCACAGAACAGGAAAATTTTCTAATAGTGTATAGAAATCCTGGCAAAGAAAGGGAGCTATTCACAATCTTTGTAACTGAAGTAAAAGGGAAAAAAACATGTACACAAAGATAAGCCCAAGCTGAATAGTTATTGAAAGCAGAGGCCATTCATGAACACATATGTTCCCCTGGGCTGCTCTATAGAGTTAAATTTGGTTGCAAGTTTCAAATTGTAAAGAATGGTAACCCATACATAAAGAGGTCCTTTCCTGAAATAAAATGTGTTTTATTCAATAAAATACTGATTACCAAAATACAAGACAATGTTTTAAAATGAAATACAAACATATGGAACACCTATAGACCTGGTCCTATATGTCTGTCCTCAACATGGACTCTCCCTGGTAAGCAAATGGCGTTTACCCAGATAATCACAGCCCTTCCTACATAGCAAGCACTTAATAAATATGTGTTCAATGAATGACTGGTATTTAAAAAAATATTTTCTTTTGATCCCTTTCTCTCACATAATAGAGCTCCTCTGTATACATGGAAAATGTCTTGAACTTCATGAAAAGCTAAGTTAATAGAAAGGCAAATGCATGTGCCCAATGAGTAATTCACGTCAATGTGATTAATTTAAAGAAGTATTTCATTTTGAGTTAATGATGGTAGGTAATATTTAAGCTTTTAAAAAGACAAAGCTGTAAATCTTTAAATTTTCTCTTGTTTTAGGTAAAACAGGGGCTTGAACTGCACAGGTCCATTTATTTGTGGATTTTTTTAAATAAAAATACGGAAAATTGTTTTGGAGATTTGAGACAATTCAAGAAAACATTTTCTTTTCTCTCTTTTTATTGTAAGAATACATATAGCATACAAAATATGTGTTAATTGACTCTGTGTTATCAGTGAGCCTCCCTGTCATCAGTAAGCTATTAGTAGTTAACTTTTGGGGGAGTCTAAAGTCCTATGTGGATGTTTGACTGCACAAGGGTTGGGCCTCTAACCCCCGCACTGCCCAAGGGACAACTGTAGTTTTTAGAACTCCATTTATTTACAAGACTGCATTCAGTTTTAAAATGCATCTATGACCTTGATTACATCTGTGTTTGATTTTACCTCTACATATGGATAAACCTAGTAATTTTAATTCTACATCAATTTAGATAATTTTACCACCAACTGGGTTCTACATTCAATTTTCTTTGAGAAAGACTATCAATCAGACAAAATAGTAACTGAGAGAATCATAAAATACATCTGATCAATTGTAAAGAAGAAACAAAGCAACATTATATATGGAGAAATTTAAAATATGTCTATGTGTATAAACACCATTTTAGTGCACAAGAAGGCAATGGAGGAAATACATGTACTAAAAAGCCAGACATAGAAAATACTAAAAGGCTGCAAAAAGCATTTGGTTAAATTTAAAATGTCTACTATATAAGCTAAAATTAAGATTCAGGAAGCAAAGCTGAGGGGCATCAATTTCAGCTTCTCAAAGGGAACGTATTTTACTACTGGCAATCGTATATATTTTTAAGTCTTATGAATTATCTGAATATCTTCCAAACACAAAATGCTAAAAACAATTAAAGTAAAGGTTTAATTGAATTTACAATGACCAACAATTAGTCAAGTCTAGCATCAGAGTAATTGCTACATACTAACTCAAAATGTCTCTGAAACATGGCATATTAAGAAGAGACTTTATCAGAACAAAAACCAAACAAACAAGAACGGGTTTGGAGTAATATGTGCAGCTTGCTTGTGCTGTGCATGGTATGTAACAAAGCTGCTGCCACAGCTTAACCATTTTGTTAGCATCAAGGTAATTTCAGATCAAATCTAGTCCTACCTTGCAGCACGTTATCCTGGCAACAGGAGAAAGGAAAATAAAACAGAAGGGTTACCTAGTAACATTCTTTGTGGCGTCTGTCTAAAAGCTTTCTTGCCTAATCATCTTTTAGCGGATTTGTGAATGCCCTTTGATATCTAACTCAGTTTGAAATTTTATAGTCAAATTTTCTCTCTTCTTGTTTCACTAAGGGAATGAAGCTTCTTATTTTTTTCCTTTGCCGCATATCTAAAATATTACTCCCTCATTCTCACCCAGTTCTTACTTTTCTTTCTTTTTAATTATAACTAACTTCAGACTTCACAATCTCCTGCATTTCGATTGATCTCACACCAGATTCTGTGGCCATACTTTCTGCCCTTAAAGTTCTTTATGAACTCCTCTGTGGGGAACTATGTTTCAGGACAGAGATAGTCTTAGAAAGATCACTTTAGCAAATATCAGGTAGAAA
Organism: Phataginus tricuspis; assembly: GCA_029783875.1. Lineage (NCBI taxonomy): Eukaryota > Metazoa > Chordata > Mammalia > Pholidota > Manidae > Phataginus > Phataginus tricuspis. The sequence continues at coordinate 67,210,583 of JAQQAC010016209.1, forward strand.
GAAGGAAAGGAAATAATAAAGCTTGACCAGCTTGGTCCCAGGATATTAAAATGGAAAGCTGAACTAAGGAGTATACAGTAAAGTGTGTTCTTAAAAACTGTTCTGTAGTCAATCTTTATAATTTGCCAAATATCAGCTTTAAAATTTTTATCTGTTTATCTTTCTTTTACTAGGAAGCTGACAAGAAAAGAGTTTAATGTGTTAACTATGATAGATAGGGTGATTTTAATATTCCTGTGGGAGTGGTAACTTGTTTTTGGACTAGGGAACATAGGCAACACCCACTTTGTTGTTTATTAACACCCTAATACTGGATATTGGAATTTACGTTTGCATTACTATTATCACTTACACAAACTTATGACCTTATTGTTTTCTTCCCCTTAATGTCAATATAGACACAGTTTTTTCAACTAGGAAATTACTGACTGTAAATCCTGGATTTTTTTTCTTCATATTTTTTCCCTCAAATGACACTACGAGTGAAATAAAAGAGTAAAATTGTGCCTTTGTAGTTTCTGGGTTATCCAGATCTTTAAAAATTCTTTTGAAAATAGATTTATTATATTTTTTAAAAATGATGTTTCATATCCTACTTTAAATTGTGTTTTTGGGGAAAATAATCCATATTATTAGTGATTGATGTAATAATGCAACATAGGGTAATATCCCAATGGTTGCTTTTTGAGCTCTTTACAGCAAAAAATTGTATCTTGAAAACATAATTTCGGTTTGGACAGAAGTTTCCACAAAGCTTAAAGACATGCAAATTTAATGTAAATAGTCAAAGAATGAAAAGGACTTAGAGCTATTAATTTTATATAGTTTTGTGATATTCTTTTACATTCATTGGTAGGATCATTAGCACAGAAACCGATGCTAAAATAACAAATTGATTTCATTTTAAAGGATGTCTTAAGAGTTCTACCTTTTCTAGCTTTCATTTAACAGTTGCTTATATCTTGCCTTCTTCAATCCTATACCCACTCTTTCAGTACTCCTTCTATCAATATTCATAAAGTATTCAGCTTTGTTGTATAAGAACTACTGTATCATTTTCAGAAAATGAAGCACACGACAGTTCTGACATTTGTGCCTGTCACTCACCCTGGAGCAGTGTGCTATTTGCTGAACACAGACAATTGCTCATCACTCCATACATTCAAAAAAAAGCCCTGTTTAATTCTGATATGAAGTGAATCAGTGGGAATGAGTCTATAAAAATTATTATATTCAAATTGAGGAGTGCTTTGCAGTAGGGGCAAAAGAATACCTTGAATCAAATATTCCAATTAAATCTAACAAAAAATGAACCTTCCCGTGCTCTAGATTATGACAGTCTTTGGAACTGGTAAACAACCACAGGCACTAGTAAATGAAAGAACAGCAAGAGATGGAACTTGGGTTGCTAAGCATTGCATGTATACCTGTAATCCACCAAGAGACTTCATCCTGTAAAACAAAGACAAAGAAGCAGAAAGAAAAGAAATGAGTTTCAAGCCTTCCCCTCTCTACTAGTTTGGCGCGGCTGTCTTTGTGGTACCTGGGAATGGTCGCTCCAAACCAAGTTTTGGTAGGAGGAGGCAGTTTTGAGAGGGGAGAGCACTTCCCGTGAGCCAATGGGGTCCAAGGCCTGAACTACTTTGTTCATGGGCCCACTGTAGGTCCTCACTCGTTCATACACTACATTTTTTTCTGGAGACGGCTGGGCTTGGCTTGACTGATGGTAACAGTGGTAGTGTTGGGGCTGCTGAGTCCCACAGCTGCTGCTGCTCATCTCGTTCCGGTAGTTTGAGCTCATCATATTCTCGGTGGTCAGCAGGGTACTCCCCCCAGATGCTCTCCCTAAGCAACAAACAGAGAAAAAGATTATGAAAGAAAGGGGTAGGAAGACAGGCAGGCAAGCACACATATCTATAGTGGTGCCAAGGAGAGATGAGAGTTACCTGAGCAGCAGCAGGAGCAGGTCTGGCAGCTACAGAGGCAGCAAAGTATTTGAGCACAAATGGAAAGTGGAGCCACCCTGTCAGATTGCTCCAGGAAATGGTACTGACACGCCCCTGAGGGGCGGATTCACGGGGCAGGTTTACGTGCCTGGAGAGGTCCTGCCTTACCTCAGAGACAGCTATAAGGCTGTCCAGTAGGTAAGGGAGTCTGGAGTCTGGAAAAGGCAGAAATGAGGAATTTTAGGGCTGAAGCCAGGCTTCCAAGTCCACAGTCTTTGAAATTCACTTTAACTGCAGATGGGCAAAGACATGAAAGTGGCTTTCCTATGGTTCTTAAGCTTAGTAAAGGTAGATATAAGCATAAGTATTATCACCCAGAGTCCCAGCCCAAAATACAGAGTATTAGCCTAGGGATACACTAATTTTCACAGATAAATTCGCATTCTTTGCAAAATCCAGCTGGTAACTGCTTTTAAGGGAGATTGCTATGGGGTCTCCTTCTAACAACTCTAATTTATGGACCTGTTTATCTTGCTCCAGGCTTAAAGGTATGGCTTTTCGAGCATACATTTAAGTAGAATTATCTAAATGATTAAACTGCTATCTATACTTGGAGGATTGGTCAAGAAAAATCTAACCATTCCACAAATGCTTTGCATTTTAACATTTATATGTTGTTTTGCATTTTTACAAAAGAGTATATGCTGATTTTATTTGTTCCCTAGGAAACACTGAGCTTGATTGCCTTTTTAATATCTAGTTGTTAAGAGAGATGCAAGTCCTGAGAGGTGCCTTACCTAATATAATAAGATTTAAACGTGCTCAGCACTTTTATTTATTAGTACTTGAAATTATAATCATAATGTCTACTTACCCACCAGGTTTTGCCCTGCAAGATACTTCAGCACCACTGAAGTCTAGAATACTTACTGAGGGTATCTTCAGATAAGAGGTGTCTATATATACCAGTGTATATGTATACCATAGAACCTAGCACACTACCAACATTCTAGAGAGAAGGACAATATCATTAAGCTGGCTAGCCAGCCTTTTATATGCTGAATGATCAAAAGGTAGTGATTTGCTGGTAACTTACTATGACCAGGTACTGTGCAAGAAGCTTTATGTGGATTGTCACCCTCACAATTTTGTGAGTGTTTGTAGCTGAGGAACTGAGGCACAGACACAGAGAGGTTGAAAACTTCCCTCAGGTAAAAAAATAGTAAATGGTGGGTCTGGGTAACACTAAAAGAGTCTAATCTCTCATTGACTATATTATACTGCTAGAAAAAATTTTTAATTGTGTTCTGCATCTGGCCATCTAATAAATCTTCTTGTGGAAAAACTAAAAAAAAAAACAGTTTTGAACTGCTAGCTTGTAAGTGACTTTAAGAGGAATCTTTGGATATTTTTATGGGGGAGAGTTATGCAAATTGCTGAAAGTAGACCTTAAAAACTCTTTAAAATAATTTATTGTATATTTACATTTATATTTGTGTGCTGTGTGCAGAGCTTTCAAATCTAATTCTTGTTCATTTTAATGCTCCTCAAGAATCAATGCAAATTTAATTACAAACATGTGACCTGCCAAACAGCCTGACAAAATATCAGATCAATAACTTGTTAATATCATTAGCAATATCATTTTGAATAAACTTTATGCGTGAACAAGGAATGGGTGTTAACTGGGGTCAGCCACTCAGCTCCGATTGTTGAAATCTGAATTTAAAATACAGGCAAACACATATATACACAATACTGTTAATATCTGTAGCCAAGAGGTGGCCTAGTAAATAAAGGAAGGGGTTGAGATGAAGAATAAAAATTTCTTCATCCATAAAGTGATGACTATACCTACCTTCCACATTTCTTGAATATGTTATTTTGAGGCAGCCACCTTGATGCATTAGGAAAAAATTAATGTGTGAAACTGACATACTCATCTAATCCCTGAGCCTCATCCATCACTGTTCCCCATCCCTGGTTATGAAGGAGAGAGAACTTGAAGCTCAGGGATGATATATAACAAATGAAATTAGGCACTAACAGGCAGGCAAACCACATCTAACTACAAAGCAGGTGTTGACACCTCAGAGAGGTTTATCAATTTTTCTTACCAACATTTCTGCTCCTTCTCTGAGAACTGTTGTCTTCAATGATCTGTATCTACAATTGTTTTATTTCTCCTTTATGCAAATGATAATACCTATTTTTATTAATAAATACATACAAATATATTTGCCCTATTTTCTACTTGAAAACCCAAGGGATTGACACAGTGCATTCTAAAAACTTCATGATTATCCTATCGTAACATTGTTGGATGGGATAGTAAGAGTTGACTTCTTATTCTCAGCTCTAGACTTGTTCAGAGAAGCCTTAATTATATATCTGACACTTATTTTGTTTCATTCAATGATATAGCTATTTTGTGAAAAAAAAGACTCACATGATGATCATTTTGATTTCCCTGTAGCTGATATCCACATAGAAGCTAATTTAGTCTAACAGACTTTAAAAAATCTTTACTGTTGCTAATTATAAGAATAATTCGTTCTTTAAAAATTCAAATAAGCAAAAACGTGAATAAGTAGAAAATAAAACTTCCCACATTGATGGTGAGAGTGAGGGATAGACTGAATATGAGGACTGTCTGCCATATACATTATTGGTGGTTAAAAAAAACAACTGAGATTTATATTTCGACGGTGCTGTTTTGAAGGCAATCTGAAAAAAGTCCTGATTTTACCTACCTCATAAAATTGTCATTAGGATCAAATGCTAAAGTGCTAGCTAATTGTAATATACTATGCAGGTGTAAGATTTTTAAATATATTATTCACATAAGAAGTAGTGTGATTTTTGTGAAATAGTAAGCTTTGAAATGCAAATATAAATGTACCAGGAGGCTGTAGGCCTGTTTTTTGAAAAGCTTAGCTACCTATAAACCACTGAAGTAAAACAGATCAGTAATTAATTTATCAAATTGATGTACATAATTATTTTTTAAAAATATTAAACAGTATAAGTAATCATAAATTTAACACTAAAATTTCATTAGCATCAGCAGGGGAGTTTTTATATGTATAACTAATCCTGTACTCCACCTCTGCTTTATGTGGATGACACAAATCTATCTCTAGACCTGGCCTCCTGCTTGAGGCTAATGGTGTAATGGAAAATGACACAATTAAAGCAAAGTTACTCTAGTCTTTTTACTTCTGTCTTCTCTATGATCAAAAAGATATATGTTCATATGGAAAAGGTCAATAAGCAGTGGTCAGAGGAAGCTGAAAGCGCAAAGTAGTGAGGATGATTGTATGAAAGCACCTATGATTTACTAAATAGGTCCAAGTCACTTGATACAGCAAAACTCCATTCCAGCCTTCTGACAGAACTCACAATTGAGCTTGCTTAACTGCTGTTGGGAAACTTTAGACTGAGCAATATTTCCAAATATCAGATATGAAAAAACATTGTCTTGATTAAAGTAAATAATGATGAAGTTTACAAACTGAACAGTTTAATCTGACATCAATTCAAGTCAAACATCTATATCAGAATATCATGTGTCTGATGATACACATACTTAGAATAAAAACAAGTGACCCCAGGAAGATCACTGGTATCCCCTATCTTGATTTCTGAATCTCTATTCTTTTTTTTTAATTATTTATAATTTTTAATTAAGGTATTATTGATATACACTCTTATGAAGGTTTCACATGAAAAAACAATGTGGTTACTACATTTACCCATATTATCAAGTCCCCACCCATACCCCAATGCAGTCACTGTCCATCAGTGTAGTAAGATGCCACAGATTCACTATTTGCCTTCTCTGTGCTACCCTGTTTTCCTCTTGATCCCTCACACCATGTCTACTGAACATAATACCCCTCAATCTCCTTCTCCCTCCCTCCCCACCCGCCCTCCCACACCCCTCCCCTTTGGTAACCACTAGTTCCTTCTTGGAGTCTCTGAGTCTGCTGCTATTTTGTTCCTTCAGTTTTGCTACGCTGTTATAATCCACAAATGAGTGAAATCATTTGGCACTTGTCTTTCTCGCCTGGCTTGTTTCACTGAGCATAATATCCTCCAGCTCCATCCATGTTGTTGCAAAAGGTAGAATTTGTTTCTTTCTTATGGCTGAATAGTATTCCATTGTTTATATGTACCACCTCTTCTTTATCCATTCATCTACTGATGGACACTTAGGTTGCTTCCATATCTTGGCTATTGTAAATAGTGGTGCGATAAACGTAGGGGTGCATATGTCTTTTTGAATCTGAGAAGTTGTATTCTTTGGGTAGATTCCAAGGAGTGGGATTCCATTGTCAAATGGTATTTCTATATTTAGATTTTTGAGGCACCTCCATATTGCTTTCCACAATGGTTGAGCTAGCTTACATTGCCACCAGAAGTGCAGAAGGGTTCCCCTTTCTCCACATCCTTGCCAGCATTTGTTGTTCTTAGTCTTTTCAATGTTGGCCATCCTTACTGGTGTGAGGTGATATCTCATTGTGCTTTTAATTTGCATTTCCCTAAGGATTAGTGATGTAAACCATCTTTTCGTGTGTCTGTTGGCAATCTGAATTTCTTCTTTGGAGAACTGTCTCTTCATATCTTCTGCTCATTTTTAATCAGGTTATTTGCCTTTTGGGTGTTGAGGCATGTACGTTTTTTAATATACTTTGGATTTTAACCCCTTGTCGGATATGCCATTTACAAATATATTCTCTCATACTGTAGGATGCCTTTTTGTTCTGTTGATGGTGTCCTTTTCTGTACAGAAACTTTTTAGTTTGATGTACTCCCATGAGTTCATTTTTGCTTTTGTTTCCCTTTCTCGAGGAGATGCATTCAGGAAGAAGTTGCTCATGCTTATATTCAGGAGATTTTTGCCTATGCTGTTTTCTAAGAGTTTTATGGTTTCATGACTTACATTCAGGTCCTTTATCCATTTCAAGTTTACGTTTATGTATGGGGTTAAACAATAATCCAGTTTCATTGTCTTGCATGTAGCTGTCCAGTTTTGCCAACACCAGCTGTTGAAGAGGTTGCCATTTCCCCATTGTGTGTCCATGGCTCCTTTATCATATATTAATTTACCATATATGGTTGGGTTTATATCAAGGCTCTCTAGTCTGTTCCATTGGTCTATGGGTCTGTTCTTGTGCCAGTACCAAATTGCCTTGAGTACTGTGGCTTTGTAGTAGAGCTTGAAGTTGGGGAGCACTGAATCTCTATTCTTGAAAAAATTTTAACTGTAGCATAATTTTGCTCAGAACTAATTCCAGTGCTCCAAAAGCCATACTCGAGAACATCAGACCTGGATCCTGGATAGAGAGAATAACTCCTTGGTATGATTTGAATGCTGTTGAATATGAAACCAATCCTCTATGATTTTGGCAGTTCCCCAGGGAGGACTGATTTTTACTGTAAAAAAGATTAGAACAGCATTTCTCAAAGTGTGTCCTGAATAAAATTAATCTACAGCATGTTACACTTAGAAAACAAAAGTGTTTTGTGACAAAATGAGTTTAAGAAGTACTTGATTAAATAAAATTTGAGAAGTAGCTTTGTTGACATAATTGTGATAGCCTTTCATAAGCTAATGTATGCTGTGATCCTCTAAATGGGTCAATGACATGTAGAATTTTCTGTTGGTGATGGAATATATTTTGTGTGGAATAACTTCAGTGACTTGTGTTCTAAAGATTTTTTTCTTTCTGCTTTTTCTCCATGTACTTTAAATTAAACTCATAAACTAAGTGGGGATTCATATCTAGTTTATAATTCTACTCAGATCATGAAAACAAACACCATTTGATCAGCCACATAACTATACCAGTGTGATACTTAAAGTAATGTCCCTGAACCAGAAGCATCAGCTTCACCTGGAAGTTTTTAGAAATGTAAATTATTAGGCCCCACCCCAGATCTACTGAGTCAGAAACTCTAGGCATGGAGACCAGGTATCTGTTTAACAAGCCCTCCTGGTAACTCTGATGCACACTGAAGTCTGAAAATCCTTAAATTATACCAGTATTTTCAGGTCAGACTTGGAGAAAATAGGGAGATAGTAGTGCCAGAGAGATGAGACTTCCAATATAATGGGTAATAATTTGTAAGCAGCTCAGGAGGGAATTATTAAAAATCTATGAGGAAGTAGAAATGAGCTATGACTCTAGATAAGAGTCATACTGCTCTACATATAAAGGGACATTATAATGAGAATGAATTACAGTGTAATACATTAGCTATATTAAATTTTTTTAATTTTAATTAAAGGAGAAAATTGGCATATACCAGAACGCTATATAGCCTTGATGAGAGCTTTCAGTTGGACTTGGATTTAAATTTTGTCTGTACCATATATTAGCTCTATTGCCTGGCAAATCATGTTACTTCTCTGAGCTTCTGTTATTCTCAGTGAAAAGGTTAATAACCCCTAATAAAGGGTTTGTTGTGTAGGTTAGATAAAATCCATGTAAAGTGTTTAACATGGTGTGTGGCACCTAATAGCAACACAATAAATGGCAATTTTTAATATAATGCTCTAGATCTGGCTTGGGATAAAGGAAAAAAGGGCTTGTCATGGCTTTGCAAATAGAAATGCCTATAGTAGAAAGTATCATACGAAGTAGGCATGACTTGTAAAAGGGGAAGATAACAGAAGTGGGGAAATGCCAGATGACAAAGTCACAATTTAACAAAAAGGAGAAGGTGGAATGAAGCTTCATTGTAAGGCAGTCTTTTATAATTTAAAAAGCTTGGCTAGTATGGGAGAGCTTAGTTAGAAAGCAAAGTTCTATGATGTCTTTTCTAGGTATTTGTGTTATAATATAGAGAAATTAGAAGGAGTAACTTTAATGTAATCAAATTGTTTAAAATATATATACAAAATTACCCAAAGCAAAGAGAAGAAAGGGAACAATAGATATAATAACTGAAGTCAATAGAATTCAGAACAGAAAAAGAATAAGGAATATTAGTAAAACCAAAAGTTGGTTCTTTGGAAAAAAATCAATAAAATTGATAATCCTCTAACAAGACAGACAAAGAAAAAAGAAAGTACAATAACCAAAATCATGAATGAAAGAGGAGATGTCACTGCTGACCACAGATATTAATGGGATAAAGAAGTACCCTATTGACAACCTTATGCAAATACATTCCCAAACTTAGATGAAACAGACCAATTGTTTAAAAACCACAAAACACCCACAACTTACCCAAAATTAAATAGATAAACTGATTAGCCCTATCTTTATATAAGAACAAGAATTAATATTAATAAACTTCCTAAAAAATGCTGAATTACATCAAATATTTCAAGAAAAATCAATACGTTTTTAGAATAATCTCTTCCAGAAATAGAAGAGGGAGGAACACTGCCTAATGTATTTTGTGAAGCCAGCATTACCCTAATACCAAAGCCAGATAATGACACTACAATAAAAGTATAGACCAATATCCTTGGTGACTATAGATGCAAACTTCTCAACAAAACAGCCCACTAAATTCAAGAACACATTAAAAGGGTTATACACCATGACCAAGTGGGATTTATCCCCAGGATGCAAGGATGGTTCAACAGATGCAAATCAATAAGTGTGATATGTCACATTAATATAATGAAAGATAAAAATCACATGGTCATCTCAACATATGCAGAAAAAGCATTTGGCAAAATACATTGTCTTTTTATGATTTAAACACCCCTCAACATATCAGGTATTGAAGAAACATGCCTCAACATAAAGGTAATATATGACAAGTCTGCAGCTAAAATTATTCTCAATGGTGAAAAATTGAATTCTCAGAACTTCCTCTAAAATCAAGAACAAGGCAAGCATGCCCACTCTCACCACTCTTATTCAATATAATACTGGAAGATCCAGCTAGAGAAATCAGGGAATACAAAAAAAGGTACATATATCCAAATTGGAAAGGAAGAAATAAAATTGCCATTATTTGCAGATGATTTATATATATATATATAAAATCCAAAAGACTAAATCAAAACATTGTTGGAACTAATCAATGAATAAATTTGTAGCATATAAAATCAACATATAGAAATAAGTTCCATTTATGTACATAAATAATAAAACATGTGAAAATTAAGTAAAGTATCCCAATTACAATAGCATCAAAAACAATACTTAAGAATAAATTTAACCAAGCAAGTGAAAGATCTGTACAATGAAAACTATAAGACTTTGTTAAAATAAATCAAATATGACACAACAAATGGAAAGGCATTCCAAGTTCATGGATCAGAAGAAATAATATTGTTAAACTGTCCATACTACTCAAAATCATTTACAGATTCAATGCAATACCAATTAAAATTCCAATGACATTTTACATTCATGGAAAGAGAAAAACATAATATTAAAATTTGTATGGAACACCTACCAAACACCAAACAGCCAAAGCAATTTTAAGAACAAAACTGGAAGCATCACACATCCTGATTTCAAACTGTACTATAAAGCTAGAGTAATTAAAACAGTATGGTAGTGGCATAAAAATAGACACATAGACCAATGGAACAGAATAGAGAAACCAGAATTAAACCCCTGCATATACCATCAACTAATATTTGACAAGGAAGCCAAGAACACCAAATGGGGAAAAGATAGTTTCCTCAACAAAAAGTACTGGGAAAATGGGATAAAAACATACTAAACAATGAAATTGGACCCTATCTTACAACAATCACAAAAACTAACTTGAAATGGATCAAAAACTTAAACATAAGCCCTGATACAAAAAACTCCTAGAAGAAAATTTAAGGAAGAAGCTCTTCAACATTGGTCTTGTCAATGAATTTTTGGGTCTGGCACCAAAAGCACAAACAACAAAAGTGAAAAATCAGCAAGTGAGATGACATCAAACTTAAAAGCTTCTGCATACCAAAAGAAACAATCAACAAAATGAAAAGCACCTAAAGAATGGGAGAAAAATTTTGAAAACCATATATCAGATATGGGTTAACATTCCAAATATATAAATAATCTGTACAAGTAAATAACAACAAAAAACAATCCAATTAAAAATGGGTAGAGGAACTAAATAGTCATTTTTCCAAAGAATACATGCAAATGTCCAACAGATACATAAAAAGGTGCTCAAATCACTAATCAACAGGGTAATGTAAATCAAAAGCACAGTGAAATATTACTTCACACCTGTTAGAATGGCTATCATCACAAAAATAAGAAATAATTGTTGGCAAGGAGACAGAGCAAAGGGAACCCTTGTACACTATTGGGAATGTAAAGTGGTTCAGCTGCTTTGGAAAACAATATGGAAGTTCCTTAAAATTTTTAAATGGATGTACCATTTGATCCAGCAATTCCAATTCTGGTTATATACCCAAATGAAATTAAAACAGGGTATTGAAGAGGTATATACTCTCCCATGTTTAGTGCAGCATTATTCACAACAGTCAAGAACAAGAAACAAACTAAGTGCCTGTCAAAGTACGAATGGATAAAGAAGATATCTATATGTGTATGTATGTATGTGTATATATGTATATTCATATATATATAATGGAATACTACTCAACCATGAAAAAGAAGGAATTCTTTCTCAACAATATGAATGGGCATTGAGGACATTATGCTAAGTGCAATAAGTCAGACAAAGACAAATATTGTGTGGTATCACTTATATGTGGAATCCAAAACAGCGAAACTGGTAAAAACAGAATAAAATGGTGGTTAAAGGGGCTTTGGGTGGGGGAATAGAAGAGATTTTTAAGCATACAAAACTGCAACTGTAGTAAATAAGTCCTAGTGATCTGATGTACAGTACTGCAAATATAGATAATAATGTTATCATCAAACTTTCTAGAAGACTAAGCAAGTTATTTAATTATTCCAACAACAAAAAGAAGTGATAATTATGTGATGTGACAGAGGTGCTAGCTATCACTACAATGGCAATCACATTACACTATGTAAATGTATCAAATCAACATGTTGTACACCTTAAATTTACACAATATTATATGTCATATATAGGTACAAGATCAACCCAAATATCCAAGAGTATATTATTGTTCTATCTATAATATGAACTATCATACAGCCATTAATATTACATTATATAAATTTATTTAGTTTTATGGAAAATGTTCATAAAATAATAAATTAATTAGTGAAAAAGCAGGTTATGTAAAGTGCAATATTATTTTTGTAAAGAAATAATGTGCATATATAAAGACAAGGATGCACCAAAATGTGATTATTTTGAAGTAGTGTTTACACTTTTTTATTCGTTTTCTGTTTTATTGTTTTCCATATTTACCACAATAGGCGTATGTTTATTTTGTAACATGAAATATTATTTTAAAGTTACATTTATTCTTCTTTCTTAATTCTAGCAGTAATTCATGTACACTGTAAAACATTTGGAAGGGCTAGCAAGTATTAAAAAATAAATAAAGTCACTCTGTAATATCATTTCCATCTAGAGATAGCTTTGCACATTGTGTATTAGAATGATTTCATCTACAAGTAATAGAAAACTTTACTCAAACTGATATAAACAATAAGGATATTTATTATCTTATTTAATACAGAGCCCAGTGGTAGGATGAGATTCAGGGATGGTTGATTCAGTAGCTGAATGCTATTAGGTTGTCACTGTTGGGGTGGGGTTTCTCTCTGCTTTCACAGTATCAAGTTCATCCTAAAGCAATTCCCCCTTATGTTTGTGTGATGGTTGCCAGCAACAGTCAGGGTTACAGTCTTCCTTACTCACATCTAGCATCAGAAAGAACATCTCTCTCACACAAGAAAAAGTTGACTGGAAGTCCTTCGGTCTAATTGCACCAATTTGGCTTATGTGCTCACTCCTGGATCTCTTAGACCCACCTCTGCAGATGGAGGTAAGGTCAGTTTTCCTTGAGGCATATGGACTGCAATGCAGAGGTGTGGATACCTAAACAAGAATGAGATTGTTTTAGAAAGGAGAAAGGGCAGAATGGTTATTAGAGAATCAGCCAACAATGTTTACTACATATATTTATAAAAATATATCACTTGTGTATAAATCTTGACATCTTTGTATGTATTACAGATCCTATGATCCTCTTTTGCAAAAATAAAAAATTGTACTTGATAAATATTTGATCGTTTCTTTAAAACAAGGTTTGTATTTCTACTTCTATATCTCCTTAAACATAAAGACTACTAGTAGTTAGGATATAATATTTGAGGTTGGAAAGGAATCTAAACACCATCTCACTCTGTGCTACCATGTTCAGGGGATTCTCAAAAGTTTGATATTAAGCAAATATCATTGAATCAATTGTTGGTTGATAATTTCAGTGACTTACTATCTCCTAAATTGAGAAACTAGTGATTATATTTCCAGATGTTCCCACATGATCTGGTTGCATCTCCTTCCTGTTCTCCTTCCTTTCTTTCCCTTCCCTTCCCCCTTACCTCCTGTTTTAATATTTATTTAGTCAACTAGAAGAATAATACACACTTGTTTAGAAAATTCAAATGATATGGTAAGTTGTAAATTAAGAACTAAAACTCTCTTGATCTTCCCACAAACTCACTTTTCACATGTAAACAATGATAGCAGTTTTGTGTGTGTTGTGTGTGTTATTATAGACATTTATTTAGATAGAAGATAGATAGGAAGATAGATAAATAGATAAATGAGAAATATAGATATATAAATTATAGATATAAGTAGATATTATATAGGTATGTATATTTACATACACAGACACATATACAAATATTCTGCAATGTGATTTCTCCTCCAATAATACATCATGGACAATTTTTACTCCATACATATTGAAAATTCTCATTCTTGTAAAAAGTTACATAACATTCCAATGTATGGAGGCACTGTAAATGAATCTCCATATTGGTGAACATTTAGGACCTGTGTGTTTTTTCTCTATTTCATGCAATGTTGCAACATACTCCTTAGTTATGGAGTGCATTTTCAATCCCTGTTGCCCTACTAAATATATAGCATAAATGAAATTATATGCATTAAAATCTTTTGAAATAGTGCATAAAATGAATTTGGAGGGATGCTTGTAAATAAAAATGATTAAAATTAAAAATATTGATTGTGTACTATTAAGTTTCAAAAACAAGATTTGGTTTAAAGACCAAAATATTGAAGAGAAAAAGAAAAACGAAGTTGGGTAAAACTATTTGAAATAGGCATTACTGAGCAGAAAATGACCCAGTTACTAAAAAGCAAAACAGACAATGAAAAATTGCAACTATACAGATTATTCAAATTTTTTAGAAGCAATACAGTGTGCAGTGTGACTGATAAAAGCTAGGATAAATAATTACAACAGTGTAATATAAATATGGTAGGGAGAGTGATAAGAACAATGAGAAAAAAATCACCAACACAAAGAGAATAAATTGACCATGTTCCTATACTTTTCTAACATGAAATGATATTCATCAAAGGGTAATGATCCCAGCATTATCCCAAAGTAAATGTAGTAGTATGTACAATAACATTATATATTATCTCATAAAAGCTACTTTTCAAAAGCAACCACTAACATATGTATGTACCATACATACAGACAACAGGAGATTGACTTGGTGATCTAGGTTGTCCAGGAACTCCTTGGGAGTAGTGACGGTCTAAGGTCTAATTACATTTCTAGTCCCAAGAGTATGGCTGGAATTGGGTTCTTTTTCCATAGGTTAATGGTGATTCACCAAGAGCACATAAACTCATAAGATATAGTTGTCACATGCAGTCGTGAACAGCTGTCTCTGGGGTTGCTGAACAAAAGATGACAGAGTCAGAGGACTTCTGGGAAGATGGTGACATAAACGGAATGACAGAAATTTCCTCCCAACATTACATTTATCCTCGAAAACACAGCAAATACAACTATTCCTAAAAGAGAGACCAGAATACACAGGAAAGCGCACATCAGGCAGCTACATCTGAGAGAACTTGGCACCTGGCAAGGTGGGTAAGATATGGAGCCACGACCCGGCGGGACCCAAGCGCTCCCCCACCCCAGCTCACCGGTGGGCAGCTACACCTGAGAGGACTCGGCACCCAGCAAGGTGGGTAAGATACGGAGCTGCAACCCGGCGGGACCCGAGCACTCCCCCAACCCAGGGTACCGGCGGGAGGATAGGATTCAGAGCCAGAAGGGAGTGGAAGTCTGTGCTGGGAGAGCTGACACACAGCACACGGTGTAGCGATTGGAGAGACAGAGGGCACAGGGTCTCAGCGAGGAACACGCCAGTTGCTTGTGGCAGGCTCCGGGAGGAAAGGAAAAAAAAAAAGAAGAAAAGCGCATGCATTTTTCAGAGGTCTTAAAGAGACAGGAGCACAGCAGAGGACCGAAGGACCCCGGCACACTCAGCCCAGCAGGCTGGGAGTCCTGGGGAGCTTCGGATCCCTTAGCTGGCGACTGGGAAACGGCAGCTGCGCTTAAGACTCCCACAGAGATCAACAGCCTCCCATTCGATCCCACCCCAGCCAGAGCAATAAAGGGCCTTGCGGAGCGGCACAGTCACTGCTCTGGAATAGTGGAGCAACAGTGCCACCTACAGCATTTACACAGAACCCACTCCTGGTGGGCATTTATTTTTAGTTGATTTTTCTTCCCTTTCTTTTCCTTTTTTTCTTTTTTTTTCTTTTTTTCTTTAAGTCACAAACAGCCCAGCTGACATACGTGGCAACTACCAGCAACCAATTCTATAGCCATGAAAAGACAGAGGAATATGGTACAGACAAAGCTTCAGACCCAGACAACCCCAGACAGGGAACTTGAAGGGATGAACATGGACAGTCCTCCTAAAAAGAATTCAGAATAAAAGTCATAGCCATGCTGACGGATCTACAGAAAAATGTGAAAGAGCTGAGGGAGGAAGTGAGGGAAGTGAGGAAAGAATATGAAGAAATGAGACAAGCCATTGATGGGCTTAACAGCAGACTGGATGAGGTGTCAGAGACTGTTAATGGATTAGAAAATAGAGAACAGGAATACAGAGAAGCTGAGGCAGAGAGAGACAAAAGGATCTCTAGGAATGAAATAATATTAAGAGAACTGTGGACCAATCCAAATGGAACAATATTCTCATTATAGGAGTACCAGAGGAAGAAGAAAGAAAAAAAGGGATAGAAAGTGTCTTTGAAGAAATAAATGCTGAAAACTTTCCAACACTGGAGAAGGAAATATTCTCACAGTCCATGGAAGCCCACAGATCTCCCAACACAAGGGACCCAAGGAAGACAACACCAAGACACATAATAATTAAGATGGCAAAGGTCAAAGATAAAGACAGAGTATTAAAGGCAGCTAGAGAGAGAAAAAAGATCACCTACAAAGGAGAACCCATCAGACTATCATCAGACTTCTCAACAGAAACCTTACAGGCCAGAAGAGAATGGCATGATATATTTAACGTAATGAAACAGAAGGGCCTCGAACCAAGAATATTGTATCCAGCACGGTTATCATTTAAATATGACGGAGGGATTAAACAATTTCCAGACAAAAAAAAGTTGAAAGAGTTTGCCTCTCATAAACCACCACTACAGGATATCTTAAGTGGACTGCTCTAGAGGGAAGCACGCCTAAGCCTAAAAAGATGTCACCAGACAAAATAAAATCATAGCAAAGAAAACAGACCATCCAAATACTAACTAAAGGCAAAGAATAAAACACCCAATATATAAAGAATGGAGGAGGAAGAAGAGGAAGGGAGAATTAAAGAAACATCAGATGGCATTCACAATAACTTAACAAGAAACTTAAGTTAGCTTCTTAGATAGTAAAGAAGCAACCCTTGAACCTTTGGTAACCATGAATCTAAAGCCAGCAATGGCAATAAGTACATATCTATCAATAATCACCCTAAATGTAAATGGACTGAATGCACCAATCAAAAGACACAGAGTAACAGAGTGGATAAAAAAGCAAGACACATCTATATGCTGCTTACAAGAGACTCACCTCAAACCCAAAGATATACACAGACTAAAAGTGAAGGGATGGAAAAACATATTTCATGCAAACAACAAAGAGAAAAAAGCAGGTGTTGCAGTACTTGTAGCAGACAAAATAGACTTAAAAATGAAGAAAGTAGCAAGAGATAAAGAAGGACATTACATAATGACAAAGGGGTCAGTCAAACAAGAAGATATAACCATTATAAATATATATGCACCCAACACAGGAGCGTCAGCATATGTGAAACAAATACTAACAGAATTGAAGGAGGAAATAGACAAAAATGCATTAATTTTAGGAAACATCAACACACCACTCACTCCAAAGGATAGATCAACCAGACAGAGGATAAGTAAAGACACAGAGGCACTGAACACCACACTAGAACAGATGGACCTAACAGATATCTACAGAACTCTGCACCCAAAAGCAACAGGATACACATTCTTCTCATGTGCACATGGAACACTTTCCAGAATAGACCACATACTAGGCCACAAAAAGAACCTCAGTAAATTCAAAAATATTGAAATTCTACCAACCAACTTCTCAGATCACAAAGGTATAAAACTAGAAATAAATTTCAGAAAGAAATAAAAAAGGCTCACAAATACATGGAGACTTAATAACATTCTCCTAATTAATCAATGGGTTAACGACCAAATCAAAACAGAAATCAAAGAGTATATGGAGACTAAAGACAACAACAACACAAAGATACAAGTTCTGTGGGACGCAGCAAAGGCAGTTCTGAGGAAAGTATATTGGAATCCAGGCCTATGTAAAGAAGGAAGAACATTCCCAAATGAACAGTCTAAAGACACAATTATTGAAATTGTAAAAAGAAGAGCAAATGAGGCCCAAAGTCACCAGAAGGAGGGACATAATAAAGATCAGAGAAGAAATAAAAAATATTGAGAAAAATAAAACAATAGAAAAAAATCAATGAAACCAAGAGCTGGTTCTTTGAAAAAATAAACAAAATAGATAAACCCCTAGCCAGACTCATTAAGAGAAAAAGAGAATCTACACACATAAACAGAATCAAAAATGAGAAAGGAAAAATAACAAAAGACCCCACAGAAATACAAAGAATTATAAGAGAATATTATGAGCATCTGTATGCTAACAAGCTGCAAAACCTAGAAGAAATGGACAATTTCTTAGAAAAATACAACCTTCCAAGACTGACCAAGCAAGAAACAGAAAAACTAAACAGACCTATCACCAGCAACGAAATTGAATCCATAATCAAAAAACTACCCAAGAAAAAAATTCCCGGACCTGAAGGATTCACCTCTGAATTCTACCAGACATATAGAGAAGAAATAACAGCCATTCTCCTTAAGGTTTTCCAAAAAATAGAAGAGGAGGGAATACTTCCAAACTCATTCTATGAAGCCAGTATCACTCTAATAAATAAACTGGCGAAAGACCTCACCAAAAAAGAAAATTACAGACCAATATCCCTGATGAATGTACATGCAGAAATACTCAACAGAATATTAGCAAACAGAATTAAAAAATGCATCAAGAGGATGATAAACCATGATCAAGTGGGATTAATCCCAGGGATGCAAGGATGGTACAACATTCGAAAATCAATCAACATCATCCACCACATCAACAAAAAGAAAAAAACCACATGATCATCTCCATAGATGCTGAAAAAGCATTAGACAAAATTCAGCATTCATTCTTGATTAAAACTCAACAAAATGGGTATAGATGGCAAGTACCTCAACATCATAAAGGCTATATATGACAAACCCACAGCTAACATCGTACTTAACAGCGAGAAGCTGAAAGCTTTTAATCTAAGATCGGGAACAAGACAGGGGTGCCCACTCTCTCCATTCTTATTCAACATAGTACTGGAGGTCCTAGCCACAGCAATCAGACAAAACAAAGACATACAAGGCATCCAGATTGGTAAAGAAGAAGTCAAATTGTCTCTATTTGCAGATGACATGATACTGTACATAAAAAACCCTAAAGACTCCACTCCTAAACTACTAGAACTAATATCTGAATTCAGCAAAGTTGCAGGATACAAAATTAACACACAGAAATCTGTTGCTTTCCTATACACTAATGATGAACTAATAGAAAGAGAAATCAGAAAAACAATTCCATTCACAATTGCATCAAAAAGAATAAAATACCTAGGAATAAACCTAACCAAGGAAGTGAAAGACCTGTACTCTGAAAACTACAAGACACTCCTAGGAGAAATTAAAGAGGACACTAACAAATGGAAATGCATCCCATGCTCTTGGCTAGGAAGAATAAATATTGTCAAAATGGCTATACTACCTAAAGCAATCCCCAGATTCAACGCAATCCCTATCAAACTACCAACAGGTTTCTTCAATGAACTGGAACAAAAAATTCTAAAATTCATATGGAACCAGAAAAGAACCCAAATAGCTAAAGCAATCCTGAGAAGGAGGAATCAAACAGGGGAAATTATGCTCCCTGACTTCAAGCTCTACTACAAAGCCACAGTAATCAAGACAATTTGGTACTGGCACAAAAACAGATGCACAGACAAGTGGAACAGAATAGAAAATCCAAACATTAACCCAAACATCTACAGTCAATTAATATTTGATAAAGGAGCCTTGGATATACAATGGGGAGATGACAGCCTCTTCAGCAGCTGGTGTTGGAAAAACTGGAGAGCTACATGTAAGAGAATGAAACTGGACTACTGTCTAGCCCCATACACAAAGGTAAACTCAAGGTGGATCAAATACCTGAATGTAAGTCATGAAAACATAAAACTCTTAGAAAAAAACATAGGCAAAAATCTCTTGGACATAAACATGAATGACTTCTTCATGAACATATCCCCCCGGGCAAGGGAAACAGAGGCAGAAATAAACAAGTGGGACTATATCAAGTTGAAAAGCTTCTGTACAGCAAAGGACACCATCAGTAGAACAAAAAGACATCCTACAGAATGTGAAAATATATTCATAAATGATGTATCTGATAAGGGGTTGACATCCAATATATATAAAGAACTCACGCACCTTAACAAACAAAAAGCAAATAATCCAATTAAGAAATGGGCAGAGGACATGAATAGACACTTCTCTAAAGAAGAAATTCAGATGGCCAACAGGGACATGAAAAGATGCTCCACATCACTGGTCATCAGAGAAATGCAGATTAAAACCACAATGAGTTATCATCTCACACCAGTGAGGATGGCCAACATCCAAAATACAAACAACAAATGTTGGCAAGGATGTGGAGAAAGGGGAACCCTCCTACACTGCTGGTGGGAATGCAAATGAGTTCAACCATTGTGGAAAGCAGTATGGAGGTTCCTCAAAAAACTCAAAATAGAAATACCATTTGACCCAGGAATCCCACTCCTAGGAATTTACCCTAAGAATGCAGCAGCCCAGTTTCAAAAAGACATATGCACCTCTATGTTTATCGCAGCACTATTTACAATAGCCAAGAAATGGAAGCAACCTAAGTGTCCATCAGTAGATGAATGGATTTAGAAGAGTGGTACATATACACAATGGAATATTATTCAGCCATAAGAAGAAAACAAATCGTACCATTTGCAAGAACATGAATGGAACTAGAGGGTATTATGCTCAGTGAAATAAGCCAAGCCAAAAAAGACAAGTATCAAATGATTTCACTCATATGTGGAGTATAAGAAGAAAGAAAAAAACTGAAGGAACAAAACAGCAGCAGACTTACAGAACCCAAGAACTGACTAATAGTTACCAAAGGGAAAGGGACTGGGGAAGAGGGGTGGGAAGGGAGGGAAAGAGGGTAAAAGGTGTATTACGATTAGCAGACATAAGGTGGGGGGGCACGGGGAGGGCAGTACAACTCAGAGAAGACAAGTAGTGATTCTATAGCATCTCACTACGCTGATGGACAGCGACTGTAATGGGTTGTGGGGGTCCTGATGAAGGGGGTAGTTTAATCATCATATTATTGCACATGTAATTGTAGGTTAATGATACCAAAATAAATTGTAAAAAAAAAAATGATGACAGAGTCATATGGCAAGGCTTAAACGACCTCACACACAAACATCAAGGAAACAACTACAGCAAATACAACTTGACCTGAAAACCACCTGAAAACTGAAAAACAGTCCAACTACACCAGGTTAAGAGAAAACCACACACAAAAGGTAAAGTGACAAATCTGAAAAAAAGTGGGACCCAAACCCTTCCCTAATCCTAACCCACATGTGGGAAGAAGAGGAATGGAATGGACAGGGGACAGGTACTCAGAAACTCTGTACACCCAGCCCTGAAGATCTGCTCTGGAAACATGCACATTGCATTGGGTTCTGGTGACTAGTGAGCCTGGGCACTAGAGACAGCAGAAATACTCTAGGAAGCTGAAACTGCAGCTGCTTGTGGATGACAGGCACACTCCCCTGGGTCCACTGTGACCCAATAGGTTGAGCACTTTCAGGAACCCAAGATGCTCCATCCCCCACCCTGCACTGGGGACTCAGCCCTGAGGAACTTCCCTAGGCACCACTGGCATGTGCCAACCCACTTGGACCAACAGCAATAGAATTTGCTTCCTGGTAGGCAGAGGGAGGCTTTCCCAGATTTTTCAACCCTGTCTCAACCCAATTAGAAAGGCACCTTCAGGAGCCAGCCCCAAGTGTACCGTCCTTCCTGCTGGCAGCCAAGCCCAATCCTGCATGCCTCACAACCAACAGAAGGGTGCTCACCAGAATCACTGTGGCAGCAGCACACACCCTCCCACTGTGCAATTTGCAGCATGACTGTCCTGCACACCCTGTTAACACAGCATCCCTGCTATAACTGAAGGGCAGGCAGCAGGTGGCCCTGCCCACAAATTTCCCAGCAGAAGCCAATGCTCTGATCACAAAGGGCTGGCTGAGATAAACTGAAAGCTGCTGGGGACTGAGATAAAACATGGACAGCAGACAGACAGAAAGGTGAACACACCACTTGCTCACCAACAGCACCTGGGGCTTCACCACAAAGAGAACGAGGGACTGAAGAGGAAAGAGTTTTGAGCTTCTGGTACCACAGAATGCCTACTTCATAAAGCCATTACTATCTAGACCAGGAAACACAGTAGATCCATCTATTATATGGGAAAGAACACCAAAACCCTGTCAAAATGAGGAGGCAGAGGAATATGTTCCAAACAAAACTACAGGATAAGACACCAGAAAGAGGGCTAAATGAAATGGGGATCACCAATCCTCTTGATAAAGATTTCAAAGGAACATTCATGAAGATGCTCACTGATACGAAGAAAAATACTGAAGATCTCAGGGAGGATTTCCACAAAAAGATACAAAAGCTGAAAAAGAGCCACTCAGAGCTGAAGAATACAATAACTGAAATGAAACACACAATGGAGGGAATGAATAATAGATTGCAGCAAGTAGAGGAAACAATCAAAGAGATGGAAATTAGAGAACAGGAACACAATGAAGCTGAGCAACAGAGAGAAAAAAGGATCTTTAGGAAGGAAAGAATGATGAGAGCAGTGTGACCAATCCAAATTAAACAATATTCACATAATAGGGATACCAGGAGGAGAAGAGAGAAACAAAGGGATAGAAAGTCTCTGAGGAAATACTTGTTGAAAACTTGCCCAATTTGGGGAAGGAAATAGACATTCAAGTCATGGAAGAACAGAGAGCCCCTAACAAAAGGAACCCAGGACGACATCACGAAGACATTTAATAATTAAAATGACAAAGTGTAAGGATAAGGAGACAGTACTGAAAGCAATCAGAGAGAGATAAATAATTACTTATAAGGGTAATTATTATTACCCATTAGGCTATTGGTAGACTTCTCAGCAGACAGTTACAGGCCAGGAGTGGCATGAAATATTTAATATATTGGAACAGAAAGACCTTCAACTAAGAATCCTCTACCCAGTGAGATTATCATTCAAATTCATAGGAATGATTAAACATTTCCCAGATAAAATGAAGGCTCAAGGAATTTATAATCAGTAAAGCAGCATTACAGGATATAGTAAAGGGACTGCTGTAGATGGAAATGTTCCTAAGCCTAATAACTTTCACTTGTGACAATAAACCACAGTTAAGGTACTAGACCAATTACTTACCAAGCATGTATGAAATTACAACAAAAGTAGTAAAACAACTATATACAAAATCAGTCAAGGTACACACAAAAAGTGTACATTATGATATCTAATACATAAAGACTGAAGGAAGAAGAAGAAAAAAAGTAGTTTTGGATTGTGGTTGAAACAGAGCAACCAGCAAGTTAATATAGACTGTTATATAGTCAGGAATCTATCCTTGAACCTTAGCGTACCAAAAACCTAAAGCCTATAATACATACACAAAATATTAAAGAAGAGAAATCCAATCAAAACTCTATAGGAAAATATCAAATAACAAGAGAAGAGTATAAAAAAGCAAGAAAGGAACAGAGAGGAGTTATAAAGACAACCAGAAAAGAATTAATATAGTGGCAATAAGTACATACCTATCAATAATTACCTTAAGTTTAAATGGACTGAATGGACCAATCAAAAGACATATGGTGGTAAAATGGATAAAGAAATGACTCATCTATATGATACCTACAAGAGACTCATTTCAGACCCAAAGATATACACAGACTAAAACTTAAGGGATGGGAAAAGATATTTTATGCAAATAATAAGGAGAAAAAGCAGGAGCAGCAGTACTCATACCAGAAAAAATAGATTTCAAAACAAAGAAATTAAACAGAGATAAAGAAGGACATTACATAATGATAAAGGGGTTAGTCCGCAAGATGATATAACTATTTTAAATACCTATGCACACAACCTAGGAGCACCTAAATATGTAAAACAAATACTAACAGATTTGAAAGAGGAAATAGGTTGTAGCATATAAATTTTAGGAATGTTTAACACACCACTCACATAAACAGATAAACCAGACAGAAAATAAATAAGGAAACAGAGGCACTGAACAGTACATTAGATCTGGTAGACTTAATAGATATCTATAGAACATTCCAAACAAAAACAGGATACACATTTTTCTCAGGTGTGCGTGGATCATTCTCCAAAAGAAATCACCTATTATACCACAAAAAAGAGCCTCAATAAATTCAAAAAGATTGAAATTGTATCAAGCAGGTTTTCAGACCACATTGGTATGAAACTAGAAATAAACTGCCAAAGAAAACAAAAAAGCTGACAGACACAGGTAGTCTGAACAACATGCTTCTAAATAATCAATGGATCAATAAACACATTAAAACAGAAATAATCAATAAATGGAAACAAATGAAAACAAAAATTCAACAGGACAAAATCTGTGGGACACTGCAAAGGCAGTTCTAAGAGGGAAGCACACAGCATTACAGGCCTACCTCAAGAAACAAGAACAATCCCAAATAAACAGTCTAAACTCACAATGAAAGAAACTAGAAATAGAAGAGCTAATGAAACCTAAGTTAGTAGAAGGAGGGACATAATAAATATCAGAGCAGAATAAATAAAATAGAGATGACTAAATAATAGAACAAAATCAATGAAACCAAGAGCTGGTTCACTGAGAAAATAAGCAAAATAGATAAACCCACAGCTGGACTTATCAAGAAAAAAAGAGAATCTACACACATAAACAGTATCATAAATGAAGAATAATTGTCAACAAAGATACCACAGAAATGCAAAGAATTATTAGAGAATTATATGAAAAAATATATGCTAATAAATTGGACAACCTAGAAGTAATGGACAAATGCCTAGAAAAAAATTAACTTTCCAAGACTAACCCAGGAAGAAACAGAAAATCTGAACAGACCAATTACCAGTAATGAAATGGATTCAGTAATCAAAAATCTCCCAAAAACAAATCCCAATACCAAATGGATCCATAACTGAATTCTACCAAATATTTAAAGAAGAGCTAAGAAATAATCCCGTATGCCTGCTATTGTACTTGTCACCTTGCTTATGGGCTGCCCTAAGTGAGTGGAAAGAATGGCCACTGGAGACCCAAAGATGGATGTGGGAGCCATTTGAAGCACAGTAGTTCTCACCCCTGCTGTGAAATTCTCTTCATCTGGGCCATGATGCTCGGGCTATAGATGGCATTTCTTATGCCTAGCTCCCATAACACCTGTTGAAGCTTAGCATACATCTGCCATCTAGCAAGAGAGGATGGTAGATCACCCGGATTGGGCCACACAGCACAAAGTACAGCCATAAGCCAATCGAGGAGGTATGATTCCCTGGGGTCTGATGTGCACTTTGTAACCGCTGCCTCAAGGTGGGCTGAAGAGTCAGGGAAGCCAGTTTTCCCATCTCTGATCAAGACAGAAAAATTCCACCCACCCCTTATCCCACAGACACAGGAGTCAAGCTAATATTGACTCTGAGGGCTTCTGCATAAACTGGGAGCCCAAATCCACCAGTTCAGCCTGAGTATAGGGGCAGAGCATAGAGTGCTCCACGACATGGGGAGGGGGCTGCTCCTCTTGGATGCGGTGTCTGTATTGTCTTTACAACCACTGGGTGTTCTTTTAATACAGGAGAGGACAGTGCCTCCGGCACCACCCCTTCATCCTTTGCCAGCTCCTCCATTTCTGGGGCTGATGACACCTTACTCTTCACTCCCCCGAGTGCCTCCTCTGCTACAGTGCCTCGCAGCACTGCTAGCTCAGTCTTCAGCAGCTCTCTTATCTTCATCTCAATGCTTTGCAGCCTGCATTCTCATGCCACCTTCATCTGTGCTTCCTTCAGTTCGTCTTTTTTCTTTATGGCCTTTTCCTCCTTCAGAGCACCTGGCAGCACTGCCATCTCATTCTGAAAGGAATCTTTTACCTCTTAAATGGTATCTCACTGCCAGCATTCTCTTGCTGCCTCCACTCACATCAATACCATATCCTTGTTCAATGAATCCACAGCAGTTTTCAGCTCAAGTTCTCATGCCACCATTACTTGGGTCTTTTGCAGGAGCATGTCCTTTGCTTCTGTAGACTTTTTTAATACTGTGAGAAGCAGCCAACCCACACCCCCCACTTCCTCACAGGCACTCTGTCTCTCAAAAGACCTAGTTACTATACCAAGGCTATCACTAACTGCCTCAGGTATCACCTCCACTTGCCCCCAGTCCTGTGGTGGGGCCCAGCCCTCTAGAAGGCAAGCCACCTCAGACCACATACCCATTGGGGAACAGTCCACTGTCTCCCCATTAATAGCAGCAGCCCACTGAAGCAACCCTCCCATAAGGGCAGCCTGTCTTTTATCTTGGTCAACAATGAATCCTGCCAACTGTCACCAATTGTCTTGCCAATGGGTTTCAGCCCCGGGCAAGTTTGCTATGGATTCAGTGTGATCAAAGAAATGACAATAGAACATTTCTTTGGGGTGAAATGGTTTATTACCTGGCTTGTTCTCCCAGTGGTAGGTCAAGCACTAGCATCTCTGCCCCTGCCCAGTGCACTGGGTCAATCTATATAGTGCAATAATAGCTTGCTGCCTAAAGGTGTGGAAGCAGTAGCCTAGCAACAGGCCAGTTACATCATCAAGTGGTTTAAATTCAGTGAGGATCTTGGCCATAGGATCCCCAACCTCCCCACATGCCTATAAATCCCCTAGACAACACACCACCCGGGGCTCTCTTATTCACCTCCTGGCCTGAGCCAGGAGCTCTGTCCTCTTGCTTTATCTCTAAATAAAAGTGTCTACCTTGCTCTCCTACCTTGAGTGTTTGTGAAGTTCATTCTTCAGCTCCACGAATAAGAACCCCAGCATCACTTCCTTACAATTTCTCAGGAAATAAACTTTTCGGCCATTCATGATTTCACTCTTTCCTTCACAGTTCGCATATAATCCATCAGCAAGTCTTGTTAGCAACTTTTAAAAATACATTGGATTTATTCATTTCTCTCCATTGCCAACTGTATAGTCCTTGTTTCAGTCACTATTATTTCTCTTCTGGACTACCACAAAAATCTCCTAACTGGTCTCCTTCTATGTTGTGGGCACACTCAAATCCTTATGCTGAAATGCTGGAGCCCAATACCTCACGATATGACTGTATTTGGAGGTTGAATCTTTAAAGAAGTTACTAAGTTAAAATGAGGTGATTAGCATGGGTCCTAACCCAATATGACCTGTATTCTTATAAGAAGAGAGGATTAGAACACAGACATACACAGAGGGAAGATCATGTGAAGACACTGGGAAAAGATAGCCATCTATAAGCCAAGGAGAGAGGCCTCAGATGAAACCATCCCAGGAAACCCCTTGATCTCAGACTTTGAGCCTCCAGAATTGTGAGAAAATTAATTTTGTTAAACCACCCAGTTTGTGGTACTTTGTTATGGCAGTCCTGGAAAAACAACACATCATAATATTGATTTTCTGTTACTGTATGACAAATTACCATAAATTTAGCAGCTTTAAAACAACACTTATTCATTCACCGTTTTGTAGGTCAGAAGTCTGGCATGGCATGAATGGGTTCCCTGCTCAGATTCCCCAAGGCTGTAATTTAAGTGTGCACTGTTCCTTTAACTGGTTTCCGTGCTTCTACTCTTGCCCCCTAAAACCCTCTCCACACAAAAGCCAAATCCTAATTGTTTTTCAGATGTGAATCCAATCATTCACTCTTCACTCTAAATTGTTCAATGGTTTGATCTAGCTACATTGGCCAAACTTGTGCTCATCTCAGGGTTTTTGTATTTTCTGCTCCTTCATTCTAGATCTTCTCTTGCTTGACTCTTTCACATCATTTATGGTCTCAGCTCAAATGTCACCTGGACCTTAATATGTAGAATAGCCTCCCCAACCCCACCCCATTCTCATCCTTAGTAATTCTCTACCACGTTACTCTGTTTTGTTTCTTTGATATTACTTGAGACTTTCCAAAATTCTTATTTACCTGTTCAGTGTCTTTTTCCTCTCACTAGACTTGTAACTTCCATCAGAAGAATTTTGGCTGTCTGGTTCACTTCAGTAAACCAAGCAACTGGAATAGTGCATGGCATGGAGTAATCACTCAAAAAATACTTATTGACTGAACAGACGAATAATAATCTGGGTTGAAATGTACTGCCTCAAATTTCTGGTACTTGCTGATTTGTACAATGTTCTTCTCTAAAGGCAACTACTTATTTTGCCCTGATTCTTTTCTTAGTCTCCAACTTGGACCAGTCTCAGCTCCCATGAATCTTAACACCTTCCATGCTCACCACTGAGAACTCCTGACAGGGTTAATGATCAGGGCTGATACTTTAAATAGGCTTTTTATGGGTTTTTGTAAGTGGCTACAGCTAACTCAAATAAATAATGCACTTTTATCAGAACCATGCATAAGGCAACTCTGGTGGAAGTCCCTGCTCTCAAACAGAAGATCCAGTAAAGGGGCTGTTTTATTAAAGGGGTGGTTTTAAATATATATACATTGTTGTTCAGCAAAAATGTTTTCCTCTTTTAATAAAGGATTGACACCCAAAAAAGCCAGGGCTGTTAATGAAGAAAGATAGATAATTAAATTACTGTGATAATAGAACCAAAATTTCTAGTTATTAGATGCTATTGTAGATAAAACCTTCTTGGGAGAATCATTAGAAACCATGTTATTTGCCATGTTTGTGCTTTTGGGAAGGGACAAAACAGAACAGCTCTGTGTTTAGTTAAAGGTCATAAACACTGTCAATTAAGAGCAATAAGTCTGGGGCTCCCACCTGCCCATGAACACAGATATCCATTCAACTATCTCCGTGTTAACAACCACCATCTTAATGCCTGGAAAAGCACTAAATTCTATGTAGGAATACTAATCACATGCTCATACATAAACTTCTTTATACAGGTGATACAGATAATTGATTAGTTAATGAAAACATACCAAATAGTGTACAGTGTCATATTAAAATACTGAGTTTATATCTCACCTAAAGACTGAATAAAATCTAATATTAGCAGGGAAGAATAATTAGGAAATTAATAACATTGATTGTGCCTGTAGTTCTATTTTTTAAAAAATCATCTGTTAGCTTAAGACTGTCCAGGATTGCAGATATTTTTTAGCCTATTTAAGGCTAAAGTTTCTGCAGAGAAATAAATATCAAGGCCATATAAATACCAAGTTAATATCATGCAGTAAAATTGACTTTTGTCTTTCAGTGCACATGATTTTTTTTCCTACACCCACACATCCCCATGATAACCACAAGTTACTTCTCAGTGTCTATGAATCTATTGCTGTTTGGTTTCATTTAGTTTTCTTTTATTTCGCTATTATTAATGTACAATTACATGAACAACAATATGGTTACTAGACTCCCCCTATAGAATCACTACTTGTCTTCTGTGGGTTATATTACCTTCCTGTATCCCCCCCTGCTACATTATGTGTGCTAATCATAATACCCCTTTTTTCCCCTTATCTCTTCTTTCCAACCCACCTTCCCCAGTCCCTTTTCCTTTGGTAACTGTTAGTCCATTCTTGGGTTCTGTGAATCTGCTGCTGTTTTGTTCCTTCAGATTTTTCTCTGTTCTTATACTCCACATATTAGTGATACTTGTCTTTCCCCACCTGGCTTATTTCACTGAGCATAATACCGTCTAGCTCCATCCATGTTGTTGAAATGGTAGAATTCGTTTTCTTCTTATGGCTGAATAATGTTCCATTGTGTATATGTACCACCTCTTCTTTATCCATTCATTTACTGATGGACACTTAGGTTGCTTCCATTTCTTGGCTATTGTAAATAGTGCTGCGATAAACATAGGGGTGCATATGTCTTTTTCA
The DNA here is from genome assembly GCA_029783875.1 of Phataginus tricuspis. Classification (NCBI taxonomy): domain Eukaryota; kingdom Metazoa; phylum Chordata; class Mammalia; order Pholidota; family Manidae; genus Phataginus; species Phataginus tricuspis. Next base: position 67,240,320 of record JAQQAC010016209.1, read on the forward strand.
AATTGGGTTGCTACATTCTTAGGGTAAATTCCTAGGAGTGGAATTCCTGGGTCAAATAGCATTTCTATTTTTAGTTTTTTGAGGAACCTCCATACCGATTCCCACTATGGTTGAACTAATTTGCATTCCCACCAGCAGTGTAGGAGGGTTCCCCTTTCTCCACATCCTCGCCAACATTTGTTGTTGTTTGTCTTTTGGATGGCAGCCATCCTAACAGGTGTGAGGTAATATCTCATTGTGGTTTTAATTTCCATTTCTTTAATGATTAACGATATGGAGCATCTTTTCATGTGCCTGTTGGCCATCTGAATTTCTTCTTTGGAGAAGTGTCTGTTCAGCTCCTCTGCCAATTTTTTAATTGGCTTATTTGCTTTTTGTTTGTTGAGGTGCATGAGCTGTTTATATAATTTGGATGTCTACCCCTTATTGGATATGTCATTTATGAATATATTCTCCCATACTGTAGGATGTCTTTTTGTTTTATTGGTGGTGCCCTTTGCTGCACAGAAACTTCTTAGTTTGATATGGTCCCACTTGTTCACTTTTGCTTTTGTTCCCTTGCCCGGGGAGATATGTCAGTGAAGAAGTTGCTCATATTTATGTCCAAGAGATTTTTACCTATGTTTTTTTCTAACGGTTTTATGGTTTCATGACTTACATATAGGTCTTAGATCCATTTTGAGTTTACTTTTGTGTATGGGGTTAGACAGTAGTCCAGTTTCATTCTCTTACATGTAGCTGTCCAGTTTTGCCAACACCAGCTGCTGAAGAGGTTATCATTTCCCCATTGTATATCCACGGCTCCTTTATTGTATATTAATTGACCATATATGTTTAGGTTTATATCTGGGCTCTGTAGTCTGTTCCACTGGTCTATGGATCTGTTCTTGTGCCAGTACCAAATTGTCTTGATTACTATGGCTTTATAGTAGAGCTTGAAGTCAGGGAGTGTAATTCCCCCCGATTTATTCTTCCTTCTCAGGATTAGCCTTGGCTATTCTGGGTCTTTTGTGGTTCCATATGAATTTTAGAACTATTTGTTCTAGTTCATTGAAGAATGCTGTTGGTATTTTGATAGGGATTGCATCGAATCTGTAGATTCCTTTAGGCAGGATGGCCATTTTGACAATATTAATTCTTCCTAGCCAAGAGCATGGGATGAATTTCCATTTATTAGTTTCCTCTTTAATTTCTCTCAAGAGTGTCTTGTAGTTTTCAGAGTATAGTTCTTTCACTTCCTTGATTAGGTTTATTCTTAGATATTTTATTGTTTTTGATGTAATTGTGAATGGTATTGTTTTCCTGATTTCTCTTTCTGCTGGTTCATCATTAGAGTATAGGAATGCAACAGATATCTGTGTACTAATTTTGAATCTTGCAATTTTACTGAATTCATATATTAGATCTAATAATTTTGGAGTGTATTCTTTAGGGTTTTTTTATGTCCAATATCATGTGATCTGCAAACAGGGACAGTTTGACTTCTCCCTTACCAATATGGATACCTTTTATTTCTTTGTGTTGTCTGATTGCCGTGGATAGGACCTCTAGAACTATGTTGAATAAAAGTAGGGAGAGTTTGCTTCCTTGCCTTGTTCCTGATGTTAAAGGAAAATCTTTCAGCTTCTCACTGTTAAGTACGATGTTGGCTGTGTGTTTTTCATATATGGTCTTTATTATGTTGAGGTACTTGCCATCTATACCCATTTTGTTGACATTTTTAATCATGAATGGATATTGAATTTTGTCAAATGCTTTTTCAGCATTTAGAGATGATCATATGAGTTTTGTATTTCCTTTGGTTGATGTAGTGGATGATGTTTATGGATTTTTTAATGTTGTACCATCCTTGCATCCCTGGGATGAATATCACTTGATCATGATGGATGATCTTTTTCATGTATTTTTGAATTTGTTTTGCTAATATTTGGTTGAGTATTTTTGCATCTATGTTCATCAGGGATATTGGTCTGTAATTTTCTTTTTTTGTGGTGTCTTTGCCTGGTTTTGGTATTAGAGTGATGTTGGCCTCATACAATGAGTTTGTGAGTATTCCCTTCTCTTCCACTTTTTTGAAAACTTTAATGACGATGGGTATTAGGTCTTCACTAAATGTTTGATAAAATTCAGCAGTGAAACCATCTTGTCTAAGAGTTTTGTTCTTAGGTAGTTTTTTGATTACCAATTCAATTTCTTTGCTGATAACTGGTCTATTCAGGTTTTCTATCTCTTCCTGGTTCAGCCTCAGAAGGTTGTATTTTTCTAGAAAGTTGTCCATTTCTTCTATGCTGTCCAATTTGTTACCATATAATTTTACATAGTATTCTTTAATAATTCTTTGTATTTCTGTGGTGTCCATAGTGATTTTTCCTATCTCATTTCTGATTCTGTTTATGTGTGTAGACTCTCTTTTTTTCTTGATAAGTTTGGCTTTGGGGTTATCTATTTTGTTTATTTTCTCGAAGAACCAGCTCCTGCTTTCATTGATTCTTTCTATTGTTTTATTCTTCTCTATTTTATTTATTTCTGATTTAATCTGTATTATGTCCCTCCTTCTACTGACTTTGGGCCTCATTTGTTCTTCCTTTTCTAGATTCACTAATAGTGAGTTTAGTCTGTTCATTTGGGATTGTTCTTCTTTCCTGAGGTAGGCCTGTATTGCAATATATTTCCGTCATAACGCGGCCTTCCCTGCATCCCACAGATTTTGTGGCGTTGAATTACACTTGTCATTTGTTTCCTTATATTTCTTAGTCTCTGTTTTTATTTGGTCATTGACCTGTTGATTATTTAGGAGCATGGTATTAAGCCTCCATGTGTTTGTGGGCTTTTAATTTTCTTTGAGTAATTTATTTCTAGTTTCATGCCTTTGTGATCTGAGAAGCTGGTTGGTACAATTTCAATCCTTTTGAATTTACTGAGGTTCTTTTGGTGGCCTAGTATGTGATCTATTCTTGAAAATGCTCCATGTGCACTTGAGAAGAATGTGTACCTTGTTGCTTTTGGATGGAGTGTTTGTAGATGTCTGTTAGGTCCATCTGTTCTAATACATTGTTCAGTGCCCCGGTCTCTTCATTTATTATCTGTCTGGTTGATATGTCCTTTGGAGTGAGTGGTGTGTTGACATCTCCCAAAATGAATGCATTGCATTGTGTGTTCCCTTTTAGTCCTGTTAGTATTTGTTTCACATATGTAGGTGATCCTGTTTTGGGTGCATAGATATTTATAATAGTTATATCCTCTTGTTGGACAGAACCCTTTATCATTATGTAATGTACTTCTTTGTCTCTTCTGACTTGCTTTGTTTTGAAGTCTATTTTGACTGATACAAGTACTGCAACTCCTGCTTTTTTCTCACTATTAGTTGCATGAAATATCCTTTTCCATCCCTTTACTTTCAGTCTGTGTATGTCTTTGGGTTTGAAGTGAGTCTCTTGTAGGCACCATATAGATGGGTCTTGTTTTTTTACCCATTTAGTGACTCTACATCGTTTGATTGGTGCATTCAGGCCATTTACATTTAGTGTGATTATAGATAGGTATGTACTTATTGCCATTGCAGGCTTTAGATTCCTGGCTACCAAAACTTCAAGGGTTCAAGGGTAATTCCCTTACTATCTAACAGTCTAATTTAACTCACTCCATATGCTCTTACAAACACAACCTAAAGATTCTTTTTTTTCCTCCTTTTCTTCCTCCTCCATTCTTTGAATGTTATGAATCATATTCTGTACTCTTTGTCTATCTCCTGGGTGTCATCATTTAGCCTTAGGAATTCTTCCATCTATAGGAGTCCCTCCAAAATGCAGTGTAGAGGTGGTTTGTGGGAGGTAAGTTCTCTCAGCTTTTGCTTATCTGAGAATTGTTTAATCCCTCTTTCAAATTGAAATGATAACCTTGTCAGGTAGAGTATTCCTGGTTCCAGGCCCTTCTGCTTCATTGCATTAAATATATCATGCCACTCCCTCTGGCCTGTAAGCTTTCTGTTGAGACGTCTGATGATAACCTGATGGGTGTTCCTTTGTAATTGATCTTTTTTCTCTCTCTAGCTTCTTTTAAAAGTCTGTCTGTATCCTTGATATTTGCCATTTTAATTATTATATGTCTTGCTGTTGTCTTCCTTGGGTCCCTTGTGTTGGGAGATCTGTGTACCTCCATGGCTTGAGAGACTATCTCTTTCCCCAGACTGGGGAAGTTTTCAGCAATTACCTCCTCAATGACACTTTTTATCCCTTATTCTCTCTCTTCTTCTTCTGATACCCCTATAATGCGAATATTGTTCCATTTGGATAGGTCACACAGTTCTCTCATTATTCTTTCATAGAGATCCTTTTTTCTCTCTGTGCCTCAGCTTCTTTGTATTCCTCTTCTCTAATTTCTATTCCATATACTGTCTCTTCTACTGCATCTAATCTGCTTTTAAATCCCTCCATTGTATGTTTATTTCAGATACAGAATTTCTTAATGATTGAATCTCTGTCTTGTATTTGTTCCTGAGTTCTTGAATATTTTTCTGTACCTCCATAACAATGTTTATGATTTTTATTTTAAACTCTCTTTCAGGAAGATTTGTGAGTTCTGTTTCGTCTGGCCCGTTTTCTGGGGTTTGTGAGATTTTGGTCTGCGCTATGTTCCTTTTATGTTTCACATTCCTGTGTGGTGTCCTCTAATGCCCAGAAGCTCCAGGCTCTGGAGCTGATCAGCCCCTAGAGTGAGGTTGGGGGCCATAGGGGAGCAGATCTGGTGCCTGGGGGGAGGAAAGATCTGTTTCCTGATTCCCGTCTGCCTTGCCTGTCTCCCGTATCAGAGCCTGTGGGCCGAGCACACAGGTGTAAGCCTCTGTGCTTTGCATCTCTAGCTGTTCTAGGTGGGGCCTCCCTCTGACTGGCCTGACTCCAGTGCAGTGACTGCTGGCTTGCGAGCTGGTGCCATCAGGCCCAGAGGAAGGCTCGGCAGGCTGCATATCACAGTGGGTGGCCTTGGAGGTGAGTAGCCCGCCAGGAGGGTGGAGCGCCTGAATCTCTTCAAAGTTCCCAATCTGCTGGGCAGAGCACACCGAAATAACCTTGTCCCCATATCCTTTCTACTGCGCAGCAAGCTCAGTGTAAACCCCACCACTTCAGCAGTCCTTTTGCTGCTAAGAAGCCTGTCAGACCGGCTGCCTTTCTCCTGTCCCAGAGCAGCCAGGTGTGGATCCCATCCTCCACAAACAGCTGGAATCTGTCTCTCAAGCACTTTGCCTGTCCCAGCTCCCCATCCTCCAGAGCACCACACAATTCAGGTTTCTGCTCACAAAGAAGATCTCCAGGACTAGGTATTCAGCAGTCCCAGGCTTCCACCCCCTCCACGCTCCATTTCTCTACCTCTTGCCAGTGAGCTGGGGTGTTCAGAAGGGCTCAGGTCCTGCCAGATCAAGGCTTTTACATTATCCTGTTTCTTGAGGTCTACTCTGTTTGTGAGGTCTATATGCAGTCTTGCGCAGCCTTCTTTCGTGTTGCTATTTTAGGGTTAGTTGTATTACCTATATTTCCCACCATCTGTGGTTTTGGGAGGAGTTCTCTGTCTCACCTCTCATGTCGCAATCTTGAATCTCTCAGCTCTATGATTTTAGCACCTATATATATTTGTGTAACCACCATAATAGTCTATATTAACAGTCTATATATAAAACTATTCCAATTCCATCACTCCATAAAACTCCATTGTGTTAATCCTTTATAGTTGTACCATCTCCCAGCTCCCAATCCCTGGAAACCACTGATCTGTTTTCTGTTCTTATCATTTCATTTTTTCAACAATGCCATATAATTATAATCACACAGAATGTACTCTTTTGATACTGGATTCTTTCACTCAACATAATATTCTCCAGATTTATCTAAGGTGTTCTTTCTTTTTTATGGCTGAGTAGTATTTCATTATATGAATGGACCACTGTTTGTATATCCATTTACCTAGTGGAATATATCATTGTTATTTTCAGGATTTGGTTCTAAAATTTCCCTTTGTTTTTCTTTGTGTTTTATGTTTCTTTGCAGAATATTTGTGTTTTATATTGGCTCAAGAATGTTTATGATTTTGTGTTTGAAAATCATAATTGTAGCTGCTTTAAATATCTTGTCAGACAATTCCAAAATCTGTGTTATCTTGCCTTTGGCATCTATTAATTGTTTTTCCTCATATGAGTTGAAATATTTGTGGTTATTCATATAGTAAGTAATTTTGGCTTGTATTTTGGGCATCTTGAATAATACATCATGAGGCTTTAGCTCTTGATTATATATTATTGATAATATTTATATTTTTGTTTTAGCAGACATATGGCCTGATTAACTGAAGTGAATGGAGAAAAACAGGAGAAAAAAAAACTTGGAGGATTTTCCCATTGCCTCTGAACTTTAGGATTTCCCTTTTCTTCTTCAGACAGAACTAGTGTTTTTTTCAGGATCTCTCTATCTCTATCTCTTTCTATCTGCCTTTCTGCCACTCTCTCAAGTGTTCACTTGCATTTCAGGCAGCACTGAATTCAGGCTATGGAATACCAGTGGGAAAAAATGATATGCTCACCACTGGTTCGGTGACATTTCAACTTCAGGTGTTCTTTCCTAATCCTCCTGCTAATACCTACTTTTCAGAGACCTCAAATAGCTATACAATGCATTAGATGTAGGTTTTATTGTTGTATATGTAGGAGAAAATCATTGTGTGTTTACTCCACCTTATCTAGAACTGGAGTCCTTTCATGTTTTTACATTATATTATTTTTTGAAGAGACAAATGAGAAACATTGTGGTGTGATGTAATGAAAATATATCATAATTTAGAGTCAAATACCTGGGATGTGTCTTACTAATTGGATGATCTTGATAAAGTAGCAACCACATTGTATGTTGGTTTCTTAGCTGCAAAATGGAAAAATAAAAGTATAAAGAATTTTTGGGTGTCTAAATGATATAAATGATAAAAGCAGAAGCTACATTGAGAGGCCTAAGGTAGATAGTTGGTGAGACAGACAGAAACAAATGCAAGAGAGACAAACAGAAAGAAATTGTAAGAAACAAGGGGGAGACAAGTGACAATTACAAAACATTCCCTTTCCATCTAATGCCAAGTGCACAGACACACACACACAGCGTAGTAAAGACAACTGAAGACAATAAAAGTAATATGGAATCAAAAATAAATATTTTTCTCTTGCACTTTTTTGAAATGTAATAGTCAAGACATCTTACTGAATCACTTTGTGATATAGCATTTTAAAGACATTGTCTTTGGACTATGTACATTTTTATTATCTTCACTCCATTTCCCAGTGTAGTTAAAGATCTAATGAGCCTTCTATGCTAAAATGTAAGCTTCAAGAAAACATGAACTTTTTGTCTGATTTATTCATTAATATATCTGAAGTACTTGGAATATTGCCTGGTACCTGTTTGGTTCTCTATGAAATGTTTGTTGAATATGCCAATAATTCACATTCTTTTAATTTGTACATTTTTACAATTGGAAAATAGTCTTTAAATAAGTTTAGTTTCTTGATGTTTGTGGAGGAAATTTCTTGCTTTTCAAGTTATTAATGTAAATACATTTTTTTGAAAATGTTTAAGCTACCTTCAGAGAACAGGGAGATTTTAAAAGCACTAACTACATTTCAAACACTTACTATGCTAATTTCAAACTCTTTAAAACATCTATTCACTACAGGAAATCTATGAATCCCTTTATAATTTGTTGCTTAAGTTAATGTCTATAAAATTGCGAATCATAAAACTGCATTTATTTAAAAATAATTTATAGTCTTTTTTATATCTTCAGATTCATATCTCCATCTAGTCCAGAGAAAAACTGGTTTATTATCTATTAAATGAAAAATACTGACTGAACTTCAGTTATAGTTGATAAATGTAGCATGGTCTAATTTTTATTGTTAAGTTATAACTATTCTTATGATACAACACTTTAATTATCATTTTCATATCTGTTTTATCATTTGACTGTAAGGTTTTAAGCAGTGTCTGGATGAGTTGGTCATCCTTTCACTGAACATATGGACCTAATATATCTCAGTTACACTTCATCACATTATATGGCAATTTGTTGTTTACATATCTCTATCCCACTAGGATGTGACCACAGCACTGGGCACATAATAGATGCTTAATTAATCCCTGTTGAATGCATGAATGAATCCTATGTAAATAGCAAGTGGGGTGAAATGAGATATAGTACCAGTGAGGATACCAAGCATTTTATGTTTATATGCAGTAAAACTTGCCATTCCGAGATCAATCAATTCTTTAAGCCAGAAGCCAGAATTTAAGACCATGGTTTTCAACTCTAGTTGCATGTTACAATCATCTGGGAAACTTTTAGAAACTGATGATGATCAGAACTTACTCCACAAATTTTTATTTAATCAGTCTAGGAGGAGACCAGACATTCATGGCTTTTTAAAAAACAGTTTTATTGAGGTATAATTTACATATCATAAAATTTATTCATTTGAAGTGTACAATTCAATAGTTTTAATAAATTAACAAAGTTGTGTAGCTGTCATCACCATCTAATTTTAGAACATTTCCATCAACCCTCGAAATTTCCCCATCCATTTATAGATACTTCCTGTCCCACCCCTATCCCTAGGCAACCACAAATCTACTGTGTCTCTCTAGGCTTTCTTTTTATTGAGGTATAATTCACATACCATGTAGTTCACTCAGTGGTTTTTATTTTATATATTTTATATATCCTTGGAGTTGGGCAACCATAACCACTAAACAATTCCAGAATACTTTCATTACCCCGAAAAGGAAACCCATACTGTTAGTGATTGATCCCCATTGCTCCCCAGCCCCTGGCAACCATGAATGTACTTTCTATATTTATGGGTTTGCTTATTCTGGACATTTCATATCAATAGAACTTTACACGCATTTTGTTTCTGGCTTCTTTCACTTGACATAATGTTTTAAAGGTTCATTTATGTTGCAGCATGTATTAGTAATTCACTCAGTTTTATGTTTAAATAACACAGCTTTGTATTAATACACCACATTTTATTTATCTATTCATCAGTTGAACAATTGGGCTGTTTCCACTTTTGTACTATAATGAATTATGCTAGTATGAACTTTCATGCATGCATTTTGTGTGAATGTGTTTTCATTTTTCTTGGGCAGAGTTTTTGAGTAAAATTTCTGGGTTATATGGTAATTCTATGCTTAAATTTTTGAGAAACCATCAAACTGCCTTCCAAAGTGATCATACAATCTTGTGTATGTGTTCCAGTTTCTCAACATCTTTGTCAACACTTGTCATTTTGTTTGTTTTTTATTATAGCCATTCTAGTGTGTGTGAAGTGGTATCTCATTGTAGTTTTGATTTACAACTCCCTAGTGACTAATAATATTGATCACCTTTTCTCATAGTTTTTTAAGGCTCCAAAAACATGTCTTTTCTGAAGCCAGAAGTCAAGAATCACTTATTTAGTAGCTCCAGAATTGAGGAAAAACACTGTAAGCCACTGTGTCTCTCAACTATAGTTTACCAGAGCCAACAATCCTCATGTTTGACAATAACTGGGTAAACTGGGGCTAAAAGATGCCTCCTCAGACTAAGCACATGTGTATTGTAAGGGAATAACGGTATCCTCTTGACTTGTACTCTTTCAGAATGTTGACTTAATAGTGAAAGTATGGACATATTTTGATGAAAATGAGAATGGGTGTGGCAGGTGACGGATGGTTATAAGTGCAGTAATGTGGGTATCAGTGTGGACCATGTGATGGTGATGATTGCTGGCTCGGTCCTAGGAAACTGTGACAGTATCTAGTGCAAGATGGCTTGTAATTTGACTTAAGCAGTGAATGAAATGAAAGAGCTACACCTGAGGTTTTAAAGTAGACTAGAAACATAAAGCAGGAGGTGCTTTTGCTTTGTGGCTTTTAATAGAGCCGATGATGGGTAGGGTTGAAGATTCCTCTGTGTCACGATTGTCAAATAAAATCCTGGCTATCCATCTGTAGCTCCAGGGGGAAGGGTATTCCTGGTCCAGAGAGAGTGCTGTTTGAATCCGATGAAACTGAAGTAAGTCAAGGGAAAAAGTCAGGTTGGGAGAAAGGCTTTTATTTCTTACAGTCACTAGCCAGGCTCTTGTCAGTCCACCCCTACAGCCACGGCATGTACTCGGCTTCCCCACATGCACTTCTGGGAGGAACTCCATGTGTAGGTCCTTGGTGACTGGCAAACGCCAGGCCAATCATGTACAAGAAAAGGAAGGGGAGGTGAGAATGGCCATTTTCTCTTCACCCCTTGCCTCAGATTGACTGCGAGGCTCTGCAGTCTTAAATACCCATTGATACGTAAATGGACTAAGGCTAGGCGGGAGATTCTGGAAATTCTGGCATTTACCCTACACAATCTAAATGAGGTACAAGGAACAGTGGAAAGATATCAGAAGTCAGGAAAAGTGATTTCATGGTGTATTATAGAAGCTTCAAATAACCAAGAAGCCAGGATAGGAATGGCAGACAGAATGGTGGAAACCCCCTGTGAAAGTGGGCACTCTTGATTTATGAATGTATGTAAAATACCTCAGAATATCCCTGAAAAAGAGGCAGCAGAAAGAACATATTGCACAAGTAGATTTTTACTGAATCATACAAAGACTATCTTGTTACAAATTCACCCTATTTTACTGCCATGTTGATGCCACCTGAGGTAATAATAATTATGCTAACATATTGCAATTCATTCAGGCAAAGCAGATAGCCTAGCTTCTATCCTGTTAACCAGTAAGACCTAGTTTCCTTCTCTCTGCTCTTCCCCCTTCCCTCCCTATTTTCCTTGGAACTTCTTCCTCTTGAACATCCTGAGGTAAACTTAAATTGTTTTTGTCTGATGGACTTCACCTTCTTGGTGCCTATTAGGTAATACGCAATTAAACATTGCTCCAGATTACTTGGCGCTCCAAATTTTAGCTTTGACTAAAATTTCTTCCAGTTTTCAAGAGACCTGCTCTGAACCATTTCCCCAAAGTGTTCTCTGTTACAATTGTAAAGAATCTATTGATAATATGCTTCAGCCACACCATGAATTTAATTGGCTTTTGTGTGATAAGTGAGGAATATAATCACCATTTCTGTCGTTATTCCTGGGAGTGGGGCATGCACAGCTAGTTCTAAAAACTGGCTAATTAAGATGCTGTAGAACAATATTGTTCTAGGTTACAATTTTCCAGCATGAAAAATACGAGCCAACAATAAAAATAATTTTAGATTTAAATCTTGCTGAAAACTGTCCAAGAGAATACATAATCAGAAACATTTCCATATACAAAGGACAACCATTCAGATAAATATTTTTTCCTTCTGTAATTGGTTATAGTCCATCAGGGTAAAATTCTACCTAGATTGGTCAGCCCAATATTTGAATTAACCAGGTATACTCTTGTGTAGGTTTGGATGGATTTAATTATTTTTACCCTGTATTTATGCTCTCTTTACAGAAAATCATGCAAATATGTGAATTCAAGCAAAATTTAAAATTCTTCTTTGCATCCTAATGTCTGATTGTGATTCATTTTCTGAATTCTTTGATGAATCTTACATTATTTTGCAGCCAAAGGCATGTACTGCATGTTCAAGATGTACATTTTACTCATTAGGAGAATGGGAACTTGGGATTCTCCAAGCGATGGTGACAGTGTTTCTCCGTACTACTAGACAATTTAATAAATATGGAAGAGGGAGTCTGTAATGAAATTCCTTAACAGGGGAGGAAAGAGGCCTCAGGTGACTTCCTCAGTCATAACAGTTAGTTACCAGTGCTAAGAACTGTGACATCCTGGCCCTTAATTATGGTTTTCTTCCACAATACATTGCCTCCATATTAGTGAGAGATACTAATTTCTGTGTAGATGGTGTACTGCTAGGTTTATGGTGAGAACTGCACAAAATTTTCCTAAGGCTGAGCAGATAGAAAAGTATGAATAAGTTTCATCATGGGTAAGTAAAATTAACCCCATCACAGTTAATGAACATCTTTAATTTTTTTTATAGTTTATTTTGGTATCATTAATCTACAATTACATGTGCAATATTATGGTGATTAAACTACCCCCTTCATCAGGTCCCCCCCACAAGCCCGATTACAGTCACTGTGAACATCTTTGATTTTTATTTTTTCCGGAATTTGAACTAAATCTATGAGCCTTATTCAATATCTATAATTCTATGATTTTTTTCAATTATGGCAAATTAATGATTCAGGCAGAGGATAAATAAAGACACAGAGGCACTGAACACCACACTAGAACAGATGGACCTAACAGACATCTACAGAACTCTGCACCCAAAACAGCAGGATACACATTCTTCTCAAGTGCACATAGAACATTATCCAGAATAGACCACATACTAGGCCACAAAAAGAACCTCAGTAAATTCAAAAATATTGAAATCCTACCAACCAACTTCTCAGATCACAAAGGTATAAAACTAGAGATACATTTTAGAAAGAAATGAAAAAGGCTCACAAATACATGGAGACTTAACAACATTCTCCTAATGAATCAATGGGTTAACGACCAAACCAAAACAGAAATCAAAGAATATATGGAGACTAATGACAACAACAAAACAAAACCACAACTTCTGTGGGAAGCAGCGAAGGCAGTTCTAAGAGGAAAGTATATTGCAATCCAGGCCTATTTAAAGAAGGAAGAACATTCCCAAATGAACAGTCTAAAGACACAATTATTGAAATTGGAAAAAGAAGAACAAATGAGACCCAAAGTCACCAGAAGGAGAGACATAATAAAGATCAGAGAAGAAATAAATAAAATTGAGAAGAATAAAACAATAGAAAAAATCAATGAAACCAAAAGCTGATTCTTTGAAAAAATAAACAAAATAGATAAATCCCTAGCCAGACTCATTAAGAGAAAAAGAGAATCTACACACATAAACAGAATCAAAAATGAGAAAGGAAAAATAACGACAGACCCCACAGAAATACAAAGAATTATAAGAGACTATTATGAGCATCTATATGCTAACAAGATGCAAAACCTAGAAGAAATGGACAACTTCTTAGAAAAATACAGCCTTCCAAGTCTCACCAAGCAGGAAACAGAAAAACTAAACAGACCAATCACCAGCAAAGAATTGAATCGGTAACCAAAAAACTACCCAAGAACAAAACCCCCGGACCTGAAGGATTCACCTCTGAATTCTATCAGACATATAGAGAAGAAATAACACCCATTTTCCTTAAAGTTTTCCAAAACATAGAAGAGGAGGGAATACTTCCAAACTCTTTCTATGAAGCCAGCATCACTCTAATACCAAAACTGGGCAAAGACCTCACTAAAATAGAAAATTACAGCCCAATATCCATGATGATCGTAGATGCAAAAATACTCAACAAAATATTAGCAAACCGAATTCAAAAATACATCAAGAGGATCATACACCATGATCAAGTGGGATTCATCCCAGGGATGCAAGGATGGTACAACATTCGAAAATCCACCAACATCATCCATCACATCAATAAAAAGAAGAACAAAAACCAAATGATCATCTCCATAGATGCTGAAAAAGCATTTGACAAAATTCAGCATCCATTCTTGATTAAAACTCTCAACAAAATGGGTATAGACGGCAAGTACCTCAACATCATAAAGGCTATATATGACAAACCCACAGCCAACATCGTACTTAACAGCGAGAAGCTGAAAGCCTTTAATCTAAGATCGGGAACAAGACAGGGGTGTTCCCTCTCTCCACTGTTATTCAACATAGTACTGGAGGTCCTAGCCACAGCAATCAGACAAAACAAAGACATACAAGGCATCCACATTGGTAAAGAAGAATTAAGTTGTCTCTATTTGCAGATGACATGATACTGTACACAAAAAACCCTAAAGATTCCACTCCAAAACTACTAGAACTAATATCTGAATTCAGCAAAGTTGCAGGATACAAAATTAACACACATAAATCTCTTGCTTACCTATACACTAACGATGAACTAACAGAAAGAGAAATCAGAAAAATAATTCCATTCACAATTGCATCAAAAAGAATAAAATACCTAGGAATAAACCTAACCAAGGAAGTGAAAGACCTATACTTTGTAAACTACAAGACACTCCTAGGAGATATTAAAGAGGACACTAACAAATGGAAATTCATCCCATGCTCTTGGCTAGGAAGAATAAATATTGTGAAAATGACTATACTACCTAAAGCAATCTACAGATTCAACGCAATCCCTATCAAACTACCAACAGCTTTCTTCAGTGAACTGGAACAAATAATTCTAAAATTCATATGGAACCAGAAAAGACCCCGAATAGCCAAAGCAATCCTGAGAATGAGGAATAAAACAGGGGGAATAACGCTCCCTGACTTCAAGCCCTACTACAAAGCCACAGTAGTCAAGACAATTTGGTACTGGCACAAAAACAGACCCACAGACCAGTGGAACAGAATAGAAAATCCAAACATTAACCCAAACACCTACAGTCAATTAATATTGGATAAAGGCGCCTTGGATATACAATAGGGAGATGACAGCATCTTCAGCAGCTGGTGTTGGAAAAACTGGAGAGCTACATGTAAGAGAATGAAACTGGGCTACTGTTTAACCCCATACACAAAGGTAAACTCAAGGTGGATCAAAGACCTGAATGTAAGTCATGAAACCATAAAACTCTTAGAAAAAAAACATAGGCAAAAATCTCTTGGACATAAACATGAGCGACTTCTTCATGAACATATCTCCCCGGGCAAGGGAAACAAAAGCAAAAATGAACAAATGGGACTATATCAAGTTGAAAAGCTTCTGTACAGCAAAAGACACCATCATTAGAACAAAAAGACATCCTACAATATGGAAAATATATTCATAAATGATGTATCTGATAAGGGGTTGACATCGAAAATATACAAAGAACTCACACGCTTTAACAAACAAAAATCAAATAATCCAATTAAGAAATGGGAAGAGGACATGAATAGACACTTCTCTAAAGAAGAAATTCAGATGGCCAACAGGCACATGAAAAGATGCTACACATCGCTAATCATCAGAGAAATGCAGATTAAAATCACAATGAGATATCACCTCACACCAGTGAGGATGGCCAACATCCAAAATACAAACAACAAATGTTGGCGAGGATGTGGAGAAAGGGGAACCCTCCTACACTGCTGGTGGGAATGCAAATTAGTTCAACCATTGTGGGAAGTAGTGTGGAGGTTCCTCAAAAAACTCAAAATAGAAATACCATTTGACCCAGGAATCCCACTCCTAGGAATTTACCCGAAGAATGCAGCAACCCAGTTTCAAAAAGACAGATGCACCCCTACGTTTATTGCAGCAGTATTTACAATAGCCAAGAAATGGAAGCAACCTAAGTGTCCATCAGTAGATGAATGGATAAAGAAGATGTGGTACATATACCCAATGGTATATTGCTCAGCCATAAGAAAAAACAAATCCTACCATTTGCAACAACATGGATGGAGCTAGAGGGTATTATGTTCAGTGAAATAAGCGACGCCGAAAAAGACAAGTATCAAATGATCTCACTCATATGTGGAGTATAAGAACAAAGAAAAAACTGAAGGAACAAAACAGAAGCAGACCCACAGAACCCAAGAACGGATTAATAGTTTCCAAAATGGAAAGGGACTGGGGAAGAAGGGCGGGAAGGGAGGGAAAGAGGGTAA
>JAQQAC010016209.1:67272798-67308976 GCA_029783875.1 Phataginus tricuspis
TTCCCAAGTCCCTTTCCCTTTGGTAACTGTTAGTCCATTCTTGGGTTATGTGAGTCTGTTGCTGTTTTGTTCCTTCAGTTTTTGCTTTGTTCTTATACTCCACAGATGAGTGAAATCATTTGATACTTGTCTTTCTCCACCTGGTTTATTTCACTGAGCATAATACCTTCTAGGTCCATCCATGTTGTTGCAAATGGTAGGGTTTGTTTTCTTCTTATGGCTGAATAATGTTCTATTGTGTATATGTACCACATCTTCTTTATCCATTCATCTACTGATGGACACGTAGGTTGCTTCCATTTCTTGCCTATTGTAAATAGTGCTGTGATAAACATAGGGGTGCATATGTCTTTTTGAAACTGGGCTGCTGCATTCTCAGGGTAAATTCCTAGGAGTGGAATTCCTGGGTCAAATGGTATTTCTATTTTGAGTTTTTTGAGGAACCTCCATACTGCTTCCACAATGGTTATAGTAATTTACATTCCCACCAGCAGTTTAGGAGGGTACCACTTCCTCCACATCCTCACCAACATTTGTTGTTTGTCTTTTGGATGGCAGCCATCCTTACTGGTGTGAGATGATATCTCATTGTGGTTTTAATTTGCATTTCTCTGATGACTAGTGATGTGGAGCATCTTTTCATGTGCCTGTTGGCCATCTGAATTTCTTCTTAGGAGAAGTGTCTGTTCAGCTCCTCTGCTCATTTTTTAATTGGCTCATTTGCTTTTTGTTTGTTGAGGTGCATGATCTCTTTACATAATTTGGATGTCAACCCCTTATCAGATATGTTATTTATGAATATATTTTCCCATACTGTAGGATGTCTTTTTGTTCTACTGATGGTATCCTTTGCTGTACTGAAGCTTTTTAGTTTGATATAGCCCCATTTGTTCATTTTTTCTTTCGTTTCCCTTGCCTGGGGAGATATGTACATGAGAAGCTGCCCATGTTTATGTCCAAGAGATTTTTGCCTACATTTTTTTCTAAGAGTTTTATGGTTTCATGAATTACATTCAGGTCTTTGATCCATTTTGAGTTTACATTTGTGTATGAGGTTAGACAATCCAGTTTCATTCTCTTACGTGTAGCTGTCCAGTTTTGCCAACACCAGCTGTTGAAGAGGCTGTCATTTCCCCATTGTTTATCCATGGCTCCTTTATCATATATTAATTGACCTTATATGCTTGGGTTTATATCTGGGCTCTCTATTCTGTTCCACTGGTCTATGGGTCTGTTCATGTGCCAGTACCAAATTGTCTTGATTATTGTAGCTTTGTAGTAGAGCTTGAAGTCAGGGAGTATAATTCCCCCTGCTTTATTCTTCCTTCTCAGGATTGCTTTGGCTATTCCGGGTCTTTTGTGGTTCCATATGAATTTTTAGAACGATTTTCCGTAGTTCATTGAAGAATGCTGTTGGTATTTTGATAGGGATTGCATTGAATCTGTAGATTGCTTTAGGCAAGATGGCCATTTTGACAATATTTATTCTTCCTAGCCAAGAGCATGGGATGAATTTCCATTTATTAGTGTCCTCTTTAATTTCTCTTAAGTGTGTCTTGTAGTTATCAGGGTATAGGTCTTTCACTTCCTTGGTTAGGTTTATTCCTAGTTATTTTATTCTTTTTGATGTGATTGTGAATGGAATTGTTTCCTGATTTCTCTTTCTGCTCGTTCATCATTAGTGTATAGGAATGCAAAATATTTCTGTATTAATTTTGTATCCCACAATTTTGCTGAATTCAGGTATTAGATCTAATAGTTTTGGAGTGGATTCTTTAGGGTTTTTTATGTCCAATATCATGTCATCTGCAAACACGAACAGTTTGAATTCTTCCTTACCAATCTGGTTGCCTTTTATTTCTTTGTGTTGTTTGATTGCCATGGATAGGACCTCTAGAACTATGTTGAATAAAGTGGGGAGAATTTGCTTCCTTGCCTAGTTCCTGATCTTAAAGGAAAAGCTTTCAGATTCTCACTGTTAAGTACGATGTTGGCTGTGTGTTTTTCATATATGGTCTTTATTATGTTGAGGTACTTGCCCTCTATACCCATTTTGTTGACAGCTTGTATCATGGATGAATGTTGAATTTTGTCACATGCTTTCTCAGCATGTATGTAGATTATCACATGGTTTTTGTCCTACTTTTTGTTGATGTGGTGGATGATGTTGATGGATTTTTGAATGTTGTACCTTTCTTGCATCCCTGGGATGAATCCCACTTCATCATGATGGATGATCTTTTTGATGTATTTTTGAATTCAGTTTGCTAATTTTTTCTGAATATTTTTGCATCTATGTTCATCAGGGATATTGGTCTGTATTTTTCTTTTTTGTGATGCCTTTTCTTGGTTTTAGTACTAAAGTGATGTTGGCCTCATAGAATGAGTTTTGGAGTATTCCCTCCTCTTCTAATTTTTGGATAACTTTAATTAGGATGGGTATTAGGGTATTCACTAAATGTTTGATAAAATTCAGCAGTGAAACCATCTGGTTCAAGAGATTTGTTCTCTGGTATTTTTTTGATTACCAATTCAATTTCTTTTCTGGTAATTGGTGTATTCAGATTTTATATTTCTTTCCAGATCAGCCTTGGAAAGTTGTATTTTTCTAGAAAGTTGTCCATTTCTTCTAGGTTATCCAGTTTGTTACCATATAATTTTTTATATTATTCTTTCATAATTATTTGTATTTTGGTGCTGTCCATAGTGATTTTTCCTTTCTCATTTCTGATTCTGTTTATGTGTGTAGACTCTTTTTTCTTGATTAATCTGGCTAAGAGTTTGTCTGTTTTGTTTATTTTCTCGAAGAACTAGCTTCTGCTTTCATTGATTCTTTCTATTGTTTTATTTTTCTCAATTTTATTTATTTCTGCTTTAATCTTTATTATGTCCCTCCTTCTACTGACTTTGGGCCTCATTTGTTCTTCCTTTTCTAGTTTCATTAATTGTGTTTAGTCTGTTCATTTGGAATTGTTCTTCTTTCCTGAGGTAGGCCTTTATTGCAATATATTTCCCTCTTAGCACAGCCTTCGCTGCATCCCACAGATTTTGTGGTGTTGATTTATTCTTTTCATTTGTCTCCATATATTGCTTGATCTCTGTTTTTATTTGGTCATTGATCCATTGATTATTTAGGAGCATGTTATTAAGCGTCCATATGTTTGTGGGCTTTTTTGTTTTCTTTGTGTAATTTATTTCTAGTTTCATGCCTTTGTGATATGAGAAGCTGGTTGGTACAATTTCAATCTTTTTTAATTTACTGAGGCTCTTTTTGTGGCCTAATATATGATCAATTCTTGAACATGTTCCACGTGCACTTGAGAAGAATGTGTGTCCTGTTGCTTGTGCATTGAGTGTTCTGTAGATGTCCGTTACTTCCATCTGTTCTAATATGTTGTTCAGTGCCTCTGTCTCATTACTTATTTTCTGTCTGGTTGATCTGTCCTTTGGAGTGAGTGGTGTGTTGAAGTCTAAAATGAATGCATTCCATTCTATTTCCCCCTTTAATTCTGTTAGTATTTGTTTCACATATGTAGGTGATCCTGTGTTGGGTGCATAGATATTTATAATAGTTATATCCTCTTGTTGGACTGACCCTTTTATCATTGTGTAATGTCCTTCTTTGTCTCTTGTGACTTTCTTTGTTTTGAAGTCTATATTGTCTGATACAAGTACTGAAACTCCTTCTTTTTTCTAACTATTAGTTGCATGAAATATCTTTTCCATCCCTTTACTTTCAGTCTGTGTATGTCTTTGGGTTTGAAGTGAGTCTCTTGTAGGCAGCATATAGATGGGTCTTGTTTGTTTATCCACTCCGTAACTCTATGTCTTTTGATTGGTGCATTCAGACAATTTACATTTAGGCTGATTATTGATAGGTATGTACTAATTGCCATTGCAGGCTTAGAGTCACGGTTATCAAAGGTTCAAAGGCAATTCCCTTACTATCTAACAGTCTAATTTAACTTACTTTGTACACTATTGTACACTATTAGAAACACAACCTAAATGTTCTTTTTTTTTTCCTTTTTCTTCCTCCTCCATTCTTTGTATGATTTGAATCATATTCTGTACTCTTTGTCTATCCCTTGGGTGACATCTATTTAACCTTAGGAATACTCCCATCTATAGGAGTCCCTCCAAAATGCACTGTGGACGTGGTTTGTGGGAGGTAAATTCTTTCAGCTTTTGCTTATCTTAAAATTGTTTAATCCCTCCTTCAATTTTGAATGATAACCTTGCCAGGTAGAGTATTCTTGGTTCATGGCCCTTCTGCTTCATTGCATTAAATTTATCATTCCACTCCCTTCTGGCATATAAGGTTTCTGTAGAGATGTCTGATGTTAGCCTGATGGGTTTTCCTTTGTATGTGATCTTTTTTATCTCTCTAGCTGCTTTTAAATGTCTGTCTTTATGCTTGACCTTTGACATTTTAATTATTATATGTCTTGATGTTGTCCTTCTTGGGTCCCTTGTGTTGGGAGATCTGTGCACCTCCATGGCTTGAGAGACTATCTCCTTCCCCAGATGGGGAAGTTTTCTGCAATTACCTCCTCAGTGACACTTTCTATCCCTTTTTCTCTCTCTTCTTCTTCTGGTACCCCTATAATGCAAATATTTTTCTGCTTGGATAGGTCAAACAGTTCTCTCAATATTCTTTCATTCTTAGAGATCCTTTTTTCTTTCTGTGTCTCCGCTTCTTTGTATTCCTCTTCTCTAATTTCTATTCCATTTACCATCTCTTGTACTACATCTAATCTGCCTTTAAATCCCTCCATTGTATGTTTCATTTCTGATATGGAATTTCTTAATGATTGAATCTCCAACTTAAATTTGTTCCTGAGTTATTCAGTATGTTTCTGTACCTCCATAAGCATGTTTATAATTTTTATTTTGAACTCTCTTTCAGGTAGATCCATGAGTTCGGTTTCATTTGGCTCTTTTTCTGGGGTTTGTGAGATTTTGGTCTCAATCATGTTCTTTTATTGTTTCATACTTCTGTGTGGTACCCACTAGTGCACAGAAACTCCAGTCTCTGGAGCTGCTCAGCCCCTACAGTGAGGCTGGGGATCGTAGGGGAGCGGAGCTGGTGCCTGGGGGGAGGAAAGATCTGTTTCCTGATTCCCGTCTGCAGTGCCTGTGTCCAGTGTCAGAGCCAGTGGGCCAAGCTCACATGGGTAATCTTCCTTGCTTTGCATCTCTCATTGCTGTAGGCTGAGCATCCCTCTGGCTGGCCTGATGCCTGTGCAGTGACTGCGAGCAGGTGCCTGCAGGCCAGTAGGAAGGCTTGGCAGACTGTGTGTCACAGTGTGGGTCCTCAGAGCTGAGTAGGCAGCCAGGGGGATGGAGCACCTGAAGCTCCTCAAAGTTCCCAACCAGTTGGGCAGAGCACACCCAGACAACCTTGTCCAGCTCTCCCTTCTCCCACACTGCAAGCTCTGTGCAAACCCTACCCCTTAAGCAGCCCTCTGGCTTCTAGGAAGCCTCTCAGGCTGCCTGTCTTTCCTTTGACACAGAGCTTCTGGGTGTGGATCCCCTCCTCCACAAACGGCTGGAATGTTAATTTCTCAAGCACTCTGCCTGTCCAAGCTCCCCAGCATCCAGAGCACCACACAGTATAGGATTCTGCTCACAAGCAGATCTCTACGGCTAGGTGTTCAGCAGTCCCAGGCTTCCACCCCCTATCCTGCTCCATTTCTCTTCCTCCTGCTGGTGAGCTGGGGTGGGGGAAGGGCTTGGATCCTGCTGGATTAAGGCTTTCATACGTTTCCCTGTTTTTTAAGGTGTGCTCTGTTGTGAGATCTGTTTGCAGTCTGGTTCAGCCTTCTTTCTTGTTGCTGTCTGAAGGTTAGTTGTATTGATTAACTATATTTTTGTACTGTTTGTGGTTTTGGGAGGAGCTCCCTGGCTCACCTCTCATGCCACCATCTTGAATTCTCTCCCCGTTAGTTGTATTTTTAAAAACTAAATTTATCTTCTTTTTCCCCAAACCAATTCCCCCCCCCACTCCCCAGCCATGAATCAGCCAATATTGTCCGGGTTACTATCATTACCTTTGCCACTCCATCTTACAAATGTTGGAGTCCCACTGACTCTTCTCTTTCCCTTACCTCCAATATCTAATCACCAAGCCCTTTAGATTCTTTGTAGTGCTTTATTATCCTTTTCATTCCCATGGTAACCATCTTATTTAGAGCCTTAGAACTTCACTTCTGGACTACTGCCGTTGCTTCTTAACTGGTCTTTCTACCTCTAGATTTATCCTATACAACACTTTCGTACCAATCTTCCTAAAGCAACATTTTATGGGGACACTCCCCTGCTCAAAGGGGAATGTTTAATGAACTAGGGGATAAAATAAAAACCACTTTGGCATTTACAGTCATCTAGAATCTGGCTTCAACCTATATTGCCTTATCCCCCTCTCCTTCTTAGTAATAATAACAAAAACAACCCCAGTACTTCTTTAGGGCTTGCCAATTTCTCAACAACCCTATGTGGTACGCATTATTGTAGTCCCCTTTTACTGGTGAGGAAGCTCTAGATCACACTGTGAGAAAGTGGTAGAACTATGTCGTGAACTATCCACTCTTATCAGATGTGTCTATTCCCAGTTCCCTGAACACAGCATATAATCCTTGCCTTGGCATCTTTGCTCATTCCATATATTCTGTCAAAAATGTCCACTTCTTCACTCTACTTAACAAAATTCTGTCAGCCTTTTGGAACCAAGTTCAAGTTTTCTGTGACCATTCCAGCCCAGGCTTCTTCCTTCTTCATAGTCCTTGTCTTTATTACCCATTTGACACTTATTGTAGGATACCCTATGGTGTTATTTATTTACATATCTATTTTTATTTGTTCTGTTACCTTAACTATACCAGAAGCCATGTGAGAGCCAAAACCACGTCATATACTTTGACTTACACTGCACTTAGCACAGTGCCTGGAAAAAGTAGATACTGAATAACTGTTTATTGATAATAATCATTCATTTATTTATTCATTAAATATTTAATAAGCATCAAATAGTATGCTGTTCTAAGTTCTAGGGAAATTAAGACATCAAGTTAGAATGTTGCCTTCTCCCTATGAGAACTTCAGGATCTCAAAGTCTGGAGGAGAGAAGACTTGTAAATGAAATATTACAGTGATGCAATTGTTGCTATATATATGAGGTGCTATGTTAGTAAAGAAGACAAAGCATTCATCTTTGATTAGGGAAATGTAATAAGTTTCCATCTGGTTGTCACATTAAATCTACTCTTGAAACAGAAGTTCATCAGGTACACAAGAGGTTTCCCATAGGGGGAAATAGCATATACAGAAGTGTTGGGGAAAAACCATATCATTGTCTACTCTTGAATTACAAGTAGTTAAACATGATTGGAGAGGAAGGTATGTAGAGGGAGATAGGGAGATAGGTTTGAGATTTGAGCCTAATGGCTTGTGAAGGAAGTGCGATAGTTTGTTGAGTCTGGAGGCACTGGAGTTTGTAAATGACTTGAAAGGAGAGGTAAATAGAGGGAACAGTTTTATAGATGGATGTCAGATAGTAAATGAGATGATAGAATATGCAGTCTGGGCTAATTTATAGAAGAAGGAAAGACCAAAGGAGTCTGGTAACCTAATAGAAAAGCTACTTGGAGTCAAAAGACCAGAGATACCTGTGGGGTAGAATATGAGTATGGCAGAAGGAAGGGAAGGAGAGAATGGAAAGTTTTAGAGCTTATTATAGCTGGAGAGTGGGATAATAGTTTAAAATTTCAGGAGTCATGCATTCCCAGGGAAATGATGAGCCCATGGTTTGATCACAAGATGTGGAGGTAATAAGGAGTACTGGAAAATAAAGAAGAGTGAAATCTCAGCAGATGCTGGATAACCTTCAAAATATACCTCACATCAGACCATTTCTCACCAATTCTACTACAGCCACTTAGTCCACACCACAATCAGCTTGTACACTAACCTAATTAATCTCTTGGATTCCCCTTATGCCCACTCCCCATCCTCTACACCAGTCAGCTCCTCGCTAATTGGTAACAGTAAATTAAATGAGATCATGCTCCCTCCCTCCTTTTCTCAAAACCCAATGTTCCACTGGGTTTTCATTACACTTACTTAGCTATAAATCCTTACATTATCTAACCCCAACCTTCCCAACCTAACTACCAAGCACTTACCCTGTTCTCACAGGGCTTCAGCTATGCTGGGCTCCTGGCTGTCCTAAGAGCACAGTAAGCACGCCTAAAGTCCTTGGGACCTTAAGGCCTTTGGATTTGTTCCCTCTGCCTTTAATGCAAGTTCACAGCATCTCTGCAAATCTCTGCATGACTCTTTATTTCATTCAAGTCTATGCTAAAATTTCTCCTCAGGTCTTTTCTTAACAATCTTACTTAAAATTATAAGCCTCTGTCCTGCTCTACCCCAATACCCTGAATTATGTTTCTTATAACACATCACTGAGATATTTTATATATATTTGTTTGTCTATTCCCCTTGCTCCACCTAGAATTTATACTCTTTGGGGCTAATGACTTTGTGTGTCTTGTCCCTTGTTTTATCTCATAGCACTTAGAAAAATTCCTGGCACAAAGTAGGACTCAAGACAAGCGCTAGAACGCTTATTCAAAGCAAAGCTAGTGTTGGAGCTGCAGGGTAAGTAAGGTGTGGTCCCTACTATAAGCAGGAACAGCTGCCAAACTGGGGAATCAGGAGGAGCACAGAGCGAGGTATACGACCTGTAGAATGGCAGAAAATGAAGCAAACATTGACGTTTAACTATGTAAGTCTTCCTTTTGCATCTTTTTCTGTTCCGACGACCTGCATAAAATCCAGGACTCTGGGTTTCTCAGAGGTTACCCTCAACAGATCTTTGCAAATGTAAAATGC
Source organism: Phataginus tricuspis (assembly GCA_029783875.1). Lineage (NCBI taxonomy): Eukaryota > Metazoa > Chordata > Mammalia > Pholidota > Manidae > Phataginus > Phataginus tricuspis. The sequence continues at coordinate 67,281,691 of JAQQAC010016209.1, forward strand.
TGGGCCATGCCATGGATTGAGCTGTTTCCTTGTCATTCAAAAATACCAACAGGCAACAACAAGAGGAAGGGAAATCAGATGACAGGAGTATTTCAAAACTTTGGAAAACAGTAACAAAAGTGCCTATAAGTTTCTCTTTAAATATTGCCTTTCTTCAAAAAGTAAGAACTGGAGAAAATGTTCTTCAAACTTACACAAAATAATACTTTCACAGTATTTCTTTAATCCTTCCAGTAGGATGATTTAACCTTTCCAAGATCTTTGCCCTCAGGAGTACATCCACATTCTTAGTGTTCTTTTATCTGCACTAATTTTCCAAGCCTCCCCTCCAAACCCCAACAAAAGAGGGAAAAAAAGAGCCTGGAGTTCACTTCAGGTATCTGCAGTCATTCAAAAATGTTTTCCTTTTTAATTTACTTTCTTTTCATCCCAGACTCTGCCTAAGCCGTCTGAACCTTGTTATTTTGAGAGCAACTAAAGACTAAGCCATGGCTACTGAGTTATAATGATCACCAAAGAAACAGATTAGTGGTGCCTTGTGTTATGCTAGGATTTCCCAAGCGTTTAGTCTTTATACCCACCCCTTCTCACCCTCCATCAAAAGAAAAAAAAAGCCCCTGGTGCTGAGGTAGTGTGACATCCTTCCCAACCTTGATCTCTTGAAATGCATCTGTTACCTCTGGCATCTGTAAACCTGTAAATCCCAAGAGCTTGCATATTTTCATTGCAACACATTAAAGCACTTTCTACTATACTTTTATTTTTTTCATGTACACTAGAGATGTCTTTGTGTACATGACATGAGTAAGAGAGAATGGAGGCAGTTAAAGGAGCAAATTTGCTTCCCATAGGAAATAGTTAGGTTACAGTTGAAGCCACTTTTAAGCAAAATTGTGGAACACTGCTTAATGTAAAGCATACTCCATCTAATTGGTGCAGTTTCCAACCTCTTGCTCAAGCCTTGCTTCTCTTTTGGTTCCATGATCTCATGTGCTTGACTGAATGAGTGACAGGCTTTATTGTTCCAGTTTCCTGAGTTAGCTTATTGTGAATCTGGAAAATTGCAATAGGACTGCGTGAGCTACCAGTTTTCTAATTGCTTTTCTTTATTCCCCTAACAAAGGCAGTGAAACCAGAATGACAAGTACATTAAAAAAAAAAAAACACTAAATGTACCACACTGCCACTCACTTCTGTTTTGTGATCTTAAAAATATGAAATGGAAAATATTTAAGTTAAATCTACACAAAATAATCTCTTTATCAAGAGGAAAGTGACTCATGCCTTTCAATTAATCCTACTTCCCCAGACCTTTTAGAAAACTGTATTAGCCCTACCTTAACTCAAAATAAATGTTCTTTTTTACCTCCCCTTGAGTATTTTAGGAATATATTAATTTATAATTACCTGTTCAAACCTTTCTGATTGTAAACGTTGTTAAGTTTGTCCTGTAGAAGTTTGTTGTATATTATGAATTCCACTACAGGATGCCTGATTGGGGTACCTTTCATTATGATTTTTTTAGTCTGTACCTCATGTTCTTAATCTGGACTTTATCACAAAGTGGTTACTTAATTAATGTATCTCTATCCTTGACCTCATTCCCTGTCCCCCAGACTCATATATCCAACTGCCTGTGAAAGCTCTGCTTGAAGGCAGCTCACACTCAGTATGGCCAAAAGAGAACTTTCGATTCTCCCCATCCCAAACTGTGTCCTTCCTTAGTACCTCCCATTTCAATAAATGTCAGTCTTCCATTTACTAAATTGCTAGAGTCAAAAATCTAGGAGTCATTTTTGACCTTTATCTTTTCTACACACCCTTAATTCAACCCATCCACAAGACATGACAGTTTTACTTTCAAAATGTATCCAAAATCAACACACTTGTCACTATCTCTACTACTATATCCCTAGTCCAAGCCTCTATCAGCTTTTGCCTAGATTTGCCAACATACTTGGCAGTATCCCTTCACTATTCTCCCTGCTTCTGTTCTTGACCCCCTACATTTTACTCAGTGCACATCAATTAGATTGACCTTTTAAAAACACCCATTTTATCATGCCTCTCTCTTTCTTTAAATACTCCATTGCATTGAGAATAAAGTCCAAACTCATTTACTATAGCTTACCAGACTCTACATTATTTAAGTTCTCCAACCTATTTCCTATCACTGTCCCCTCCACTCACTCTTCCCCAACCACCATGGTGTTCTTACTGTTCTAAGAACACAAAAACTCATTATCTCATTCAGATCCTTTACATTTGCTTTTCATTATGTTATGCATGAACTTCCCTCAGAACTTTGCATGGCTTGGTCCCTCTCTTCTTTCAGGTTTCTGCTCAATTACTACCTCTTCAGAAAGGCCTTCCCTGACCACCTTTTTTTGTTTCTTTGTTTTTACATTTGCCCTTAGCTTTATTGAGATATGACTGACAAACACTGAAGTCTATAGAAAAATGAAGAGTAATTAAAAAAAATCAAACCAGGCTTCAAATCCAGGCTTTCTGATGTCCAATATAATGTGCCTCCCTCTATGTAGCCTTCCTGCTTAAAGGTATGAAACAGCAGTAATGAGGCCTCTGCAAAGGGACTGTTCATTGAGGGCACTTAGGCCCACTCCAGGCTGCAGAACAAATAAGTAGAAGAGAGCACCATGGGAAAATGGATATGGGAAACTAGTGGAGACAACGTGCATTCATACTCTGCATTGTTAGCAACTGGCTTTGGTTTATTTAGTTTGAGGATGAGGGGAGGAACAGCAGCCTTACTATATCTCTCCCAGAACTTAAATTCTAGAGTTTAACTTGTAATATAAAGAAATGAACTTCCAATGCAAATTAAAACAGTTATACCAGACTTTGACTTTACTTTCTTTCATTTTTATCATATTAATTTTTTGTGTGTGTCACCTGAAATTGGAAGAATAGATAGTAAATATACATTGAAAAGAATCTTCCCTGTCATTCTCATTGGGCTACAGACTAGTAATATAATAGTTGTGGTGTGAGTGTGTGTAATAAAATTAGTGAACAAATTACAATCCCTAACATAGTCTGCGGGTAGTTTCTTCTGATCTTAAATGACCAGTATTGAGGATTTTATTGAGGTATTGAAGGATAGAATTTTGCAGAAAACTCAGCCTTTGCTTGCTTGCTTGTTTGCTTTGCCTTTCTTTCCCACAGAGGAGTGCTAATGGTTTACTAGCTGCCTGATCAGCTGGTGATGATATCTAAGTTATGACTGCTTTGTAAGAAAAAGTAGAAAATAGAAGACAAAATCTGTGAATGAGCCATGGAAGGAAATATCCTTTCACCGTACTGCAGTTTTGCTAGTTATGATATACTTGTATTATTAGGAGACCATGGGTATATGCAGGAAACTATATTCATTTACTCTGAGACAAAATAGGCTTTTTTCTAGAAATTTATTTTTATACAACATAAGCCAGGCTTCATCCTATCATTTTTGTAGTTGGAGTGGAAACAGGGTGCCAAGAAATAGTTGGACCTCTCAAATCCTAGACGGATCTCTAATGTACTGTGAAATGCGGGCTTTTTCAAGCCACATTTTTTACTTATTAATAATCATGTTCACTTCTGTGGTAACATACTAGCTTGGCCTACATAGAATTGCTTTGTTTGATACAATTTGTCCCAAGTCCCTACATTCTTAAAAAGAAATCACTTAGAAAGCAACCTATAGAAATGTGTTGCTGTTGAATAATGAAACCATTCCCTCGAAAAGAAACTTAAGTCATTAAAAAGTTACGCATGCAATGACTCATAACTTGACATCTTTACTATTATTATTAAAACGTTTTATAGCTCCATTAACATTATTACTGGCACAATAGAAACAACAAAGTATGAAAGACTTGGATCTCTATGTACTTGTTACACTCAACAGTTTACAAATTAAGGTTTATGCTTTATGTTCTGAGTCTTATTTCTCTCATTGAGATCAATTTTCTATTATAGTTACTGAAATGATGTGGCTTTGAAAGAAGTCAATATAAGAACAGATTCTAAATCAATAATAATGTCATTTAAAACAAGGTCTTCAATCAGAAGTGGCCTTCTTTCTGTGTGCTAGTTTTATTGCTAGTAAACAGTTGAAAAGTTACAATATTTCAAGAAATAAATGAACTGAAAAAAGAATCATAACAACATAAGCAAGCTATGAAAACTACAGTAACCTGAAAAATCTGCAAATTGAGAAAAAGACTCAATAGCTTATTATAAAACTGCATTGAATTAGATACTTTCTCCAAGATATTTGGAATTTTCATGTAGGCCAGTAATTGAAATTAGTATTGCACTGAGGAAAATAAAAAATGATTATATTGTTTACTCTCACCTGTGATCAAAATTTTGGCAATTATGAAAGGCATGGTATTAGGGCAATTTTAAGTGTCATCATATCCAAACATTTTTGCCTGTCAGTGTTTCAGCTTTTGCCCTCACATGGAAAGTAATATCAATTCATCCAGTACAGCTACTATGTGACTTAAACTATGGACATCTTCATGCAAGTATGAAAATATAACACTTAACACCCTATTGACTGAAGCTCAGAAACTATCCAGCAGGTGTTGCATCAAGAGGGAAATCAGAGATTCCCAAGTCTTTCCTGTGTTCCATCACTGACCCTGCTGGTCTTTCAACTTGCATTTCTTTCATTAGAATGACTATGATAATTCTATTTACCTCACAGTAGTTGCGGCCTGAGGTGGGGGACTTTGGGAAGCAAAAAGACCTAATCAATATAGCAGCCATTTTTGTGAGATCTATGCTAAAAGTGAAGAGTGATTTTTAGTCTCAAGTGGTGATGTCTCTGGCTGAACTAAAGGGCTAGAGGGCAGATATTGATCTTGTCACTAGAAACAGTCTCAGGAAAATGGTAGAGAGAGAACAGTTGCGCCATGAGCATCTCCTGAGTGGGACCAGGAGGATTGAGGAACTAATAGCTGAAAAAGGTTGAAAAATACCCAGGCACCGTCTATAATAGGAAGTCCAAGTGACTCAAGGAATGTCATTTCAGTGGCACCCTCACCCAGATTACATCCTCTCTAACAGCTTGACACCATGCACTAAATATTACCACCTGAGAATTATTTCTCTGGCTTACAGCATTGCTTTTTCTAACATCTCCTGTGACAAGTCATTATTTCATGAATGTATTCACAGTGGTTCTCAAACAGGGTTGCAGATTAGAAACACCTGGGATATCTGCTTAAAATGCAAATTTCTAGACTCTACCCTAGAGTTTCTGATTCAATGTGTCCACCATGGAGCCCAGGAATCTGTATACCTGTCCGACTACCCAGGTGATTTGATGCTGCACATTAGTATTTCATTAGCAAACATCAACAATCAAGGGTAAATAATTTTATTTTTCTCATCTGCTGTGGTTCTAGAGGAATGAGAGGGATAAAAGACTTTGATAGATGGTTTTGATGGGAGGATGGAAAGAGGTTCAGAGCCAAGAGATACCTTGAGTAAAAAATACACGATTCAGGTGTATAAAAAGTCAAAGGGCTACAAAAAGCATGGGCTACCTGAAGGAAGAAGTTCTCCAGTAGAGAAAGAAAGGCTGTGAATTCTAACATAAAAGTTTGTGTGTCACAATTTTTCCAGATAGACTTCAAACTTCCTCAACAATCAACCAGTGGATCTCCACCTGCACAGTTTTCTGCCTAAACCTCATTAACAAATGAGATGCAGTGAAGAAAACAAGCACATTAAGGGTGTGTATGCATCTAGCATTGTGAAACGATTAATTACTGCTTCTTCCATGATGAGAATTCCAGGTGACATCTCTGCCAGCCCATTAAACCTCATATTGTGAAATTTAAAATACCTGAGCGATTACCTTTTCCCCAGGTTATTTTCTCCACATCTCTCCCCAAAACACCAAAAAGTGAATTACAAAAGGCCCTAATATGATTTTTTAGAGATTGGAGTCTTCATAGACTCTCTCACTCACCATGGGTTTTAATACTAAAATATAAACCTGGCCCAACTGTCAAAGCTAATTCATGATGGGAATACCTGAAAAAATATTGATTGGAGGCAACAACTGGGAACACTGGGAATGTGTCATAAAATAAGCCCAGCTACAGGAATCAGAAAGTAGCCAACCAATTCATGTACTGTCTCATTTTCTGTATTAAGTTGCTTGATTTCAGGGCTTAAATCTTGTAGTATCTTGGTTTGTTTTAGACGGAGCCTCTGTTTTGTAGATACAGAAAAATTACTGATTGAAGCTGTGCTGACTCTTATAGAAATATTTGTTCCCTGAGAAGAGAAATGACAGAGATCGCAGATGATGATACAAAAGCTAACATTAATTGAGGGCTTACTGTATTCCAGGCTCTTGTCTATAACCTTGACACACTAGGCTTCATTTAATCTTCAAAACAATTATATGAGGTTGATAACATAATTACTAGTATTTTATAGATAAAGAAACTGAGGGTAAACAAGGTTAACTTAATTGTTCAAGGCCACACAGCTTTAAGCAGCAGAGCTAGAATTCAAAACAAGGTCTGAGACTTGCAATGATATACTGAAAAAGCCGATCTCATAAGACAAAATAATTTATTAAATTTTAGCGCTTTTATATAGTGCTATTATAAATGCACTCCAGAGAGGTCAACATCTTAGCATAATGGTCACACCAAGTTAATAAATTATAGAACAATGCAAAACCTAACCCAGAATACCCACTCTAATGCTGGTATTGCTGCCAATCCAGCTCTTCAGAGTACTAACTACTGAAGTTGCACCCTACTTAAACAACTTTCTTCGTCTTCTTAGAAGTACTCAAATTAGATTTTTATGGATACCTCACTGCAAACTTTGCCTATTCCACATGTTCCCCATCCCTTTTAGGATAAAATCTGTCTAGGAAAACATTCAGGAAAAAAACCAAAGAATTCCAAAATTCTTACAGTGTCTAAATCAACTACACTATGTACCTTTCATTAAGTTAAGGCCCTATTTACAGTTCTTTTAAAAATGTTATTAAAATCTGTTTATATTTCTATTTGCAATTCTAATTGTGAACTGGAACTAAGCTCTCCTTGATTTCTTTAGGATCACTAATATGTATTAGGAAAATGATCATGGTTTTTAATTCATACAGGCAGCTAGCTTTTTATTCTATTTATGACATATTTTAAGAAGAACAAGTCTTAAGGTTTGATGAAATATTTATGTTCATAAATGGTTACTCAGCACAACAGGTGTAAAAATAGTAAACCTTCTATTGTATATTGCTGATAATGCTTTCCATTTGTTTCCTTGTCTTTTAGCTCTAACAGTATACATCCTAACTAAAACAAAGACAAAATTATCTCAAAAAAGTTTAGTTCAGTATGAATGGGTTTTTAGACCTGATTATTATAGTGATTCTGAGTCATAAATTAAAGAGTAAATTATCATCATTGTCATCACTGTGTAGGAAGGTTCCAGGAAACTTCTTGAGGAGTAGTTCTTAATCAAGTGAGGACGAGTTCTTCAAACACCCTCTCTATGACCTGAAGGATGCAATGAAGGGAGCCATAAGCAATCTGATGCAATGCCACAGAAGAGCTAGGTTTAATTGTCTTTACCAATTTAAGACCTGGGTCAAATTTTGTCTTGAACAAATAATTGTATCATGAATCCCTATATTCCACTGAAAGCAATGTGATTTAAACCATTTTTGGGTTTTCATTTTCTTTATTAATTTTGATAAGAGAATTGTGTTGCAACATTTGACTTTTCTTTATAAAAAAAGGATTTAGGACTATTAGTCAAACTCTTTTGTTTTAGGTAAATGGACACCATAGTAGCTCTTGGTTTTATTTTCTCAGTACCTATGAATCCTGTCATGGTAACAGCAAGTTCATTTTTATATTTGTCTGTGTATGGCCCATAGTAGACACTTGATAAATGCTCATTGAATAAATGGATAAATAAACTAATAAGCATTCAGATTAAAGTGTACATTATGGTAGATGTGCCACCCTCTGTAAATTAGATAGTCTATCAGTTGGGTCCATTTTGGTATCCTGGATCTTCTTTTCTTACTGTACACCTTCTCTAAAAATTATCTTATATTCTCTCATGATTGAATAGCTATCACTGTTAATGACTCTTAAATCTCTCTTATCCAATATATTTCTTCTAGGTTCCAGACCAAATATCCAGTTGCTTACTGAACATCTCTACCTGGATGTTTCTCAACCATTTCAAGTACAACACATCCGTATTTGAACTCATCTCCATCCTCACTCCAAAATCTCTTGTGTGTTCTCTGGTCCAACAAATGCCACCCCCACCTATCTAATTGCCCCATTCATCTTTGATTCCTCCTTTTCCCTCATCGCCTATATTTATTATTCTGGATACCCCCATAAATTGTGAGCTCCTGGAGGGCAGGGGCCAGGTCTGTTTCATATACCTGTTGCTAGCTGGTACTTGACATATGATAAATATTTAATAATGAATTGCTATATGAATAAAAGAAAGAAGGAAGGAAGGATGGACAGAGGAAAGGAAGGAAGGGAGGAAGGAAGAAAAGAGAAAGAAGGTGAAGAAAAGAAAGGGAGGGGGAAGGAAAATGAGTTTAATCCATCCACCCAATTACTCCAGTTTTACTAGCGCTCAGAGACAAAGTAGTGGAGTCCTTAAAAGGCCTAGAACCTAGTAAATGTTTGTTCAGAATGCGTGCTTTATTTGAATTAATCAACTGGAGAAGAAACAGGTGAATTGGCAATGCCTTCAGAAGAGATATAATGTATATACTTTTCATTATAAATTTATTAGTTCAACTGGGATGAAACATGGGTATTCTGGAGAAAAGGACATCTTTGGGGGCACAGGTTTTATTCGCTGTGCTTGTTCTTTTGTTACTGTGTTTTGTTTTTAATTTAGTCTTTTTCCAAGTGAGATAGAAGCTTCAAGGCTTTAGTATATTATTGCAAGAAAAGATGTGCCATGTGAGAAGTATCATGATAGTCATCCTTCTGGCCTGGAGAGATGAGTGTGATTGCTTTTTAGTTTCCCTCCAGCAAAGGCTGGGGAGTCTTAGCTGGGTTCCTGACTTTCGTAATCCAGGATGTCATTATGTTGATTGTTTTTGAAGTCTATTGAATGATTTATGTGGGCTATGATGGCCTATATTTCTAATTTGTTCTATCATTTTACATGGCTGTTCTGTGATCAGCACTTCTTGCATGTTTATATTTATGCAAGCTATTATTTTTAAAAAGTTTCCTAAGCTAGGAGCTCTGATATTTTTATCAAACCCAATTAAATATCACATAGACAATCCTGACAAACAAAGCTTATAATGTGTCATGATACCCTTTACAGTCAGGTTATAGAAAAAGTGGAGATGAGAGGGGAAGGGAATGCCTGCTGTCTTTCATTTCTAGAAATTAAATAAGACAGAGTTGCTTGTTTATCTTAGTTAGGGAAAGGGAAGTTAGAATTATGGATCTTTGTTACAATGAGGATGGTCTTGTTTCTGTTCTTTTTGTTACTCCCAGCTACATCACATTCTTTGGAAGGAACATCTGAAAATAATAACTTGGAGCCTCGAGTTGGCTTTGTGCCTCAACCCAATAGGCCTTGAAGAGAGGACTATTTACAAAACCACATAGGAAGTGTTCAGAGGGCACTATAAAATGGCAGGTTCTACCTGTCCATAAAATAATTCAAACAGAAAATACTAATTAATATGAATATATACACTAAAAAATGAAGACAATAGGATTTGGGTATCTTGATTATTTTAATACTATAGATACCCTACCTTTTAAAATGTCAGGAAACATAATTAAAAAGTCTCTTTCTTAAATTTTTACTTGAAAACATATCTGATTCCTTTATGACTGTAAATCTCGATTTATTTAAACACAATTTTTCAAGCTCTAAAATACATAAACAGTAGAAAAATACTTGCTGTCAAAATTTTAGTTCAACTCGAAAGTTCACTTATTTAACCAGCAAGCCTTTTGTCTTACAAAACTTGTTTCAAGTTCTTATTTCCAAAGTATGGGTAATCTGTGGGGAACGAATGAGAAGGGGGAAGTGTGTGCAACGATGAAAGTGAGAAAAAGAGAGTGAGAGTTTGCTGGAGTAGCTGGGTTCCCCTTCATTTTTTTCTCACAATACTTTGTACCTACTCTTTTCAGCAAAGTCTGTCATCTCTTAATTTAACAATCACAAAGTTAGAAAGTTTATTTTATTTTAAACAACTGGTTTATTTTTTTAAGTTACACAAAAAATGTATGAACACATTCTTATTTTAGAAAATTTAAAAACTACAGAAGTACATGCAGTAAAAAGTGGCAGGTCCATTAGCTTTACCCAGCCCCATCCCAATCCACTTCCCTGTAGTAGCTTTGGTTAACAGTTTGCTGTTTATCTTTACTATCCACTTTAGAAAACACTTTTTAGTCTTAAAAAGTATATATACTTCTGAAAGAGATTCAAGTTGGCAGCGTGAGAGGTGACTTGGAGAACTCCTCCCAAAACCTCAAATCGTACAAAAATATACTTAATTAATACAACTAACCCTAAAACATCAAGAAGAAAGAAGGTTGAATCAGATTGCATACAGACCTCACAAACAGAGCAGACCTCAGGAAACAGGGTAACGCGCAAAAGCCTTAATCTGGTGGGACCCAAGCCCTTCCCCCACACCAGCTCACTGACGGGAGGATGAGAAACAGAGTGGGGGAGGGTTTGGAAGCCTGGGACCACTGAACACCTAGCCCTGGAGGTCTGCATTGTGAGTAGAAACCTACAGTGTGTGGTGCTCTGGATGTTGGGGAGCTCAGACAGGTGGAGGGCCAGGGAGACTAACACCCAGCTGCTCTGTGTCATAGGAAGCGTGGGCAGTCTGAGAGGCTTCCTAGCAGCGAGAGGGATGCTGAAGGGGCGAGGTTTGCAGGGAGCTTGTTGCACGGGAGAAGGGAGAGCTGGACAAAGTTGTCTGGGTGTGCTCTGCCCAGCAGATTGGGAACTTTGAGGAGCTTCAGGTGCTCCATCCCCCTGGCTGCCTACTCAGCTCTGAGCACCCACACTGTGACACACAGCCTGCTGAGCCTTCTTACTGGCCTGCAGGCACCAGCTGGTAAACCCATAGTCACTGTGCAGGTAGCAGGCCAGCCAGAGGGATGCCCAGCCTACAATTAGAGACGCAAAGCACATAAGATTACCCGTGTATGTTTGGCCCACTGGCTCTGACACTGGACACAGGCACTGCAGACAGGAATGAGGAAACAGATCTTTCCTCCTGCCAGGTGCCAACTCTGCTGCCCTATGACACCCAACCTCCCTGTTGGGGCTGAGCAGCTCCAGAGACTGGAGTTTCTGCACACTAGTGGGCACCATACAGAAATTTGAAACGTCAAAAGAACATGGTTGAGACCAAAATCTCACAAACCCCAGAAAAAGGGCCAAATGAAACTGAACCCACCAATCTTCCTGAACGAGAATTCAAAATAAAAATTATAAACATGCTTATGGAGGTACAGAAAAATATTCAAGAGCTCAGGAATGAATTTAAGTTGGAGATTCAATCATTAAGAAATTCCATATCTGAAATGAAACATACAATGGAGGTATTTAAAAGTAGATAAGATGTAGTAGAAGAAACAGTAAATGGAATAGAAATGAGATAAGACGAATACAAAGAAGCTGAGGCACAGAGAGAAGAAAGAATCTCTAAGAATGAAAGAATATTGAGAGAACTGTGTGACCAATCGAAGCGGAACAATATTCGCATTATAAGGGTACCAGAAGAAGAAGAGAGAGAAAAAGGGATACAAAGAGTCATTGTGGAGGTAACTGCTGAAAAATTCTCCAATCTGGGGAAGGAGATAGTCTCTCAAGCCATGGAGGTGCACAGATCTCCCAATACAAGGGACCCAAGTAAGACAACATCAAGACATTCAATAATTAAAATGGCAAAGACCAAGGATAAAGACAGACTTTTAAAAGTAGAGAGAGAGAAAAAAAAGATCACATACAAAGGAAAATCCATCAGGATATCATAAGACTACTCAAGAGAAACATTACAGGCCAGAAGGGAGTGGCATGATATATTTAATAAAATGAAGCAGAAGGATCTTCAACCAAGTATACTCTACCCAGCAAGGTTATCATTTAAATTTGAAGGAGGGATTAAACAATGTTCAGATAAGCAAAAGCTGAGAGAATTTACCTCCCATGGACCACCTGTACAGTGCATTTTGGAGGGACTCCTATAGATGGAAGTATTCCTAAAGCTAAAAAGATGTCACCCAAGGGCTAGACAAAGAGTACAGAATATGATTCATAACATACAAGAATGGAGGAGGAAGAAAAAGGAGGAAAAAAAAAGAATCTTTAGGTTGTGTTTGTAATAGCATATGAAGTGAGTTAAATTAGACTGTTAGATAGTAAGGGAATTATCCTTGAACCTTTGGTAACCACGAATCTAAAGCCTGCAATGCCAATAAGTGCATACCTATCAATAATCAGCCTAAATGTTAATGGTCTGAATGCACCAATCAAAAGACACAGAGTTACTGAATGGATAAAAATACAAGATCCATCTATATGTTGCCTACAAGAGACTCACTTCAAACCCAAAACACACATAGACTGAAAGTAAAGGGATGGAAAAAGATATTTCATGCAACTAATAGTGAGATAAAAGAAGGAGTTGCAGTAATTGTATCAGACAAAATAGACTTCAAAACAAAGTCAAAAAAGACAAAGAAGGACATTACATAATGATAAAAGGGTCAGTCCAACAAGAGGATATAACTATTATAAATATCTATGCACCCAACACAGGATCACCTACATATGTGAAACAAATATTAACAGAATTAAAGGAGGAAATAGAATGCAATGAATTCATTTTAGGAGACTTCAACACACCACTCACACCAAAGGACAGGTCAACCAGACAGAAAATAAGTAAACAGACAGAGGCACTAAACAACAAATTAGAACAGATGGACCTAACGGACATCTACAAAACACTCAATCCAAAAGCAACGGGGTACACATTCTTCTCAAGTGGACATGGAACATTTTCAAGAATAGATCATATACTAGGCCACAAAAAGAACCTCAGTAAATTCTAAAAGAATGAAATTGTACCAACCAGCATCTCAGATCACAAAGGTATAAAACAAGAAATAAATTACACAAAGAAAATGAAAAGCCCACAAACACATGGAAGTTGATACCATGCTCCTAAATAGTCAATGGATCAATGACCAAATAAAAACAGAGATCAAGCAATATTTGGAGACAAATGACAATAATTCAGCACCACAAAATCTGTGGGATGCAGCGAAGGCTGTGCTAAGAGGGAAATATATTGCAATACAGGTCTACCTCAGGAAAGAAGAACAATCCCAAATGAACAGACTAAACACACAATTAATGAAACTAGAAAAGGAAGAACAAATGAGGTCCAAAGTCAGTAGAAGGAGGGACATAACAAAGACTAAAGCATAAATAAATAAAATTGAGAAAAATAAAACAACAGAAAGAATCAATGAAAGCAGAAGCTGGTTCTTTGAGAAAATAAAGTAGACAAACCCTTAGCCAGACTAATCAAGAAAAAAAGAGAGTCTACACACATAAACAGAATCAGAAATGAGAAAGGAAAAATCACTACTGAAACCACAGAAATACAAAGAATTATGAGAGAATACTATGAAAAATTATATGGTAACAAACTGGATAACCTAGAAGAAATGGACAACTTTCTAGAAAAATACAACCTTCCAAGGCTGACCCAGGAAGAAACAGAAAATCTGAACAGACCAATTACAGTAAAGAAATTGATTTGGTAATCAAAAAACTGCCTAAGAACAAAACCCCTGGACCAAATCGTTTCACTGCTGAATTTTATCAGCCATTAAGTGAAGACCTAATACCTATCCTCCTTAAAGTTTTCCAAAATGTAGAAGAGGAAGGAATACTCCCAAACTCATTCTATGAGACCAACATGACTCTAATACCAAAGCCAGGCAAAGACACCACAAAAAAAGAAAATTACAGACCAATATCCATGATGAACATAGATGCAAAAATATTCAGAAAAAATTAGCAAACTGAATTCAAAAATATATCAAAAAGATCATCAATCATGATCAAGTGGGATTCATCCCAGGGATGCAGGGATGGTAAAACATTTGAAAATCCATCAACATCATCCACTACATCAACAAAAAGAAGGACAAATCCACATGAAAATCTCCATAGATGCTTAAAAAGCATTTGACAAAATTCAACATCCATTCATGATAAAAACTCTCAACAACATGGGTGTAGAAGGCAAGTGCCTCAACATAACAAAGGCCATATATTATAAACCCACAGCCAACATTATACTTAACAGCGAGAAGCTGGAAGTCTTTCCTTTAAGATTGGGAACAAGACAAGGATACCGATTTTCCCCACTTTTATTCAGCATAGCTCTGGAGGTCGTAGAAACGGCAATCAGGCAACACGAAGAAATAAAATGCACCCAAATTGGTAAGGAAGAAGTCAAACTGTCCCTGCTTGCAGATGACATGATAGAGTACATAAAAAACCCTAAAGAAACCACTCCAAAACTACTAGATCCAAAATATAAATTCAGCAAAGTTGCGGGATACAAAATTAATACACAGAAATCTGTTGCATTCCTATACACTAATGATGAAGTAGCAGAAAGGGAAATCAGGAAAAAAATTCCATTCACAACCACATCAAAAAGAATAAAATACCTAGGAATGAACCTAAGCAAGGAAGTAAAAGACCTATACCCTGAAAACTGCAAGACACTCTTAAGAGAAATTAAAGAGGACACTAATAAATGGAAATTCATCCCATGCTCTTGGCTAAGAATAATTATTACTGTCAAAATGGCTATCCTGCCTAAAGCAATCTACAGATTCAACACAATCCCTAGGAAAATACCAACAGCATTCTTCAATGAACTAGAGAAAATAGTTATAAAATTCATATGTAACCATAATAGACCACGAATAGCCAAAGCAATCCTGAGAAGGAAGAATAAAGCAGGGGGAATTACGCTCCCTGACTTCAAGCTCTACTACAAAGCCATAGTAATCAAGACAATTTGGTACTGGCACAAGAACAGACCCATAGACCAGTGGAATAGACTAGAGAGCCCAGGTATAAACACAAACATATATGGTCAATTAATATACTATAAAGGAGCTATGGATATACAATGGGGAAATGAAAGCCTCTTCAACAGCTGGTGTTGCAAAACTGGAGAGCTATATGTAAGAAAATGAAACTGGATTACTCTCTAACCCCATACACAAAATTAAACTCAAAATGGATCAAAGACCTGAATATAGGTCATGAAATGATAGAACTCTTAGAAAAACAGAGGCAAAAATCTCTTGGACACAAACATGAGCACCTTCTTCATGAACATATCTCCCTGGGCAAGGAAAACAAAAGCAAAAATTAAGAAGTGGGACTATATCAAACTAAAAAGCTTCTGTACAGCAAAGGGCACCATCAGTAGAACAGAAAGACATCCTACAATATGGAGAATATATTCATAAGTGACATATCCGATAAGGGGTTGACATCCAAAATATAGAAAGGGCTCACACACCTCAACAAACAAAAAGCAAATAAGCCAATTAAAAAATGCGCAGAGGAGCTGAACAGACACTTCTCCAAAGAAGAAATTCAGATGGCCAACAGGCACATGAAAAGATGCTCCACATCGCTAATCATCAGAGAAATGCAAATTAAAACCACAATGAGATATCACCTCACACCAGTTAGGATGGCCAACATCCAATAGACAAACAGTAGCAAATGTTGGCAAGGACATGGAGAAAGGAGACCCCTCCTACACTGCTGGTGGGTATGTAAATTAGTACAACCATTGTGGAAAGCAGTGTGGAGGTTCCTCCATAAACTAAAAAATAAAAATATCATTTGACCCTGGAATTGCACTCCTAGGAATTTACCCCAAGAATGCAGCAGTGCAGTTTGAAAAAGACATATGCACCCCTATGTTTATCACAGCACTATTTGCAGTAGCCACGTAATGGAAGCAACCTAAGTGCCCATCAGTAGATGAATGGATAAAGAAGATGTGTTATATATACCCAATGGAATATTATTCAACCATAAGAAGAAAACGAATCTTACCATTTGCAGCAACATGGATGGAGCTAGAGGGTATTATGCTCAGTGAAATAAGCCAGGAGGAAAAATACAAGTACCAAATGATTCACTCATCTGTGGAGTATAAGAACAAAGAAAAAAGCTGAAGGAACAAAACAGTAGCAGACTAACAGAACCCAAGAATGGACTAACAGTTACCAAAGGGAAGGGGACTGGGGAGGATAGGTGGGACTGGAGGGAGAAGGGAAATAAGGAGCATTATGATTAGCACCCCTAATGCAGCAGGGGGCACACAGGGAAGGCAGTATTTATAGAGAAGACAAGTAATGATTCAATAGCATCTTACTATGCTGATGGACAGTGACTGTAGTGGGGTATGTGGGGGGGACTTTATAATACGGGGTCTAGTAACCATAATGTTGTTCAAGTGATTGTATATTAACAATACCAATTTTTTTAAATGGAAAAAAATAAAATAATAAAATAAAATAAAGTATGTATACTTCCAAAGAACAAGGACCATGTTTCCAGGTCTTTTTATTTTTACCCAGAAATTCTTACACTGCAATCTCATTGTAAAACTGTCTCATTTGGCAGAGCAATTTTACATAAGATGTGCTAGTTTCTCAGGCAACAAAGTATCAAGAGGCCCAAATACATAGAAGTCTACTTCAGTTATTAAACAATGTCATTTGGATCCAGAAGAAAAATGGGATTAAAAGGCTTCAACATACATTTTGCATGAAGTGGACATAAAACATATTTTTGAAGGATACTGGAAGTACATTCTTCTCAGTAGATCTACTCGGGCAGAGTTGAGAAGGGCAATTGTCTAGTAAGTTTAATCATTGTCACTACTAATGTTGGTACTCAAATTAAATGTTTTCACCCCTCAATTGTTGAGCTTTTGGTGTGAGTAATTTATAAAACTACCTCAAGTCTCTTGTTTACTGTTCTTGTATAGTTTGTATATTCATAATAGTGAATTTTCCTAAAGAGTCAATTGATAAACAAGAATTTATTAGCCAGGTGCTGTATATTTAGTCAGATTCTTTTTATCCTCAATGAGTCTAGCTGGTAAGATGACACACAAATATATGAAACAATCTAAAGATGAAAGACTGTGTGGTATGGAGTATTAATGCAAAAAAGGTACCAGGAGATGGCTTCACAGAGGCAATGGCAAAGTTTAAGTCTTAAAATTAGGTAGAATTTAATTAGCTTATTAAAAATGTTAAGACCATCCCAGGAGCTGGCGGAGCTGGCAGGGCAGCGACTGCTGAAGGTCAAGGGTCCTGGGCACTGGGGGGAGACCCTCCTGGAATCTCTTGTCTCAAGTAGTAGACGGTGTGCTCAAGATCACCGTCGAGCTATTAGGTGAGTCTCTTAGAAGGACTCATGGGATACAGAACAACTGTGGTGGTCACATTTTTTTGACATTTTACACACAATTTCAACTGTACAGAAAATTGCAAGAATAGTACAAAAACAAAGGATTAAAGATGGCATCATGAGAGATGAGACAGAAATCTCCTCGCTAAACCACATATAATATGAAAATATAGCAAATACATCTAATCCTGAAAGAGCAACAGGCTATGGCAGACAGCCATCATCTGGGCAAAACAGCAAACCTCAAGAAAAAAGGTTAAAATTCCAAAGCCATGATCCTGAGAGACCCAAGCCTTTCCCCCACTCCACCTCACCAGCCGGAGGAAAAGATACAGAGTGGGGAGAGGGTGGAGGCCTAGGATTGATGAACACCCAGCCCTGGAGATCTACTCTGAGGGCACTAAGCTACATTACATGGTGCCAGGTAGGTTGGAAAGCAAAAAGGCAGAATACTTGGAGAGACTGAGATTCCAGTCACTTGTGGAAAACATGTTTCTACAACTGGCTGCTCTAGGGAAAAAGAAAGGTGGGCAGTATGAGAAACTTCCTAACAAGAGGGCTGCTAAATAGGAAAGGATTCCCCAGAGCTTGCTGCCCAGGAGAAAGGAAAGGTGGACAGAATTGTCCAGGTTCACTCTGCCCAGCAGGTTGGGAACTTTCAGGAGCTTTAGGTGCTCCACCCACCTGGATGGCTATGCAGCTCTAAGGCCCTGCACCATGATAGGCAGCCTGCCACTCTGTCCTCCCAGCTAGCAACATCTCACAAAACGACTGCCGCACCATTGTGCCAGGACAGCTAGAGGGTGGCACTGCTGATTGCAGCTACAAGTACAAAGCATAGAGGCTTCTGCTACATGCTTGGCCTACTGGCCCTGGCAGTGGAGACAGGCACTGCAGGTGGGAAGCAGGAAAGAGCTCTTCCTTCTCAACAGGTTCAGGCACAGCTTGCCTCTGATGCCCTGTCATCACTCCAGGGGCTGAGCAGCTCTAAAGAGTAGAGCTTCTTGGCACTAAGGGTACCACCTACAGATATGAAACGTCAAAGGAACCTGGTTGAAATCAAAATCCCGCAAACACCAGAAAGAGAGCCAAGTGAAAATTAACTCATCAATCTTTCTGAAAGAGATTTCAAAATAAGAGTCATAAACATGCTCACAGAGATACAGAAAAATATTCAAGAACTCAGGGATGAATTCAAGAATGAAATACAAACGTTGAAGAATACAGTATCTGAAATGAAACATACAATGGAAGGATTTAAAAGCAGATTAGATGAAGTAGAGGTGATGGTAAATGAAATAGAAATTAGAGAACAGGAATAAAAAGAAGCTGAGGCACAGAGAGTAAAAATGATACCTAAGAATGAAACAATATTGAGAGAACCGTATGACCAATCCAAACAGAACAATATTCGCATTATAGGGGTACGAGAAGAAGGAGAGAGAGAAAAAGGGATAGAAAGTGTCTTTGAGCAGGTAATTGCTAAGAACTTCCCCAATCTGGGGAAGGATATAACCTCTCAGGCCATGGAGGTACACAGATTTCCAAACAGAAGGGACCCAAGGAAGACAGCACCAAGACAAACAATTATTAAAATGGAAAATATCAAGGATAAGGACAGTGTATTAAAAGCAGCCAGAGAGAGAAAAAAGATCATATACAAAGGAAAACCCATCAGGCTATGATCAGACTTCTCAACAGAAACCTTACAGGCCAGAAGGGAGTGGCATGATATATTTAATACAATGAAACAGAGGGGCCTTGAACCAAGAATACTCTACCTGGCAATGTTATCATTTAAATTTGAAGAAGGATTAAACAATTATCATATAAGCTAAAGCTGAAAGAATTTACCTCCCACAAACCACCTCTACAGTGTATTTTCGAGGGACTGGTATAGATGGAAGTATTCCTAAGGCTAAATAGCCTTCACCAGTGGAAATAAAACCAAAGCAAAGGAGAACAATTCCTAAGCAGATGCAAAATCATATCAACTGCCCCCAAAGTCAATCAAGGAATAGACAAAGAGTATAGAATATTATACCTAATATATAAAGAATGGAGGAGGAAGAAAAAGGAGGAATAAAAAGAACCTTTAGATTGTGTTTGTAATAGCATACCAACTGAGTTAAGTTAGACTGTTGGATAGTAAGGTCGTTACCCTTAAAACTTTGGCAACCATGAATCTAAAACATGCATTAAATATATCATGCCATAATTACATATCTATTGATTACCACCCTAAATGTAAAAGGTCTGAATGCACCAATCAAAAGATACAGAGTCAGTGAATGGACAAAAAACAAGACCTGTCTATATGCTGGCTACAGGAGACTCACTTCAAACACAAAGACATACACAGACGAAAAGTGAAGGGATGGAAAAAGATATTTCATGCAACTAATAGGGAGAAAAAAGTAGGAGTTGCAGTACTTGCATCAGACAAAATAGACTTCAAAACAAAGAAAGTCACAAGAGAAAAAGAAGGACATTACATAATGATAAAGGGGTCAGTCAAACAAGAGGATATAACCATTATAAATATCGATGAACCCAAAATAGGAGCACCTACATATGTGAAACAAATAGTAACAGAATTAAAGGAGGGAATTGAATGCTGTGCATTCATTTTACCATACTTCAACGCACCACCAACTCCAAAGGACAGATCAACCAGACATAAAATAAGGAGACAGAGGCACTGATCAACACATTAGAACAGATGGACCTAATAGACATCTACAGAATACTCCACCCAAAAGCAGCAGAATACACATTCTTCTAAAGTGCACATGGAACATTTTCCAGAATAGACCACATAGTAGGCCACAAAAAGAGCATCAGTAAATTCAAAAAGATTGAAATTGTACCAACCAGCTTCTCAGATCACAAAGGTATGAAACTAGAAATAAATTACACAAAGAAAACAAAAAAGCCCACAAATACATGGAGGCTTAATAACATGCTCCTAAATAATCAATGAATCAATGACCAAATAAAAACAGAGATCAAGCAAAATATGGACACAAATGACAACAATCATTCAACATCGCAAAATGTGTGGGACACAGCTAAGGCTGTGCTAAGAGGGAAGTATATTGCAATACAGGCTGCCTCGGGAAAGAAGAACAATCCCATATGAACAGTCTGGCCTCACAATTTATGAAACTAGAAAAAGAAGAACAAATGAGGCCCAAAGACAGTTGAAGGAGGGACATAATAAAGATCATAGTAGAAATAAATAAAGTTAAAAAGAATAAGCCAATAGAAAGAATCAATGAAAGCAGGAGCTGGTTCTTTGAGAAAAAAATTAATAGATAAGCCCCTGGCCAGACTTATCAAGAAAAAAAGAGTCTACACACATAAACAAAATCAGAAATGATAAAGGAAATTCACTACAGATGCCACAGAAATACAAAGAATTATTAGAGAGTACCATGAAAAATTATATGCTAACAAACTGGACAGCCTAGAAAAAGTGGGCAACTTTCTAGAAAAATACAACCTTCCAAGGCTGAACCAAAAAGAAACAGAAAATCTGAACAGACCAATTACCAGCAAAGAAATTGAATTGGTAATCAAAAAACTACCTAAGAACAAACCCCTGGACCAGATGGCTTCACCACTGAATTTTATTAAACATTTAGTGAAGACTTTATACCCATCCTCCTTAAAGTTTTCCAAAACGTAGAAGAGGAGCGAATATTTCCAAACTCATTCTGTGAGGCTACTCTCACACTAATAGCAAAACTAGGCAAAGACACCCCCCCAAAAATTACAGACCAATATCCCTGATGAACATAGATGCAAAAATACTCAACAAAATATTAGCACATTGAATTCAAAAATACATCTAAAAGATCATTCATCATGATCAAATAGGATTTATTCCAGGGATGCAAGAATGATACAATTTTTGAAAATCCAACATCATCCACCACATCAACAAAAAGGACAAACACCACATGATCATCTCCATGGATGCCGAAAAAGAATTCAACAAAATTCAATATCCATTGATGATAAAAACTCTCAACAAAATGGATATAGAGGGCAAGTACCTCAACCTAATAAAGGCTGTATATGACAAACACACAGTCAATATCATACTTAACAGTGAGAATATTATAGCTTTTCCTTTAAGATTAGGAACAAGACAGGGATGCGGACTCTCCCCACTTTTATTCAACATAGTTCTGGGGGTCTTAGACACGGCAACAACACAAAGAGATAAAAGGCATCCAGATTGATAAGGAAGAAGTTAAACTGTCACTGTTTGCAGATGATATGATATTATACATAAAAAACCCTAAAGAATCTACCCCAAAACTACTAGAATAACTGAATTCAGAAAAGTTGCAAGATACAAAATTAGTATACAGAAATCTGTTGCATTCCTATATACTAATGATGAACTAGCAGAAAGAGAAATCAGGAAAACAATTCCATTCACAATTGCATTAAAAATATACCTAGGAATAAACCTAACCAAGAAAGTGAAACACCTATACTCTGAAAACTACAAGACACTCATGAGAGAAATTAAGATACCAGTAAATGGAAATACATCCAATGCTCATGGATAGGAAGAATTAATACTCTCAAAATGGTCATCCTGCCTACAGCAATCTACAGATTTAATGCAATCCCTATGAAAATACCAAAGGCATTCTTCAGTATTTGTAGAACAAATAGTTCTATAATTCATATGGAACCCTAAAAGACCCTGAATAGCCAAAGCAATCCTGAAAAGGAAATTTAAAGCTGGGGTATGATGCTCCCCAACTTCAAGCTCTACTACAAAGCCACAGAAATCAAGACAATTTGGTACTGGCACAAGAACAGACCCATAGATCAATGAAACAGAATAGAGAGCCCAGATACAAATCCAAGCAATTATGGTCAATTAATATACGATAAAGGAGCCATGGACATACAATGGGGAAATGAAAGCCTCTTCAATGACTGGTGTTGGCAAAACTGGACAGCTACATGCAAGAGAATCAAACTGGATTATTGTCTAACTCTGTACACAAAAGTAAACTCAAAATGGATCAAAGAAAACATAGGCAAAAATCTCCTTAATATAACATGAGCAAATTTTTCCTTAATGCATCTCCTTAGGGAAGGGAGACAAAAGCAAAAATGAACAAATGGGACTACATCAAAAAAAAATGTGTGTACAGGAAAGGACAGCATCAGTAGAACAAAAAGGCATCCTGCAGTATGGGAGAATAGATTTGTAAATGTCATATTCCAACAAGGGGTTAACATCCAAAATGTATAAAGAATTCACACGCCTCAACACCCATAAAGCAAATAACCCTATTAAAAAATGGGCAGAGGATATGAACAGACAATTCTCCAAAGAAGAAATTCAGATGGCCAACAGGCACATGAAAACATCATTAATTATCAGGGAAATGCAAATTAAAACCACAATGAGATATCACCTCACACCAGTTAGCATGGCCAACATCCAAAAGACAAACAACAACAAATGCTGGCGAGGATGTGAAGAAAGGGGAATGCTCCTGCACTGCTGGTTGGCATGTAAATTAGTTCCAACATTTTGGAAAGCAATATGGAGGTTCCTAATAAAACTAAAAATACAAATACCATCTGACCCAGGAATCCCACTCCTTGGAATCTATCCAAAGAATACAACTTCTCAGATTCAAAAAGACATATGCACCCCTATGTTTATCACAGCACTATTTACAATAACCAAGATATGGAGGCAATCTAAATGTCCATCAGCAGTTGAATATATAAAAAAGAGGTTGTACATATATACAATGGAATACTATTCAGTCATAAGAAGAAAACAAATCCTACCATTTGCAACAACATGGATGGAGCTGGAGGATATTATGCTCAGTGAAATAAGGCAGGTGGAGAAAGACAAGTGCCAAATGATTTCCCTCATTTGTAGAGTATAGCAATGAAGCAAAACTGAAGAATAAAAACAGCAGCAGACTCACAGACTCCAAGAAGGGACTAGAGGTTACCAAAGGGGTGGGGTGGGGTGGGGGAGGGTGGATGGGGAGGGAAGGAGAAGGGGTATTATGATTGGTGCACATGGTGTGTGTGGGTTCACGTGGAAGACAGTGTAGCACAGAGAGGACAAGTAGTGACTGTGTGGCATCTTACTATGCTGATGGACAGTGACTTCAATGGTGTACGTGGGGGACTTGATAATATGGGTTAATGTAGTAAACCACAATGATTTCATGTGAAACCTTCATAAGAGTGCATATCAATGATACCATAATAAAAAAAAAGAATAGTACCAAAACTCCAAAAAAAAAATGTTAAGAGCAAGGTTCCTGGAATCAAACTACCTGAATTACATACCCTGGTTTCAAAACTTGCTGGTCATGTGATCTTGGGAAGGTACTTAATCTTTTTGCCTCAGTTCCCACATCTGTAAAGTGGAGATGTTAATACTACTACTTACCTTATATGATCTTGGTCAGTATAATTTGAGCTAATACCTGCAAAACATTTAAACAGTACCAGGTATATAGCACGTAACTGATAACATCACAGCTATCTCTATTTAGATTATTGCTGTGATGAAAAGAAATTTTGAATTGATCAATCTCTGTAGCATAGCATTACCTAGCAATTTTTTTCTTTCATTCTTTTTAAGGCTCTCATTTAGAATATATATTAATTAATCTGAATTGTACCTGTTTTTTTTACTCTGTACTCTTCTGTGCAGTTTGGAATTTTTACATTCAACATTTTTTATACAGCTTTTTTGAGATATAATCTGCAAACTATTAGTTTTATCATTTTAAGTGCAGGATTTAATGAGGTTTATTAAATTTACAGAGTTGTGCTGTCATCACCACAATATAACTCCAGAACATTTCCATCACCCCTAAAAGCAACCTCATACCCATTTACTATAATTTGAATTTTATGTGCATTTTAATTTGTTTTTAATTTGTAAAAGATCAATAGGGGAAAAATATAATGACAGTATCTGACAGCAAACCTAAGAGCCAATTAATAAACTATGACTACTTCTTTACCAAACAATGCCACCATCCAAAATTGTACTTTTAAAACTTGTCCCACGGTGTCATATTGTATTCTTTGGGTAGTACATTTACCCACATGTCTTAAAAACACTTCCAAAGCTTAAAATGACCCCTCTATCTAGTTTTAAAATATCTGGGTGAGTTGTTCTAAAATATTTTCAGTCCATTGGCCCCTTTGATGGGACAAAAGACTTCATGGGCCATCTATTCCACTTGCTTTGCCTTCTCAGAAAAAACAACCAAATCTCCCCAGAATTAGAGAAGGTCAATCTTTTGATGAACTACAATGAGGTTATGTCTGCATTTATATTAGAAACAGGAATTCTGAATGCGTAACAGAAACTAAAGAATAAGCATTGTTATATTCTTTTTATTAATGGTATTAGATAGTCGGGCCACCCAAAGACCCATGTGGACCATGACTTGCAAACCAAAGTTCTGTGTTAGAGTTACTGCAGAAGCATGACCAGGGCACCGAGTCAGGCTTGAATCCTACCTGAGCCACTTAGTAGCTGCAAGACCTTAGGTAAGTCACTTAATCTTTCTCAGCCTCATTTCCCTCTTTTCAAAAAGAAGAAAATAATACCTAGCTTGTTGCGTTATTGTGAGCATTAACTGACAACGTGTATGTAGAACACCTAGTGGTAGCAGAAAATAAATATGTCCTTCCCTCTCCCTTTTTCTCCTTTATCCTGCCCTTCCCCTCTTCCATTGGGCCTTCTCTCCTCCCTTCCTGCCTTTCCTCCTTTCTTTCTAACTGGCCCTGAGGAAACTGTGTAAAATACCCTTTTAAAGGATCTACATCCAATGAATCCACTCCTGAACGCAAAGAATCACAAGAATGTAATCACAGCATTCAAGCTGGCCCACTCCCTGTCAAGCCTATTCTCATCATCTCCTGCCACCATTTTTTTCCCCTTAAGTATAGATGAGCTTTGATGATTCAAAAAATCTCATGGAAAAGCAGGTTCTTCTAAGTTGTGTCATTACATATATTCTTAAGTTTTCCAACCACTCCCTCTCAATTCCTCTTTATTTTATGTTAGATTTTATTTTGCTGATTGGTTTTTGGAAGGTGTGCTGTTCACTACATTATTGAAGAAGTATCCTTGATTTGATGTTTGAATACTTGATAATTCTCTGAGATAAGAGTTGTGAACTTGGAATATGACTGAAATCTCTATTGTATTATGTACATGATAATGGAAGAAGTGTTAATGGGAAAAATTTTTCTTTAGGAGTTTCTTTCTCACACTTCACTGTGTTGTAGTAAATATGAGTTAGCATGAACTCACATTGCTGCTGGAGCTGTGCCTACAGAAACTGCCCTGATAATGTGTTTGCAGGACACATAATTAAGCACATGTTGCAACTTGCTTCTAATTGCACACACCAGTTTGAACAATGTACAATATCCAAGCATAAAATTAGGACTTATTTTGTCTGTCAAATTTGCCTGATTTTAAGAGTAGTTATGACCTTCAAAACATAAAACCATAAAAGTCAACATAAATCATAAAAGTCAAAGGTGCCTGGGAAATAATAGATAAAACAAAGGGGTGGGACTTGTTAGTAAATTTTACCACTACTTGGTTACCTGAGAACTCAGATTCACTTCTAGTTAAGCCATAGCAAATAGAGCTTTCTTATCAGAGTGTTAATGCCCTGCCCTGCCCTGAGATATGAGCTCCTGCACTTAGGAAGTTGTTCAGGCCACTATAACTTATTACAGGGAATCTATAGAGAACCAGTAGCACAAAGTAACAACTACCTCTTGGAAACTTTAGTTCCAGAAATGCAAGCAGGCATAGCTGAAATGTAAGAATCAAGTGGAGGGAAGAGTAATACAACAGAGAGGTAGAAGATAAGGGGAAAATCATGTAAGGCATTTTACCTTTTGAAAGACTGATCTTTGAATGATATAAGATGTCACTGGAGAGTTGTGAAAAGGCGAGATATAATCTGATTTCTGTTCCAAAGCAATTACTATGGCTTTTGTGTTGAGATGACATTATAGTGAGGACAAGGACAGAAGAAAGGAAATTAATTTGGAAGGTGTTATAATATCGCAGGCAAGGGATTGTGGCATCTTTGGCTGGAGAGAATTGGTCATACTATAGACATATTTCAAAAGGAATGGGGGGAAGTAGAATAATAATCTTATAGCCCTAGAAAGCTAGTACCAATATAGTTAACTGGTCTTATCCCATCCACAACTCAGAACCATAAGATAATAAATGTTATGAGAATTATGAATATAATGATATATTCCCTTTTTGGAACCAGTATTCTGTCAAATCTCCCACCTTCTTCTGATTGCTAGTTTCTTAGATGAAAGTATACTCAATTGGTTTTACCTTATTAATCAGATCAATTGTACTATGGGTCAGTCACTATATGGCAAATTGGATCATGATTAACCAGTCCTACTCTGCCCTAATAATTAAATAGGACTGATTTAAATAACAACTCCATAGAATTTTCAAACTCAAAGATGTTTTGGAGATCATCTGGTTTAGAGGTTTCCAACCTTTTTGAGTATAGAAACCCTTTTTTTTTTTTACAATTTATTTTATTTTAGTATCATTAACCTACAATTACATGAGCAATATTGTGATGATTAAACTACCCCCTTCATCAGGTTCCCCCCACCAACCCTATTACAGTCACTG
>JAQQAC010016209.1:67309076-67326143 GCA_029783875.1 Phataginus tricuspis
TTTTTTTTTTCTTTGTTCTTATACTCCACATATGAGTGAGATCATTTGGTACTTGTCTTTTTCGGCCTGGCTCAGTGAAATAGAAACCCTTTTTAACATTGCGAATTGTAGTGGTTCTTCCCACATAATAGTAGCACTTTAGGAACCACTGATTGAGAAAATACATAATAACGAAAAACTACAATATATTCAGTATTGGTTTCGAGTGAATGTGTATTTTATTAATCTCAATAGCATTTGTATACACACATGTGAATAAGTGTTACTTATGTACTGTACAGATTATGTTCAATGAACATATGAATTCATGTGCTGGCAATGTTTTTGAGCCCTCCCCACTTACACCCCAAAGAATACTTGGTTCACAGGTTTGAACCAGAGATTCAGTCCTAACTTTCCACAGTCCATGTTCAATTGTTCAGGTGGAAAACGTTAGATTCATAGGATCTAAGTGATTTGAGAAAGTTAGCATCAGTCTAATGAACAGGAAAGCAGAGCTACAGCATAAAGGACAGTCATAGACTTGGTGTTAAGACACCTGAGCTTGAAACATAGCTCTCAAGGTAGTCCCCTTATTCTTTTTGAGCCTCAGTTTCTTTATCCACAAAGGGAAGATAATAAGCAAAGCTCCAAAAATTATGCTGAGGATTAAAAGAGATAATGTTTTCTTTTTCATTGAAATATGCTATACAATGGAAATATTTTACCATTATTAGAACCTGACTCCAAGTTGAGCACCCCATGAATTATTTCTATCCTTTTTATGACAACACCTGGCCACTTTATTTTGATAATTCTGATGCTGGAATCAAATGAAATACAATTTTCTCAACACTAGGTAACAATAGTCCAAACCACTATTCAAAATGAAGGAGACTAAATGAGTTTCATGATGTAGACATTGTCTTAGTTAATGACTGATGCTTATATTCCATTGTTTTCTCTGCCTTGCTGTGCCTGTTTCTGAATTCAGGAAGATTCAATGACATTTCTCTCATACTCAGAATTGTTCTTGGGTGTTCTTGGTATTGTTTCTGTTACAAAGTGGTCATTACATTATACAGGCTTTAGAATAAAAAATAGTGGTTAAATGGAGTTCTCTGAAACTCAGTATTGTGGACATCTATACTGATAAACAATTTAGGGTAGAAACAACTTCGAGCACGTTCTTTGCCTGTGATGAGCACATGACATGTTAGTAGCCTTTGCTATTAGCATATAAGAGCCAAATAATCTGATTATCTCTTTGCTGCTTTTTAAAGTGAATATAAAACAATATTTCTCTAATTAAGAGCAGACAGTATGAAATCTAGACAGTTTGTTTTAGTCATAATCTCAAAACAGGTACATCGAGTTTTCCAGGCTATTACACTCAACTATGCAAACAGAGATTTTAAATGTGTAGATATGAAATCTAATGACTTCCCAGTGAATGTGCATATTGAAAGCACTTAAAGTGGGAAATAATGGCCCCATCATTTTAAATGATTCTTTAGATATGTTTACTGCCTGTGCTGCATGCACATATGAATGCCCTTTTAGCAGATAAACTGAGTCATTAGATGCTGTCATGGTATGCAAAACCTACTTCTCTAGACTACTGACAAGATGTTTGAAGGGGGACTGGGGGGAGTAATTTGGAGTACATGGTGACTGAGTTCAGGGCTAGACTTACTAAGGAAGTTATGGGACACAACCTGTTGCTCATGAGGTTTGAGTGCTGCCACAATTTTCTTCTAGTCGAGGATGAGGACTGTGCATGTTTTTTTTTATTTTTTGAGATTTTAGCTAAACTGAAGGTTATTGAGTGTGAGGAATAAAGCTCCTTGGAATATGTGTTCCTAAGAGACAGGAATTTTGCCTCAGACATGCCTCAATATTAACTATTAAGAAGTCAAACCTTTGATGTCCACCCCATATTTCTTACACAACTCAATAGTTGAAAATGAGAAGATTCTACTGTGGAGATAAAGAGAGAGGATATTTATAGCAATTTCCCTGAAAATTTAATCTCAGTAACAGTGGATAGTTCTACTGTGAGGTGATTTCTGATTTGGCAATACTTTCTGATACCTACTGCAGACTGTCCTTACTATACAGTGTTGAAAATATCATGGATAGGTTGTCATATTTTTAGTTTAAGATTTATTCCCTTTAAAATGGACATTCCATGAGAGGAGTTAGCATTTTAAATTGTTATCACTTACACTTTTGTATTTTAGGTGCTAGAGCTTGGGGAGATGTTGCTACCTAGAAGAAAAAAAGCAAAAAGTCATCAAAGATAGAGATCTTCCTTCACATTTTACTTGGCAATATGTTGTAATTTGGAATTATTTTCCTACTTGCCTGCTGCCATAGACCTATAATTAAACACCCATCTCATAAGGCTATCATGGGAATAAGTAAGATAATATATGTAAAGCACCAAGCACCATGCTTGGCAAAGAGTCAGTTCCCAGTAAATGTTAGCTATAAAATCCCCTAGCCATTTACCGACCAAAAAGCAAATGGGAATCAGCTGGCTATGCCTAATGGATTTGAGAGAAAGAAAAAAATAATAATACTTACCCTATGCATTCATATGATCCTTTTCCCAAAGATCTCTGCAACACTTTCTGTTTAATTGGTGAGGCATCACAGGAGGGAAGTTAGAGGAATTGCACTTTGTCAAGCAACTGAAAGTAACTAGGCAATTTATTTAAGGTTACAGGAAAAAAATCACTGGCAAAGTCGAAGGCACTTGTAACTCTTATTCCAATGTCCTATGATCCACGCTAACCTGCTTTACTTGGGCCCAAATCCTGAAGGTATATGGACTTCTATTTGGTGTAAAGTTATGAAAAGAACCCAGGCCTGATGATATGATCAGGCAAATGGTTTCATTCACTGTAAGTATGATACTGATAGAAGCAATATATAGAATGGTTTAACAGTTAAATATAAGGAATAGAATTTGAAAAGGAAAAATAAAAACAACACATTAACCCTGTGTCTAGAATTTGATGCACTAGAAAGCTGAGGTGCAGGACACTGTGTGGAAAAGTAGAAGAGGTGTTACTGTTTAAGTTACCTGTGACGGCCACTTGAAATGAATTATTTTCTAGGAATCCTTATTTTATTTTAAGCATTTTTTTGAGTTTAAACATTTTAAAGATTGATTTAGTGGAGTGGTCACAGAAACATGATTTCCTATTTCCTACCCATAATTTTTTACCACTGACTAACTGGACATCATGCCAAATTACTATTTTACTATGTAATGTCAGGTTAACTCAGGGTTGGAAAGGTCATGAAAACTCGCCACTCTGTGGAGATGGGACCTTTCAGAGCTATTTGTCAACTTTGAAAAATTTGTTCTCCATTTTTAGTTACAGGAACATGCAAGATTGGACTGGGAATTTTACTATGCTTTCCAAAGGTCAACTTCTGAATAAAGCCTCTAGTGTTCAAGTATGGACCTTGTGCAGACCAGCTGTTAGGAATTTAGGGCTGTAATTGTAGCATCAAGTCAGATAGTTTATTAATGACTCAAGACACATGCCAAGTACTACTTCTGCAAAAATTGTATTTACTGAGCAAAGGATCACGGATACTAGAGCCTTCCTATGCAAGGAAACTGAATAAGTTATCAATGTATTGATTCATATCTTTCACCATTTCTCCAATGTACTACAATATTGGGATCCCCTCTCAGCTCAGTGTTTACCAACTAATGCATTTTTCTTGTTTCCCAAATTCAAAATAAACTGTTACATTTTATAATTTCTATTTGTCATTATAATCTTTCTGTAAGGCACTTTTTTTTTTACAATTTATTTTGGTATCATTAACCTACAATTACATGTGGAATATTATGGTGATTAAACTACCCCCTTCATCAGGTCCCCCCCACCAACCCCATTACAGTCACTGTCCACCAGTGTAGTGAGATGGGTGGGAAGGGAGGGATAAGAAGGCACTTTTTTTTGAAACAAGGAAGTAAACACGTCTAGTCAAGAATAACTAAAATGATAGATTTCTGTGTTTCATTCCTGGCCTACTGACTGAATCAACAGCATCACTTAAAAAACAAATATATGGGTTATGCATACAAAGGATACTATACATACATATATCTCAAAAGAGGAGACACAAACTTCTGTTGTGAATCAAATACCAACCCTAGGTATCAGCTATTTTCAACTGGATGATATCCAGATGTTTAGGTGAAGAAACTGTTTTGTCAAAGTGCTTAAAATTTTATTATTTATTGAAAATCTAGTTCAAAGGAAAAAAAACCCTTTCAATTAGTGATATAATTTTCTATATGCATATTATATATTCAGATCACTCTGGCACTACTTCTTTCTGTTTTTATGAAGAGTTTAAGGTAACACCATAATAAAACAAAAGTATCACATCAAGCCCCAGCTTTGAAAATACAATAAAGCTATACATTATTTTATACTCCTCAAATTCACAATATACATTGATTAATGTGGAGGTTAAACTGAAATTTATTCATGAAAAAAGGATTTTCCTGGGAAAATAAATGAACAAAGCATCCATACTCAGATTC
Organism: Phataginus tricuspis; assembly: GCA_029783875.1. NCBI lineage: Eukaryota > Metazoa > Chordata > Mammalia > Pholidota > Manidae > Phataginus > Phataginus tricuspis. The sequence continues at coordinate 67,313,635 of JAQQAC010016209.1, forward strand.
ATTCTGATGATTTTTAAGAAATTACTTGCTTACTTACAATTTAAAATACCTGTCTCTCTCTCTCTGCTACTTCCCCAGTACTTTATATTTGGTTCAACTATCACTTTTATTTTATTATCCTATGAGCACTGCTCTCATAAATATCTTCCTAGTAGATTATGAGCTCCCTTTCAGCAGGGATTTGAACCTTATTTTTTATTATTTTATATTTTGGGGTTAAAATTTATTAAGTGCTCACAATGCGCCAGACATGGTCCTAAATGTTTTTACAATTATTTTCTAATTTTTAAGCTTCACAAAACATCTATCCAATAGATATTATCAAAATCCCTATTTTGCAGATAGAATAATTGAAGTTTGAAGAAGTTAAGTGAAGAACTGGTTTAAAGCCTCAGCAGTCTGACCCTAGTGCCCTAGCTTCTAATCACACTACCCCTCAGGCTTTTCAGCCTCTCTAATTGTTTGGTTCCCCCTTGGGAGGCGAGGATTAATTGGGAGACGATCACCAATTAGAGGAACACATCCAAACAAGAACCACCCAAGGCTGCCGTAGGGGTCTTCTGTAGCCAGAGAGTATCTTATCCCTGCTTAACAAGTATTTAATCACTTAATTCACTTGCAAAGACCTCAGGTAGAGGAAACAGCACAAAGTTCTTTGGGTGGACAAACCGAAGCTTTAAGATGAAAGTGCTTCAGAATGCCCACAGAAATGTAAGGGGAGGGAAAAGAATAGCTATTTCCCCTGGCCCCTGAATATAGTAGATAATAGGGACATCTTTGCCATACTTTCTAATCTCAGGCAGGCAAAGAGTAAGTGTTCAACAGAGACTAGGAAGAGGTTCTCCTGCTCCAGTTTTATTTTTTTTAATCGTATGTTTTGCAGTGTATTTGTATCTTGCAACATGCTTTATCACACATTACTTCATTTAACTTAATTTAATGAATAAATAGGAAGATTTTACAATTAGTACAAATATTTTATATGTAAATTGTTGCTTTTAATGGGTTTGAATATTTTGTGCTCTTAATTGACATAATTAAGATTGCAAGGGGAGAAATTTTCTTTGTTAATCTTCTTAGTATATTTTTCTTTTATACTGTAACTGAAGACCAATGTAAAAAATCATAGTTTCTATATGTGTGGGGCATGAGGTTTTCTCTTTATATTTCTGGTGCAATCTTGTCAAGTGTCTGATGCTTTGATTCAGCTTGGTTTACCGAGTAAGACCAAGTGTTCAATTATTCTACTTTATCTTTCCCATCCAGATGAAATCATTCCTGAAATGAAAACATTCTCCTGCTTTAGAAACTTTGAGATACATAGTAGATGAAGAGATTAATGTCTTACTTTTTAAAAATGTACAATTTTACTCTTTTCATGATGTCATTTTGGGAAAGAATATTTCTTTTTGACGATGATTCTTTACTCTTTTCACCATTTATAATGTAAATGGCTATTTCTATATAAACTTATTTTTTAATTTATCATGAAAGCCCAGCATATTGGGAAGTGAACAGAAAACAAAGGCTAGTTTCTACTCATCTCTACTTTATAACATAAATGATTAAACATGCAAGTGCTGGAAACAGATTGCTTAGGTTTAATTCTGAGCACCACTAGTTATGAGCTGTGTAACCTTGGACAAATTATTCTGTTGGTGTCTCAATTTCCTCACATGTAATAACAGGCTGACAGTAATAGTAGCTAATCTCATAAAACTGATGTGAGAATTTACCAAATTATGCATGTAAATCACGTGGAATAAGTGCCTGACACACAGTGAACACTTGATAAATATTGGCTGTTATCATTTTACTCAAGTGAACATGTGTACATGGTGGTGGTGGATAGACGGTGGTGCAAATAAAGCTAAATAGCAAACTTTGAAGACCTCAGAACCAAAGATACTGTGACTGCAAAATGTTTTTAGTTCTTTTCTCCCATCTTTTTTTGAAGATAGAATGTTGGTTATTGTTTAAAATTGAAAACTTAATTTTTATAGCAGTTAATGGAAATATATCTCCAGTTACATGGCTTAATTTCATTGTTTCCATTTCTAGCTTAAAAAATATTTGTTTAGAAGAGTTGCTGCTGGCCACAAGTACATAAAGTCCTTCTCCCCCTCCCTCAGAAACTCACTAAACAGCACTTATCCTAGTAATTACATAATTGCATTATTGGGTTCTTTAGGTACAAGGGCTCTTCTTAACTTCCCATAATTTCAACATGTACCTATTAATTATATAATCATCTTTAGGAACCAATATTGATAGAACACAGCCTTTGATTTCTTTCACACAGGATATTTAATGCAGAAATTATTCATTGGTACATGAACCTTGGCAAAGGCACTTTATTTCTCTGGACCTCAGGCTCTCAATTTTTAAAATGAGAAAATTTGTACTAGAGTTGTGAATTATTTTTCAACTTTTGGATCTCTAAAATTTAATCATTCCATTGACTAATACATTTTTGATAGCCTACTGTATGCAAGGAATTGGCCTGGCTGCTATAGCTATATATTTCTTCAAGATTTTGTCTTGCCAATGGGTTTCAGCCCCAGACAAGTTTACCATGGATTCAGTGAGACCGAAAAATGACAATGGAACGTTCTTGGAGTGAAAGGGTTTATACCCATCTTTATTCCCACAGTGGTAGGTCAGTCACTGGAATCCCATCCACTCAGAGCAAGTCTGCATGCAGCAAGCAGGTCTCTGCCTCTGGACCTCTTAGCCCCTGCAGCCGACTCAGTCTCTGTCCTTGGCACTGCCACCACTCCAGCCTCTGCTCTCCTGCAACCACGCAGCCCTGCAGCCATGCAGCCCAGAGCACTGCACGGAGCTCTTTATATAGAGTCAATAACAATGTATTGCCCACACGTGTGTATTGAGCACGGTGACCAGGGCCAGGTGAGAATCCTGGCCACAGGAACCTTCACTTTCTTCACAATTTCCTGTCAGTATTTTACTTACAAAAGTGGAAATTAGGCTTCCTTAGCAAATCTCAGTTTAAAACCCATCATTAGCATTTTAATCAAAATATTTTCTGAGATTTGATAAAGAACTCTATTCTTTCCCTCTCCCACTAGGCATTCAACACAAGTTCAGACTTAAATAAAGAGAAATTTTTTCCAACTCCTATCAGAATAGGTTATTTTATGAGACCATGATGTTATTGTTTGGATATAGTCCTGTGAGGATAATTGATCATTTTCAACTTGTGCTATTTTGCTCTTATTTTAAAGAAGCAAATATTTCATTCTGTTTTCTCTCATTTACTAATTATTGCCAAAGACTGAATTTTTTTTTCTGCAGACATCTGTACCATAAAGTTCTAATCCTGGTTAATGGTACCTTCAAATCAGATAGCTGGATTAATCTGAGGCACTGCTCCCCTACTATTTCATCAGTTAACTAATTCTACAAGGACTTACTCTACCTCTACCCTCAGCTGACCTAATGTGTGTTAGTGAGAAATATGGGGTGGAAGCAGAGAGAAGGATGAGGGTAAAAGATAAACCCTTATCATTCAAATCTGGGTGCCAAAGTACATGTGAATGTTTGTGTGCATGTATGTGTTGTATGTGTGTTAATAGGGCATAAATCTGGAGTGACACCAGTCTTTACCTATTGATTGCTAAAGGAGATAGAGATGGTATTTATTTAACAAACTGGAGTAGTTTTGCCTTCACTATTAATCCTGTGATATCCTCATCTATAACACCAAAGAATTTAAATAAGCAAAAACTGTGTAGAAATTTACTTACATAGAATTATATTGCAATGCTGTATTTCATATAAATTGAATAAAGCAATGTAAAGCAATGCCCCTTAAATTATCCTTTGTTTCACCACCCATTCTCAGGATGACCCTCTAAAGCTTTATGAAACATGGTGTGTGTGTGTGTGTGTATATATATATATATATATATATATATATATATATATATATATATATACATATGTAAAGCCCTATTCATTTAACATTTCAAGAATAATTAGAACAATTCAAGCACTCAAAAAAGGCGATAGGTTGATCAGAGACGATCAGATCCAGAAGGGACCCCAGAGGTAATGTATTCCAATCCTGTCATTTTATATGTGGACAGGGACCAGCAGAAATTAAGTGAGTTGCCCAAATTCACCCACCAATTTGTGGAAGGGCCAGAACTTGAACCCAGCATTCTTTTTATTTATTTATTTATTTGCAATTTATTTTGGTATCGTTAACCTACAATTACATGTGCAATATTATGGTGATTAAACTACCCCCTTCATCAGGTCCCCCCCACCAACCTCATTACATTCACTGTCCATCAGCATTGTGAGATGAGAATCACTACTTGTCTTCTCTGAGCTGTACAGCCCTCCCCGTGCTCCCCTACCTTACGTCTGCTAATCGTAATACCCCTTTTATCCTCTATTCCCTCCCTTCCCACCCATCTTCCCCAGGCCCTTTCCCTTTGGTAACTATTAGTCCGTTCTTGGGTTCTGTGAGTCTGCTGCTGTTTTGTTCCTTCAGTTTTTTTCTTTGTTCTTATACTCCACATATGAGTGAAATCATTTGATACTTTTCTTTTTCGGCTTGGCTTATTTCACTGAGCATAATACCCTCTAGCTCTGTCCATGTTGTTGTAAATGGTAGGATTTGTTTTCTTCCTATGGCTGAATAATATTCCACTGTGTATATGTACCACTTCTTCTTTATCCATTCATCTACTGATGGACACTTAGGTTGCTTCCATTTCTTGGCTATTGTAAATAGTGCTGCAATAAATATAGGGGTGCAATTGTCTTTTTCAAACTGGTCTGCTGCGTTCTTAGGGTAAATTCCTAGGAGTAGGATTCCTGGGTCAAATGGTATTTCTATTCTGAGTTTCTTGAGGAACCTCCATACTGCTTTCCACAATGGTTGAACTAATTTGCATTCCCACCAGCAGTGTAGGAGGGTTCCCTTTCCTCCACATCCTCGCCAACATTTGTTGTTTGTATTTTGGATGTTGGCCATCCTCACTGGTGTGAGATGATAACTCATTGTGGTTTTAATCTGCATTTCTCTGATGACCAGTGATGTGGAGCATCTTTTCATGTGCCTGTTGGCCATCTGAATTTCTTCTTTAGAGAAGTGTCTATTCATGTCCTGTGCCCATTTCTTAATTGGATTATTTGCTTTTTGTTTGTTAAGGTGCGTGAGTTCTTTATATATATTGGATGTCAACCCCTTATCAGATACATCATTTATGAATATATTTTCCCATACTGTAGGATGTCTTTTTGTTCTACTGATGGTGTCCTTTGCTGTACAGAAGCTTTTCAACTTGATATAGTCCCACTTGTTTATTTTTGCCTCTGTTTCCCTTCCTGGGGGGATATTTTCATGAAGAAGTCATTCATGTTTATGTCCAAGAGATTTTTGCCTATGTTTTTTTCTAAGAGTTTTATGGTTTCATGACTTACATTCAGGTCTTTGATCCACCTTGAGTTTACCTTTGTGTATGGGGTTAGACAGTAGTCCTGTTTCATTCTCTTACATGTAGCTGTCCAGTTTTGCCAACACCAGCTGCTGAAGAGGCTGTCATCTCCCCACTGTATATCCAAGGATCCTTTATCGTAGATTAATTGACTGTATATGTTTGGGTTAACGTTTGGGTTTTCTATTCTGTTCCACTGGTGTGTGGGTCTGTTTTTGCACCAGTACCAAATTGTCTTGATTACTGTGGCTTTGTAGTAGAGCTTGAAGTCAGAGAGCATAATTCCCCCTGTTTGATTCCTCCTTCTCAGGATTACTTTGGCTATTTGGGATCTTTTGTGGTTCCATATGAATTTTAGAATTATTTGTTCCAGTTCATTGAAGAAAGTTGTTGGTAGTTTGATAGGGATTGCATTGAATCTGTAGATTGCTTTAGGTAGTATAGCCATTTTGACAATATTTATTCTTCCTAGCCAAGAGCATGGGATGCATTTCCATTTGTTAGTGTCCTCTTTAATTTCTCTTAGGAGTGTCTTGTAGTTTTCAGGGTATAGGTCTTTCACTTCCTTGGTTAGGTTTATTCCTAGGTATTTTATTCTTTTTGATTGAACCTAGCATTCTTGACTTCCATTTAGCACTGTGTACCACATTATCCGTTGTCCTTTATGCTTTGATATAGCACTATATCCATTAGGGCTGTATACCACAATTTGCTGTCTCACAGCTATTCAATGTTGAGGTTTGACGTTTCTCCCAAATTTTTCTGGATTTTTTCTCAACTCCCCTTCCTGTGGTCATCTTTATGAACACTGTACAAAGAGTTATTTGACCACTAACTCCTGGTTGCTTATAGTGTAAATGGAGTTTTCAAATTTTAAGTTAGATAATGTCAGTACATTTTGAGTATCTAGGGACATGTCTCTATATAAGTATGGCAGAAGGTGTTATTATAATAATTTGTGGTGAGGTAGTATCTTATTTGTTCATGTTATTAAACTCTTCATCAAAGTTCTCATAAAGAAAAAACACACTTGTCTGATTTATAGATAAGCCTGATTCCAACTAAATTCATTGTATTTTAAACAACCCCTCCAAACAACCCCTCCAAAAGCATAATTTTTTTTTCCAACCTTGCTTCAGCATTTGGGGTTGTCTTCAAACTACTTGAAGAATATGAAGGCTAAATTAACCGCCCACACTCTTAATATAAACCCAAAATTAGGAACTGAAATGTAAAATTACTCATATAAAAACTTGGGTCTCTGAAGGCGTCCTCACAATAATGACAGGCCCTTTCCAGATGGTCCTACTTTATGGCAAAAGGAATTCTATTTACGGCATCTGTGTCCCTTCCTGGAGATTTAAAACAGTTCAGAATAAGACTTTCTAATGTTAAGTAAATGAAGTAGCTGGTGTTTTTTTAACTGAACAAGGAAGTGTTTTGTGAGAATATGCTTTTAGGATAATAGATTATCTTGTGACAATAGAGTCACTGATGTGGCTTTCACTCTAGGCCCTCATAGAGCTACAGAAACTATGTGGTAGAGAGATTCAAGCTTTAGGGCTGAAATTACTCAGACTAATGCTGGGCCTCAAGCTGATGCTGACATTTCATGAGTATCATTCATATAAAAATATAGTACATGCTCTTTATCAGGGAGATAGTGCACAGAACACTATTGCATTTTGCAATAAAAATATCTACAGATACTCCAATAGATACACCCTATAGAGTGACTCAAATTTAAAGACTGAATGCATTTGTGTCAGGTGCTTTCCCTGTCCTCTTTCCTCTCAACCTCTTCTCTAAAGGCATTCCGAAGCTATTCGACAGCCAACATGGCTGAAAATGAAAATGCTTCGGTCACTTAGACAAGTGAAAAAGGCTCTCTTACCAGTCACTTGAAATTTGTTTGAAAGTACTGCACAATGGAATTGCGAGCATAAAAAATGATCCAGTTAGTATCTAGTCTAATAAGACAGTGTGTCTGATTGAAGTAACTTGTCTTGCACTCAAGCTCCTGTATTCTACATAGTTAGTTGGATTGGAGGATCCTCCCTGTAAAGAACACACATTCCATGTATGCTGGTTCCCTCTTTGAAAGACTCTGTCTGTGTTCTGTACTTACAGGCATTTTGTTGCAACTGCATTTTCATCTTAAGGCTTAAAATAATCCACAATTACCCAGCTGGGCTCTGCTACAAAAAGAAAAGTGGAGGAGGGCTTTTGCATTACTAGGAACTATAAATATATGGAGAAAGCTCAGAGAATAACGAATTCTAGGTTTCAAAATCATTTTTCACAGTTCTTTAAGCACACTGCTTGCTCCCTCCATCTGGAAAACCCAACTCCCTTCATTTCTCCCAGCTTCACATCTAGGCTTAGATGTCACTTCCCTTAAAATGGTCTTTCCTGACCTCTCAAAACTGGGTAAAGTTCTTCTCCTGCATCCTTCAACAGTACCCCATATTTAAATCCATCATCATATTTATCACACTGCACTGTAACTGTGTTGAATTTTTCTTACCGTCATGTTCTCAAAATCTTCTCAAAATCTAGAACTGAGAAATACTCAGAGATGGAACACATAATATGTTGGCTGCATAGATGAATGAAATGAATGGATGGACTGTGCACAGACCTTGGAGGTTCATCCCATTATCCTGTGCTGTCTTAATTTCTCAGTGAAAATCAATGGATAATCATTTCAGTAATGTGCCCCAACCCATTTTCATTTGCAAAAGAACTTGATGAACATAAACTTTGTGAAGGGTTAACAATTTTTTCAAATCATCTTGCTGCCTTCTGTGTAGTTGCTCTGTACTCACCATGCCTTCTCGAATTAATCCAAACTCAGTGGTCTAGAAGGTTTGGGCTTCAGAACTGGCTGCTTAGCTTAATTATGCAATGACTTTTTTTTTGTAGAAGTTAAGGGCGATATCTAAGTCTACTATTTCGTTCTGTTTTTACTACATCTTTCTTCATATTGAAGTATAGTTGATATACAATATTACATTTTTTCAAGTATACAACACAGTAATTCAACAGTTACACACATTATTATTTATCCTCACTCCAACTAGTTCAGTTACTATCTATCAACATAGGAAGATGTTACAGAATCACTGAATATATTCTCCATGCTGTATTACTATCCCTGTGACCAACTTATATTATGACTGAGATTTTTGGGCCGCTTATTCCCCCCACTCACTCCACTCACCCACCCCAACCCCTCCCCATGACAACCACCAGTCTCTTCACAGCATCTATGAGTCCACTGATGTTTTGTTCATTTTGTTTTGTCTTGTTTTTGGATTCCACATATAATTGAAATAACACTGTATTTGTCTAAGTCTATTGTTGAAATCAATTATTCCTCTTAAGTTAAAACCATTTGGCACTGTGGAGACAAAAAACCTTTTATTTCTTACAGTCCAGCATACTTGAGTAGTATAACTGATGACAAAGATTGGATGTAATTTTAAGTAATCCTACCTTTGAATAAATCAGTTACATTTCTTTTCTACTTATCATCAGTGTTGAAAGGTAGATTTCCAGGCCTTTTTCTAAAAAAATTAATGACTCACAAAAGTATTAGAAACTACAGCATGCTGTGACTTGTCAATCTAAGCAATGTAAGTATGTACAAATTTAAAACTGGTTTAGTTGGGTGTGTCTGACCTTCATGAAAACATAGTTTATTCACATGCTGAGCATGTGAAATTAAGATCTTTAGTCCAAATATTTTGTGATGGGAACTGGTACTGGGAATTAGATTTTAGTAAAGTATCTTCATCATAAATAAAAAGTTTCTTTTTTCTCCTAATTTAATTTTCTCTCTAATTTAAATTTCACTGTAAGAAGAAAACTGTGTATCTGACTTCTTATGATATATCCTAGGATTTATAAAAATGCAACTTTTACCTCTTCATACAATCCAAAACAAATTGCAAAATACACTATAGTATGTTACAGAATTCGTGATTTGCTACTTACAACATTTCTAAATAAGAACACAAGAGGAGAATTTGGTCAAAGCATTAAAAATTAAATCATCAAGCTAAAATTCATATTTTAACCCCTGAACAAGATGGCACTGATTCAAAATCCTATTTATAAGTAATGTGTAATATATCATAGAAGTAAAACAGTATAATGAGACTAAATGAACAAACTTTTAATATATAACATATTGGTATAGTCTACAATTCTGTAAGGTTTAATTAGAGGTATTAAATTGCTATAAGGAAATGTTAATCCTTTCAGAGAATTTAGATGTCTTCATCAAGGGGATTAAAACAATGATTTCTAAAGCCTTGTAATTTGTATTTAATTTTAGGTTTTATATGCCTAGGGAAAAAACAGGAAACAATGAATAAACTCACTAGCATTATATGTATATATATATGTAGATATATATCATACAGATTATATATATATAAATCTTTGCCTATATACCTATATCTTGCTATCATGTATCTATGGGAAGAGAGAGAGAAAGGGAGGAGTTGGGTCTTGAAGCAACACAGTTCTTCTCAATTTGATTGTTCCCAACATAATAGTATGTACATACACACTTCAAAATCATATTGACATTTCTAATAAGCCAGGCATAGAAAGTGTAATGCTGTGTTCGTTCTTTATTATTCAGTATTAAGCAGGACTAGAAATTAAATGCAAATCTTGTGATGAACCATTTTGAAGTGTTTCATACGTGCAGTTTCCTTATATTTCCTTTATAGTTCCTTAACATTCCTAGAGTCAGTTTAAGGTTCATGGTATGTGTTCTGTCCACTGATTCAGTATTTCTATTTGGAATATTTCTACTTTAACCCTGAGTAGAAGGGAATACTTTGGTCTTAAGTAATTTATCTGTCCATGTAAAAATCAGAAAAGCCTTGTGGTTCATGAATGGCTTCATAGAAATGGGTATAATATTTTATATTTCTCTAAATTTTCTGCCCATACCAAGCACCACCTAAAAGCAACTGACTGAGATCCCCCATTAGTGTTAGTGAATATTACTCAAGATCTGATTGCCATTTGACAAAAAATTTACTGTGTGGAAACTTCCAGGATTAATCTCTTTGGTAACTTCTCATAGGCCAAATGGAACATTTTGAATGAATGAATAAATGGATGCATGAATTAATGGAATGGAGAAATAAAGACTGGTTCCCTTGAGTAAGATGTGTATCAGGGGCAGCTGTTTGATTTGTGTTGAGAGGTCTTGTTATATATTTCATTTTAAGTATTAAGAGTGTTCAGTCCACATATCTGAACATTTCCTCCAAGTAAAAGTTGAAGAACTGAAAGTAAGCGACCTAGTCTTTATGTGTGAAGCTATAAAATACCTGGTAGATATTGCATGGCACAATAAAAAATAATTATCAGTAATAACAACAACAATGTAATGGCAGAGCCAGCTCCACCTCAGCCGAAACCACCCCTAACCAGTTGGGGAAGTTCAAGAGAATGAACTTTGTTACAAAAGGTTTATTTCAGTGTTATTTCTGCTGGTACATAACTCCAGCTATGATTAGGGGAAACTCCCTGTTCCTCAGTTTTTACTCTGGTAATAGCCAATTGCAATTCAGCTCCAATATCCCTTGTCTTGTTAATCCTTTATAATAGGAAACTTTTTAGGCATCAGGATAAAGAGATAGAAGATTATTACCAGTTAAAAGAAGAAAATAAATACTGAGAAATTTAACATAAAACCTCCAATTCAAACACTGTAAAATATGTTTTTACACCGGGTATTTGTTCTACACAGATCTCAGAGAAAGTTTAACCTTTACATCCAGTGTTACGCATAGTAACTCACACCACAACATGTATCCAGAAACACAGATGTTGCAAAACTTCAACAGTCTGTGTAGTATGAAACACCCTACAAATATTCCAGGGACTATGGAAATATTTCTAGAGGTTAGGACACTCCTTTGTACAATCTTATTTGGAGATTTGATTTAGCCTTACTCGTTTGTATAGGTGTTTAAAATTCACATCTCTGGACTGAGTGATGTAGATGGAAGTCAATAGTTATATTCAGAAGACACAATTTCTTTCGGTGATATGATTACTGAGTAGTCATATCACCATCTCCACTTGTCATTACAAAAAATGTTGGTAAATTTATGTTTTTATTTGGCTATTATTAATATACAATTACATGAGCAACATTATGGTTACTAGACTCCCCCTATTATCAAGTCTCCACCACAAACCCCCATTGCAGTCACTGTCCATCAGCGTAGAAAGATGTTATAGAATCACTACTTGTCTTCTCTGTGTTATACTGCCTTCCCCGTATCCCCATACCCCATCCCCACCCCTGCTACATTATGTGTGCTAATTGTAATAGCCCTTTTTCCCCCTTATCCCTCCCTTCCCACCCATCTTCCCCAGTCCCTTTCCCTTTGGTAACTGCTAGTCCATTCTTGGGTTCTGTGAGTCTGCTGCTGTTTACTTCCTTCAGTTTTTTCTTTGTTCTTATACTCTACATATGAGTGAAATCATTTGGTACTTGTCTTTCTTCGCCTGGCTTATTTCACTGAGCATAATACCCTCTAGCTCCATCCATGTTTTTGCAAATGGTAGAATTTGTTTTCTTCTTATGACTGAATAATATTCCATTGTGTATATGTACCACATCTTCTTAATCCATTCATCTACTGATGGACACTTAGGCTGCTTCCATTTCTTGGCTATTGTAAATAGTGCTGTGATAAACATAGGGGTGCATATATATTTTTCAACCTGGGCTGCTGCATTCTTAGGGTAAATCCCTAGTAGTGGAATTCCTGGGTCAAATGGTATTTCTATTTTGAGTTTTTGAGGAAACTCCATACTGCTTTCCACAAATTGGTAATTTTTTTTAGTGAGAAGTTAGCTTCATGTTTTCTGTGATTACCATTTGGAACACTTGCAGCTTTGAAATTCCAGATTCTCATTCATCAAAAGAATGTTTTTCGAAGTTCTTTAAAATTGCTCTTAGTTTTTGGGAGATATTAGTAAACTAAATGGTGGATT
>JAQQAC010016209.1:67326153-67437360 GCA_029783875.1 Phataginus tricuspis
AATCTACTTTCATTTTTTCACTCACTTATTCATTTGTTCTTTATGAAAGTATTTATTGAATATGTACTATATATATAAAGCACTGTGGTGAATGTGATTCTCTAACCTCACTGAGATTACGTTCTTGTAGGGGAGATAAATCTTATTCAAATATAACTACAAAACAGGTACTATGAGATAACTGTTCCCAGAATTGTGGTGTGCTGTCTAGCATACATTACCTCTTTCATAAATTCTAAGGTAGAGTTAATTTCCCTGTAACATGGATAGTCTTGATATATAAATCAAAGTGTCCTGCTCTGCCTAGCTACTGAGTGGACATGTAAACCAAACTAGGCCCATCAGTGTTCTCCTGGACTTTGGATTCTGAGTCAAGTGAAATAGTGAGATAAACAGTTACTTGTAAATATTTTCTTCTCCTACTTGGAATCCTGGATCTTTCCTAGTTTATGTTCCTTTTAGGCCTGGCCCTCTTCAGTTGATCATTCAATTCTGTGAGATAGCCTATGTCCTTCCAATACATACTTCATTTTTACTTCTTGTTTTTTTCTTCAGGTAGCCAGCCAATTTTGGTGCTTACACCAAAGAACCTGATAAAACTTTGAAGTCAAACCAGTTTTACACTGAAGAAAGACTTGAAGGAAAAGTTAAGGAAAGTGAATTATCTCATCAAACTGGTGAATTATCTGATCAATACTGTTTCTGGAGGAATTATGTTGAATTGATTGAAAGGGAGAGACTGAAGGGAAGGATATCAGTCAGGAGGCCATTGTAGTAGCCTCAGAACCAGGCTCTGAGGACTTTGACTAAGGTGGTGGCAGTGAAAATGAGAAGTAAGAGAGATGTATGGGGGACAGTATTAATAAGAAAGAATTAATAAGTCTTGGAAACTGATTTGACACTAGCTTTGCAGGAGATGAAAAAGTCAAAGATCACTTGGAGGTTTCAAAACTGAAGGATGGGGTGATGAATGAGAAGTATATGTGAGAGATTAAGGAGAACAGTAGAAAAATATGAGGATCAGGGTGTTGCAATCTCATGGGGGCCAATGAAGGAGTGATTGACATGTTGTAGGGGGTCATCAACAGTGTCAGAGGCTATAGAAGGAGTTGTAGAAATAAGAAATGAAAACAAGTGTTCGTCATTCTTAAATTTAGCTGAAATCTCAGAACAAGAAAAGTTCTCATTACTGATTGGGAAAAAAAGCCATTCGTCATAGCATTATTTGTTACCCTCTAGAGCCATAGTTTTCCCTTCCTTGTACCATGGACCCTTTGGCAGTCTGGAAAGGTCTATAGATCCCTTCTCAGAATAGTATGTTTAAAAGCATAAAATAAAACATGTAGGCTTTCAATAGAAACTAATTTTATAGAAATGAATTCATCACAGTATTTTAAAACCTAGTAACATAGTAACATGTGAGTAATAAGACAATACATTTAAAATACAGGCAATTTTAAATCAGATTTTATTTTTAAAAAGCCTTATTAGCATGAAGATTGTTGTTGCTTAGATTGAATAAAAACACTAAACTCTGGAATAGTCTCTGACTTACTTCCTTCTGTGTTTTATTAATTATCAATTATAGATAGGGAACATCAGAAGGTAATAGCTTTTATGTCTTGGTCACCAATGTGAGAACATAGGAATTTACTGTTTGGTGGCTGAATGCCAAGTAGGAGCAGAGTTGTCCAATAGTCAGCTGCCTATATGGGCTAAGCATCTGTACACAGGAAGACTACAGTCATGTACCATCCAATAACTACACTAATTCCAAAGTAATGATGATTTAAATGGCATCTTAAGATATATGTAATGACAGTTATGTAATATGAAATTATCTGTGATTTCTATTGGTGACAGTCACAGGTACTACTACTACTACTGTGGTTTGCTGTCTATATGCAAAATAAAGGAAATGTCAAATTTCAATTAAAGGTTAGTGAACACTGGAATTAATTTATTTTTTATGATGCAAGTTATGAGAACTTTGAATTCTTGTGGTTGAACACCAGATTAGGAACCCCTGCTTGAATGTAGTTTCAGTTGTAAGAAAAGAGTGGAAGCAAAATATAGTGGGATCATAGCCAAACTGCTAAGCAGCAAGTGTAGAGTACTGAGAAATTTAATACGGCACAAAAGAGAAATAGAGCTCAACAAAGTCAACAAGAAAAGATTGTTTTTGTTTGTTTGTTGTAACTGAAGAGTAAGGATACCAGAGCATGTGTGCAGGTCAAGAGAAAGGATGGGGTAGAAATAATGAAATTGAAGATAATGCACAGAGAGAAGGTACAGTTGATAGAGCAAGGCCCCAGAGATATTGAGAAGAAATGAGATCAAGAATACAAGTGGAAAAAGCCTGGAAGGAGAATCACCATTTCCTCAGATACAGAGGAGACAGTAGAAGACCAAAATTACAGTTTCCTGTAAATTTGAAGAATGAAACATATGTATTTCCCTGAAATTTCTTTTGCAGGGAAGTTGTCTTTATGAAAATCAAATCAGCTTTAGAGAAAGATTGTGCATAACTGATTATTTCACAGCATACCAGCACCTTAAAATAATGTTTTTTCTATGACAAATACTTCTAAAAATTTCTACTTTAGTGTAAACAAAGATTAGATGTTTCCTTAATCACACAATCGCTATTCCCACAATACAGCAAAACTTCTCTTCTACCCAGCTCCTGCTTCCCTTCTATGAAGGGCATTCTTTCCTGTAGCTGTTCTTCCCTTGATGTCTAAATGCTATTTGTATATTTTTCTATCAATGAAACCTCTTTGATTATTCTCTTAGATTAATTTTCAAATCACATGATAGGTAACAACATAATCTAACAATCTAACATCTCATATAATCCTGAGGATAGGTATTTTATAATGGGAATTGGCCATTTTCAAAAAGGTTTGAAGTCTTGAAAAACTTGGTTTCAAGTAGGGTTTTTCTGATGCACCTTCTCTGAAAAATCACTACAGTTCTTCTGTTCAATGGCCAGACATGACCTGGATTTAACAATTGATGATTAGATATTTGAGGAGGGGAAATAGAGCCCACTGTCTTGTCATTTATTCCACTTACCTATGCTTGACTTCACTGTGCAGCATAAGGAGTAGTTACTGGAATATTGTTATTGCTGCGATATCCACCATTTAAAAAAAATAAATACAATATTGATATTTCCATCACTAAAGGGTAGAATATAGACTTCTGTTTCCCTGAAAATTTTCTAAGAATTTCCCTTGCTCTGAAAATCCTCTTCAAATTTGTCAAACCTAAGACACTACCTAATAAAAGACGATCTGTTTAGAGAGCTGGAATAAATGTTTGGTTGGATTTGTGTGATGTGTATTATTATCTGAGCAGGCTGACTCCTAGAAGACAGCAGACTTGAATAGTACCTAGCAATTAAATATTTAAATAGCAGGTCGCTTGACTCAGTAAAAGGGTTGTTTTCCATTCACTCAAAATTTGTGATCATCCAACTGCTTCTCATTATATTGCAGGTCTTCTTAGCCTTCTAGAGACAATATTATCAGCAGCAGCATATGTTTATTGCACATGTACCTGGTGCCGATTATTGTATTAGGCAATATAGGGTTACAGACAACAAATTAAGAATGGCTCTTGAAATTCTTGAGGAGATTATAGCCCACAGAATACTGAAATGACACCTGCCTTAGCCAGTTGGTTTTGACCTCCCATTTCTTTCCCTCCTTCTGGAACATCTCAGTGCTGCCCTTCCTACTATAGGCCAGACCTAAGAATTCACACAAATAAGAGGATGTTAGAAATGTTGATTTTGCAAACAACAAAATTTTCTGTCAAATGCACCTACCATTACTCCTTTGTTAGGTCTTTGGCTGACACATGCTGGACCAGCCCTGGCTTTTCTAGTAAAACTTCTGGGCAACAACCAGCTATCAGTCACAATCATTACATTCTCCTTTTATTATTTGAACTTCTAATTGAGAGGCCCTACCTGGTATCAGCTTTAGTCCAATAAACAATGCTCTTAGGACTAAGTGACTAATGGTTAAGGAAGGATGAGACATAATTCCATAATTAAAGTATCATCTAAGTGGTGACTCTACTACATGAGAATGTTATTCCTTGTCATCTCCACCTATGTTTAACTATATGCCCAAGTGTGAATAAGAGCACCAAGGCTAAATTACATTTGATTTGGTTAATTTTTTGTACCCTTTTGTTGTACCCTTTGATTTGTACCAACAATCTCTCCCTATTTTTATTCACACCCTAACCCCTGGCAACCACCATTCTACTTTCAGTTTCTATGAGTTCAACTTTTTTTTCTTAAGATTCCACATACAAGTGATACTACACAGTGTTTGTCTTTCTTTGTATGGCTTATTTCACTTAGTATAAATGCCTTCCAGGTTTATCCATGTTGTCACAAATGGCAAAATCTCCTTCCTTTTTAAGGCTGAACAATATTCCATTATATATAGATTTTCTTTATCCACTCATCCCTTAACAGACACTTAGGTTGTTTCCATACCATGGATATTGTGAATAATGCTGCAATGAACACAGGAGTACAGATATCTTTTCCAGATAATGATAGTATATTCTTTGGCTATATACCCAGCAGTGGGATTGCTGGATCCTGTAGTACTTCTATGTTTAATTTACTGTGAAACCTAGGTACTCTCTCCATAGTGCCTATACCAGTTTGTACTCCCACCAATAGTGTACAAATGTTCTCTTTCCTCCTCATCCTCACCAACATTTGTTATCACCTGTCTTTTTGAAAATAGACAACCTAAGGTATGAGGTTATAACTCATTGTGGTTTTGATTTGCATTTCCCTGATTGATTAGTGATGTTTAGCACCTTTTCATGTATGACCATTTACATATATTCTTTGGAAAAAGTGTGTTCAGGACCTTTGCTTATTTTTTAATTGGATTATTATTCTTTTGCTGTTAACTTATTTGAGTACTTGTATATTTTAGATTTTATTTAATTCCTTATCAGATATGGATTTGCAAATATCTTCTTCCATTTCATAGGTTGCCTTTTAATTTTGTTGATTTCCTTTGATATGCAGAGGCTTTTTTGTTTGCTGTAGTTTTTTTTAACCTGTTTATTTTTGCTTTTGTTGCCTTTGCTTTTTTTGTCAAATCCGAAAAAACAATTGCCAAGACCAATGTCAAGGAGCTTAACCACTATATTTCCTTCTATAAATTTTATGGTTTCAGGTCTTACATTTATGTCTTTAATCTATTTTGAATTGATTTTGTGTATGGTGTAAGAGAGGGTTCAGCTTCATTCCTTTGCATGGGGAAATCTGGTTTTCCCAACACCATTTATTGAAGAGACTATCTTTTATCCACTGAGAATTCTTGGCTCCTTTGTCAAATGTTAATTGACTGTAAATGCATTGGTTTATTTCTGAGCTCTCTATTATGTTCGGCTGATCTATATATCTGTTTTTCTATTAATCATATACTATTTTGATTACTATAGCTTTGTAATATAGTTTGAAATCAAGAAGTGTGATATCTCCAGCTTTGTTCATCTTTCTTAAGAGTGCTTTGGCTATTCAGAGTCTTTTATGATTCCATAAGAATTTTAGGATTATTTTTTCTATTTCTGTGAAAAATGCCATTGGAATTGTGGTAGGGATTGCATTGAATCTATAGATTGCTTTGTGTAGTATGGTCATTTTAATGACATTTTGAAATTTATGCATTCATGTTGTCCTTAGGCTCATTGAGCTAGCTTAAAGTAATAACCTACTTAAAAAATGGTCCTTCTGCAAAGGTTTCCTTTAGAACAAAAAGAAAATAATATATCATTATTTTATCTTTCCCTCTTCACTAGTTAAACCCAGCTCAATAGCATTTTCACTACAGGAATCATGGTTTTAACACCATTTAACACCATTTTCTTTGTTAAAATTCAACTTCATAGTCCATTAACCAGAGACGACTGAATGCTGCAGTGCTGATGTAAGGTTAAGTAACACTGGCTGATCACAAATATTTCTTTCCATAGAGGAAAGTTACTTATATGTAAATTGATAATATCCAAGAATGTATCCCATATGAATTAAGTATGCCTACCTCTTCAATGTCCTGGCAAAGCAGAAGTTTTAACTTTTGGATTTGACACATATAAAAAATACAGTTTAACTTCCGGGAAGATGGCCGCATGAATGGAGTGGCAGAAATTTCCTCCCAACATTATATTTATCCACGAAAATACAGCAAATACAACTAGCCCTAAAAGAGAGACCAGAACACACAGGAAAGGTCACATCGTGTAGCCACACCAGAGAGGACTTGGCACCTGGCGAGTCAGTGCACTGGCGGGCAGCTACACTTGAGAGGACTTGGCATCAGGCAAGGCAGTGCACTGGCGGGCAGCCACACCAGAGAGGACTCAGCACCCAGGGAGGCCAGTAAGAAATGGAGCCACGACCCATCAGGACCCGAGCACTCCCCCAACCCAGTGCACAGGTGGGAGGAGAGGATTCAGAGCCAGGAGGGAGTGGAAGTGCAGGCCCCGGAGATAACCAGCCCTGGTGATCTCTGCCTGGAGCACGGACACACAGAGTGCAGTGTAGCAGAGATTGGAGACACAGAGGGTGCAGGGTCTCAGCGGGAACGTGCCTGGTTGCTCATGGCCGACTCAGGGAAGGAGAAAAGAAAAGAAAAAAAAAAGGAGAAAGCGCCGTATTTTTTCAGTGGTCTTAAAGAGACAGGAGCCCAGCGGAGGACCACTTCGCCCTGGCAAACTCAGCCCAGCAGGCTGGGAGTCCAGGGGATCTTCGGACCCCTTAGCGGGGGACTGTGAAAGGGTAGCCATATTTAGGACTCCCACAGAGCTCAACAGCCTCCCATTCATTCTTACCCCAGCCACAGCTTTAAAGGGCCTTGTGGAGTGGCATGGCCATGGCTCTGGAGTAGTGGAGCAACAGTGCCACCTACAGCATTCACACAGAAACCACTCCCAGTGGGCATTTTTTTTTTAGGTGTTGCTGCTTTTTCTCCCCTTTATTTTCTTTCTTTCTTTCTCTCTCTTTTTTTATTATTAGTTTTTTTCTCTTCTTTCTTCCTTTTTAAAGTCATAAAGAGCCCAGGTGACATACATGACAACTACCAGCAACCAATTATATAGCCATGAAAAGACAGAGGAATATGATACAGACAAAGCTCCAAACCCAGACAACCCCTGAGAGAGAACCTGAAGGAATGGACATGCACAGTCCTCCTGAAAAAGAATTCAGAATAAAAGTCAAAGCCATGCTGACAGATCTACAGAAAAATGTGCAAGAGCTAAGGGAGGAAATGAGGAAAGACTATGCAGAAATGAGACAAACCATGGACGAGCTTAACAGCAGATGGATGAGGTACAAGAGACTGTCAATGAAATACAAAATAGAGAACAGGAATACAAAGAAGCTGAGGCAGAGAGAGATAAAAGGATCTGGAGGAATGAAAGAATATTAAGAGAACAGTGTGACCAATCCAAATGGCACAATATTGGCATTATAGGAGTACCAGAAGAAGAAGAAGAGGGAAAAAGGGATAAAAAGTGTCTTTGAAGAAATAATTGCTGAAAACGTTCCAACGCTGGGGAAGGAAATAGTCTCTCAGTCCACGGAAGCCCACAGATCTCCCAACACAAGGGACCCAAGGAAGACAACACCAAGACACATAATAATTAAGATGGAAAAGATCAAAGATAAAGACAGAGTATTAAAGGCAGCTAGAGAGAGAAAAAAGATCACCTACAAAGGAAAACCCATCAGACTATCATCAGACTTCTCAACAGAAACCTTACAGGCCAGAAGAGAATGACATGATATATTTAACGCAATGAAACAGAAGGGCCTCGAACCAAGAATATTGTATCCAGCACAATTATCATTTAAATATGACGGAGGGATTAAACAATTTCCAGACACACGACAGTTGAGAGAGTTTGCCTCTCATAAACCACCACTACAGGATATGTTAAACGGACTACTCTAGAGTGAAGCACCCCTAAGTCTAAAAAGATGTCACCAGGGAAAATAAAATCATAGCAAAGAAAGCAGACCATCCAAATACTAACTAAAGGCAAAGAATAAAACACCTAATATATAAAGAAAAGAGGAGGAAGAATAGGAAGGGAGAAGAAAAGAAACATCAGACGGCATTCAAAATAACTTAACAAGAAAGTTAAGTTAGATTCTTAGATAGTAAAGAAGCAACCCTTGAACCTTTAGTAACCAAGAATCTAAAGCCAGAAATAGCAATAAGTACATATCTATCAATAATCACCCTAAATGTAAATGGATTGAATGCACCAGTGAAAAGACACAGAGTAACGGAGTGGATAAAAAAGCAAGACCCATATATATGCTGCTTACAAGAGACTCACCTCAAACCCAAAGATATACACAGACTAAAAGTGAAGGGATGGAAAAAGATATTTCGTACAAACAATAAAGAGAAAACAGGTGTTGAAGTACTTGTATCAGATAAAATAGACTTCAAAACGAAGAAAGTAGCAATAGATAAAGAAGGACATTACATAATGATAAAGGGGTCAGTCCAACAAGAAGATATAACCATTATAAATATATATGCACCCAACACAGGAGCATCAGCATATGTGAAACAAATACTAACAGAATTGAAGGAGGAAATAGACAGCAATGCAATTATTTTAGGAGACTTTAACACACCACTCACTCCAAAGGATAGATCAACCAGGCAGAGTATAAGTAAAGACACAGAGGCACTGAACAACACACTAGAACAGATGGACCTAACAGATATCTACAGAACTCTGCACCCAAAAGCAGCAGGACGCACATTCTTCTCAAGTGCACATGGAATATTCCAGAATAGACCACATGCTAGGCCACAAAAAGAACCTCAGTAAATTAAAAAATATTGAAATCCTACCAACCAACTTCTCAGATCACAAAGGTATAAAACTAGATATAAATTTCAGAAAGAAATCAAAAAGGCTCACAAATACATGGATACTTAACAACATCCTCCTAATGAATCAATGGGTTAACGACCAAATCAAAACAGAAATCAAAGAATATATGGAGACTAATGACAACAATGACACAAAACCACAACTTCT
This sequence comes from Phataginus tricuspis, assembly GCA_029783875.1. Lineage (NCBI taxonomy): Eukaryota > Metazoa > Chordata > Mammalia > Pholidota > Manidae > Phataginus > Phataginus tricuspis. The sequence continues at coordinate 67,335,268 of JAQQAC010016209.1, forward strand.
ATGGGATACAGCAAAGGCAGTTCTAATAGGAAAGTGTATTGCAATCCAGGCATATTTAAGGAAGGAAGAACATTCCGAAATGAACAGTCTAAAGACTCAATTATTGAAATTGGAAAAAGAAGAACAAATGAGGCCCAAAGTCACCAGAAGGAGGGACATAATAAAGATCAGAGAAGAAATAAATAAAATTGAGAATAAAACAATAGAAAAAAATCAATGAAACCAAAAGTCAGTACTTTGAAAAAATATACCAAATAGATAAACCCCTAGCCAGACTCATTAAGAGAAAAAGTGAATCTACCCACATAAACAGAATCACAAATGAGAAAGGAAAAATAATGACAGACCCCACAGAAATACAAAGAATTATAAGAGAATATTACGAGCACCTATATGCTAACAAGCTGCAAAACCTAGATGAAATGGACATCTTCTTAGAAAAAAACAGCCTTCCAGGACTGACCAAGCAGGAAACAGAAAAACTAAACAGACCAATCACCAGCAATAAAATTGAATCTTTAATCAAAAAACTACCCAAGAACAAACCCCCGGAACCTGATGGATTCACCTCTGAATTCAACCAGACATATAGAGAAGAAATAACACCCATTCTCCTTAAAGTTTTCCAAAAAATAGAAGAGGAGGGAATACTTCCAAACTCTTCCTATGAAGTCAGCATCACTATAATACCAAAACTGGGCAAAGACCTCACTAAAAAGGAAAATTACAGACCAATATCCATGATGAAAGTAGATGCAAAAATACTCAACAAAATATTAGCAAACCGAATTAAAAAATACATCAAGAGGATCATACACCATGATCAAGTGGGATTCATCCCAGGGATGCAAGGATGGTACAACATTCGAAAATCCATCAACATCATCCATCACATCAATAAAAAGAAGAACAAAAACCACATGATCATCTCCATAGATGCTGAAAAAGCATTTGATAAAATTCAGCATCCATTCATGATTAAAACTCAACAAAATGGATATAGACGGCAAGTATCTCAACATCATATAGGCTATATATGACAAACCCACACCTAACATCAAACTTAAGAGCGAGAAGCTGAAATCTTCTCATCTAAGATCGGGAATAAGACAGGGGTGCCCACTCTCTCCACTGTTATTCAACATAGTACAGCAGGTCCTACCCACGTCAATCAGATAAAACAAAGACATACAAGGCATCCAGATTGGTAAATAAGAAGTCAAATTATCACTATTTGCAGAAGACATGATACTGTACAAAAAAAACCCCTAAACACTTCACTCCAAAACTACTAGAACTAATATCTGAATTCAGCAAACTTGCAGGATACAAAATTAACACACAGAAATCTGTTGCTTTCCTATACACTAACGATGAACTAACACAAAGAGAAATCGGAAAAACAATTCCATTCACACTTGCATCAAAAAGAATAAAATACCTAGGAATCAATCTAACGAAGGAAGTGAAAGACCTATACTCTGAAATCTACAAGACACTCAAAGGAGAAATTAGAGAAGACACTAACAAATGGAAATGTATCCCATGGTCTTGTCTAGGAAGAATAAATATTGTCAAAATGGCAATCCTACCTAAAGCAATCTACAGATTCAACGCAATCCCTATCACACTACCAACAGCTTTCTTCAAAGAACTGGAACAAATAATTCTAAAATTCATATGGCACCAGAAAAGACCCCGAATAGCCAAAGCAATCCTGAGAAGGAGAAATCAAACGGGGAATTATGCTCCCTGACTTCAAGCTCTACTACAAAGTCACAGTAATCAAGACAATTTGGTACTGGCACAAAAACAGACCCACAGACCAGTGGAACAGAATAGAAAATCCAAACATTAATCCAAACATCTAGAGCCAATTAATATTTGATAAAGGAGCCTTGGACATACAATGGGGAGATGACAGCCTCTTCAGCAGCTGGTGTTGGAAAAACTGGACAGCTACATGTAAGAGAATGAAACTGGACTACTGTCTAGCCCCATATACAAAGGTAAACTCAAGGTGGATCAAAGACCTGAATGTAAGTCATGAAACCATAAAACTCTTAGAAAAAACATAGGCAAAAATCGCTTGGACATAAACATGAACAACTTCTTCATGAACATATCCCCCCGGGCAAGGGAAACAAAAGCAAAAATGAACAAATGGGCCTATATCAAGTTGAGAAGCTTCTTTACAGCAAAGGACACCATCAGTAGAACAAAAAGACATCCTACTATATGGGAAAATATATTCATAAACGATGTACCTGATAAGGTGTTGACATCCAAAATATATAAAGAACTCACACACCTTAACAAACAAAAAGCAAATAATCCAATTAAGAAATGGGCAGAGGGCATGAATAGACACTTCTCTAAAGAAGAAATTCAGATGGCCAACAGGCACATGAAAAGATGCTCCACATTGCTTGTCATCAGAGAAATGCAGATTAAAACCACAATGAGATATCACCTCACACCAGTGAGGATGTCCAACATCCAAAACACAAACAACAACAAATGTTGGCGAGGATGTGGAGAAAAGGGAACCCTCCTACACTTCTGGTTGGAATGAAATTAATTCAACCATTGTGGAAAGCAGTATGGAGGCTTCTCAAAAAACTCAAAATAGAAATACCATTTGACCCAGGAATCCCACTCCTAGGAATTTACCCGAAGAATGCAGCAGCCCAGTTTCAAAAAGACAGATGCACCCCTATGTTTATTGCAGCAGTATTTACAATAGCCAAGAAATGGAAGTAACTTAAGTGTCCATCAGTAGATGAATGGATTAAGAAGATGTGGTACATATACACAATGGAATATTATTCAGCCATAAGAAAACAAATCCTACCATTTGCAACAACATGGATGGAGCTAGAGGGTATTATGCTCAGTGAAATAAGCCAATCTGAAAAGGACAGGTATCAAATGATTTCACTCATAAGTGGAGTATAGGAGCAAAGAACAACAACAAAAAAAACTGAAGGAACATAACAGCAGCAGACTCACAGAACCCAAGAGAGGACTAATGGTTACCAAAGGGAAAGGGAGTGGGGAAGAAGGGTGGGAAGGGAGGGATAAGAGAGTAAAAGTGGCATTACCATTAGCAGATGTAAGGTAGGGGGGCACGGGGAGGACTTTCCAACTTATAGAAGACAAGTGGTGATTCTCATCTCACTACGCTGATGGACAGTGACTGTAATGGGGTTGGCGGGGGTGACCTGATGAACGGGGTAGTTTAATCGCCATAATATTGCACATGTAATTGTAGGTTAATGATACCAGAATAAAGTGTAAATAAAAGAGAAAAAAAATTCAACTTGAAAAAAAATACAGTTCAGCAAGGAGATTATTTACTGATCTTTAACTATACCTATTAAACCAGATTAATTATTCTGATACTCTTGTTTTAATGTAGATTCCACTTACCCAATATCTTACTAATATTTGAATTTTTTGTTTAAAATAGGAACATAAAAATCAATTATCTCAAACTGTTTCAAGGGATTGTTTTCTACTAATAACAACCGTAGATATCTATAAATGAGATAATAGATATAAAGCAGCTAGTAAAGAAACTAGAACACAGTAGTTGCTCAAAAACCTCCATTCTCTTCAACTCTTTAATCAAGGTCCATTGACCCATTGTATAAACAGTTATTATCTATATATATACATAAATAAAATTAAAGAAATATGTTTAAGGTGTATATTAAGTGGAATGGCTTATCAAAATGATTACAAGTAAAAATGTGCCTTTTTTCTAATTCATTCACTCCCTCCTCTTTTCAAATATATTTCATATTAATGATGTGATGATAATATAGAATAGGGATATACTTTCTGGATGATGTTCATATTCAAACAACAGCACATTATTTGGCTATACTTTTCCTGCTCAAAATGCACAGAGTTAGGAATGCAAATTCTTACTATCATTATTTTTAAAAATACTCCCTAACAGGAATGGTATAGTGTCTGCACCTGAACTCCATATGACAGCAATTGCTCTAAGTCTTATTCCCTCTGGGCTACATTTCCAATATGACTTTCAGAGAATAAACAGATAAAGATCTGAAATAAATGAGGCTTTATTGCTTTAAACACAATAATTAGTTTTTCAAGTTTGAATAAAGGATTAGAACCTTCAATTCTAATAGAACTCTTACAAAACACTTTATATATTTTATAGTAACAGGAGGAATTGTACATTTAGTTCACTCTATTTCATATCACAATTCAGGGCAATTTTAAGAATTAATCTGGAACTAGGGGTTTCAGGTAAAGCCGTTAGAGGAACACTAGAGCAAAAAAAGAACTGTATTCTAGTTAAATCACTATGGTGATTTCTGTAATGGTGAATTAAAATAAATTATGTGCAACACCTCCAAAATGCATGATGCTTTCCACATGGGCCCAGTGGATTATTTACAAAAGTGTTTAAGAGTAAAGCTATCATTTTTAAAATAGTCTAAAATGTTTAGGAAGAAAATATGGCCTAAATTTGAATGGTTCACTTTGCCAGTATAAAATCAGTCTTAAGGTCCCAAGGATACCGAAAAATCAAGCCTCTTATTAAGTGGGAAAAGCTTTACTGATTTTTCACAAATCAGGATAACTTATAGAATCTGGATTTTTTGACTGAACATGATTGCTTTAAAAATTCAATGAAACTGCTAGTTTTTGGAAGAGGATTAACTAATTTTAATAAATTTGTGTAACTATATTCCTTTATTTTTATCCTCTCAAAATGAGTACAACTCTGTGGATACACAAACATCAACTTGTAATAGTTTCAACAAGTGTACCTTATGTGGTGCACCATCCATGAGACATGGTGGCATTTTGATGGGCTATGATAACTTTAAAGGTACATGTTTAAAAATTTGTTTGCTAAAGCTTCACTAGATAGTTTTGACATGATTCACATTCTAGTACTTCCAGGAAGCACATTATTTCAGTTATCCTTAGGAAGGACAAACACAATTCAACATTTAAATGCTGACAAACACTGGAACAAAATAATGAGCCAGTGCATGTCTCCCACTCCAACCCAGACCAGTTCAGACCTCCCATGACCATGTGTGTTTAATTTTAGAAATGCATTAGTAAACCCAGTTTTGGAGAATGTGAATAAAATGAAATGGGAAGAGTGAGATTAGTTGTAACTTATGACCCTATTATATCTCAGCCAAAAATATTTTCAGAAGCACAATCACCGAATAGTAATTGAATTGCCATTCATCACATTTTCACACAATGAAGTGCATTATAAATCCCCAAGGAGTTTCTTTTTCATGTGGTGCATTTCCATGGTAGTCTCAAAATTTTTAAACAGATTATTCCGAAGGATAACAATAAACAAAAGTTGCAGTTTTGTTAGCCATTGCATGGAAAAAAAAGCAGCTTGCTTATTTTTCAGTGGCCACACTAAACTGCAGACACTCAGGACTCATATGTATCATTTCTTCTATTCAGAGCAATGCCAGTTGTTTGAATGTACCCTTTTCAACATGCCACAAAGGGCCTTTTGGGAGCTACCTTAGTAGTAATCTAAGAGGGCTTTTCTCTATAAAAAATAGTCAAGAATTTATATTTAGATCTATGTTTTATCTGAAAAGTTTTCATGGCATTTTCAAGTATAAAATGACACTGAAGTTAGAGAAAAGAGATTTGATATGGCCCTTGGTGTTGTACTCCAAATAATAAATATTTTAACATTACCTCTTTTAAAGTCCTGTAACTTTGTATATTTACTCAAGGTGTGACTCATCCCTTCTTCCCTCCACCACTGGCTCCCCATTTTGCAGTAAATTTATGGGTGAAACTATTTTCTTAGAAAGTTACCAGCACCATCTACTGTTTATATTTGGAACTATTTTGAAATATTTAAAATTATATTTTTCTGATTAATACTTCTGGGAAGATAGTGGCGTGAGCAGGGCAGTGGAATTCTCCTCCCCAAACCATACATATTTGTGAAAATATAAAAAATACAACTATTCCTAAAAAAGAGACCAGAAGATACAATATAACAGCCAGGCTACAGCTACACCTGCGAGAACTCAGTGGCTCATGAAGCGGGTAAGATAAAAAGCCACAACCCGGCGGGACCCGAGCACTCCCCCACCTCAGTGCACCGGCAGGAGGAAAAGATTCAGAGTGGGGAGTGAGTGGAAGCACAGGGCTGCCAAATAACCAGCCCTGGTGATCTGCACCAGGAGCACTGACACACATCGCGTGGCGTATCGGAGACTACAGAAACAGAAGTGCAGAATCTGAGACAGAGACAGCAAGCAGGTCTTCTCAGCCGGGTTCATAGGACAAAAGAAAAACAGGCACCTTTTTTTTTGTTGTTGTTGTTATTGTTTTTTTCTCTTTTTTTTGATTTTTTTCGTTTTTCTTTGTTTTTTTTTGTTTGGTTAAAGACTTAAAGAGACAAGGGCCCAAGAGTGGAACAAAATCGTACCAGCGCACTCAGCACAGCAAGCTGGGAGTCTTGGGGAATTTTGGACTCCCTGGCCAGCGACCAGGCAAGGCAGCCACGCTGAGGCTTCCCACAGTGATCAGCAGCCTCCCATTCGTTCCCCTTTCCCTGGACAGTGCCACAAAGGGTCCGGGAGCCTCCACTACTGTGCAACAGTGGAGGAGCGGCCCTGCTCACACAATTCTCACAGAATCTACTTCCAGCAGGAGCACAGCTAAGCGGGAAGGACTCCAGAACCCACATCAAGGGCTGGAACACACCAAGGGGACCAGAAGGCACCCAGCGAGATTTCAAACCCCTGCAGAGCTATAGGCTAGGATGAGGGTGACCCAACACACAGGCAGCTCCAGGGATTATCCCAGAGACTGCCTCCCAGTGGGCAAGAAACCAGTTCAGGCCCTGGAGAAGAGTAAGGAGAATAACAAGCAGGAAGGGACATTCTTCTCCCAGCTGACACATGTGGCACCAAACAGCGACCACTGCAATCACCATGAAAAGACAGAGGAATATGGTACAGACAAATATTACCCAGACAACCGCAGAGAGAGGGCATGATGGGATAGATTTATACAATCTTCCTGAAAAAGAATTCAGAATTAAAGTCATAACCATGCTGATGGACCTACAGAGAACTATGCAAGAGCTAAGGGAGGAAGTGAGGAAAGACAATGCAGAAATCAAACAAGTGGTCAACAGACTTCAGAGCAGAATGGACAAGGTGCAAGAGACTGCTAATGGAATAGAAATAAGAGAACAGGAATACAGAGAAGCTGAGGCAGAGAGAGATAAAAGGATCTCTAAGAATGAAAGAATATTAAGAGAACTGTGTGACCAATCCAAACGGAACAATATTTGCATTATAGGAGTACCAGAAGAAGAAGAGAGAGAAAAAGGGATAGAAAGTGTCTTTGAATAAATAATTGCTGAAAACTTCCCCAAGCTGGGGAAAGAAATAGTTTCTTAGACCGTGGAAGCCCACAGATCTCCCAACACAAGGGACCAAAGGAAGACAACACCAGGACACATAATAATTAAAATGCCAAAGATCAAAGATAAAGACAGAGTATTAAAGGCAGCTAGAGAGAGAAAAAAGATCACCTACAAAGGAAAACCCATCAGTCTATCATCAGACTTCTCAACAGAAACCTTACAGGCCAGAAGAGAATGGCATGATATATTTAACGTAATGAAACAGAAGGGCCACGAACCAAGAATATTGTATCCAGCACGGTTATCATTTAAATATGATTGAGGGATTAAACAATTTCCAGACAAACGAAAGTTGAGAGAGTTTGCCTCTCATAAACCACCACTACAGGATATCTTAAATGGACTGCTCTAGAGGGAAGCACCCCTAAGGCTAAAAAGATGTCACCAGAGAAAATAAAATCATAGCAAAGAAAGCAGACCATCCAAATACTAACTAAAGGCAAAGAGTAAAATCAACTATCCACAAAAAAAGTCAAAGGAAATGTAAAAGAGTACAGAATAAAACACCTAGTATATAAAGAATGGTGGAGCAATAAGGAGGAGGGAGAGAAATAAAGAACCATCAGACTGTGTTTATAATAGTTTATCAAGAGAGTTAAGTTAGACTGTTAGATGATAAAGAAGCTACCCTTGAACCTTTGGTAACCACGAATCTAAAGCCAGCAATGGCAATAAGTACATATCTATGCATAATCACTCTAAATGTAAATGGACTGAATGCAACAATCAAAAGACACAGAGTAATAGAATGGATAAAAAAGCAAGACCCATCTATATGCTGTTTACAAGAGACTCACCTCAAAACCAAAGATATACACAGAATAAGGTGAAGGGATGGAAATAGATATTTCATGCAAAGAACAAGGAGAAAAATGTAGGTTTTGCAGTACTTGTATCTGACAAAATAGACTTCAAAACGAAGAAAGTAGCAAGACATAAAGAAGGACATTATATAATGGCAAAGTGATCAGTCCAACAAGAGAATATAACCAGTATAAATATATATGCACCCAACACAGTGGTGCCAACATACATGAAACAAATACTAACAGAATTAGAGGAAATAGAAAGAAATGCAATCATTTTAGGAAACTTCAACACACCACTCACTCCAAAGGACAGATCAATCAGACAGAAAATAAGTAAAGACACAGAGGCACTGAACAACACACTAGAACAGATGGACCTAACAGTTATCTACAAAACTCTACACCCAAAAGCAGCAGTATACACATTCTACTCAAGTGCACATGGTACATTTTCCAGAATAGACCACATACTAGGCCACAAAAAAACCCCAATAAATTCAAAAATATTGAAATTCTACCAACCAATTTTTCAGATCACAAAGGTTTAAAACTAGAAATAATTTCTGCAAAGAAAACAAAAAGACTCCCAAAGACATAGAGGCCTAATAACATGCTCCTAAATAATCAATGGGTCAACGAGCAAATTAAAACAGAGATCAAACAATATATGGAGACAAATGACAACAACAACACAAAGCCGCAACTTCTGTGGGACACAACAAAGGCAGTTCTAAGAGGAAAGTATATTGCAATCCAGGCTTATTTAGAGAAGGAAGAACAATCCCAAATGAATAGTCTAAAGACACAATTATTGAAATTGGAAAAAAGAAGAACAAATAAGGCCCAAAATCAGCAGATGAGGGACATAATAAAGATCAGAGAAGAAATAAATAAAATTGAGAAGAATAAAACAATAGAAAAAAATCAATGAAACCAAGAGCTGGTTTTTTGAAAAAAATAAACAAAATAGAAAAACCCCTAGCCAGACTTATTAAGGGAAAAAGAATCTACACACATAAACAGAATCATAAATGAAAGTTAAAATTATGAAGGACCCCACAGAAATACAAAGAATTATAAGAGACTAGTATGAAAATCTATATGCTGACAAGCTGGAAAACCAAGAAGAAATGGACAACTTCTTAGAAAAATACAACCTTCCAAGACTGACCAAGCAAGAAACTGAAAACCTAAATTGACCAATTACCAGCAACGAAAGTGAATCGGTAATCAAAAACCTACCTAAGAACAATACCCCCGGGCCAGATGGATTCACCTCTGAATTTTTCCAGACATAAAGAGAGGAAATAAAACCCATTCTCCTTGAAGTTTTCCAAAAAATAGAAGAGGAGGGAATACTTCAAAACTCATTCTATGAAGCCAGCATCACTCTAATACCAAAACCCAGCAAAGACCTCACCAAAAAAGAAAACTACAGACCAGTATCCCTGATGAACATAGATGCAAAAATCCTCAACAAAATACAAGCAAACAGAATTCAAAAATACATGAAGAAGATCATACACCATGATCAAGTGTGATGCATCTCAGGAATGCAAGAATTTTACAACATTCGAAAATCAATCAACATTATCCACCACATTAACAAAAAGAAGAACAGAAACCACATGATCATCTCCATAGATGCTGAAAAAGCTTTTGACAAAATTCAACATCCATTCATGATAAAAACTCTCAACAAAATAGCTATAGAGGGCAAGTACCTCAATATAATAAAGGCCATATATAACAAACACACAGCCAACATCATACTTAACAATGAGAAGCTGAAAATTTTTCATCTAAGATCAGGAACAAGACAGGGATGCCCACTCTCTCCATTGTTATTCAACATAGTACTGGAGGTCCTAGCCACGGCAATCAGGCAAAACAAAGAAATACAAGGCATCCAGATTGGTAAAGAAGAAGTCAAATTGTCACCTTTGCAGATGACATGATATTGTACATAAAAAGCCCTAAAGACTTCAGTCAAAAATGACTAGAAGTAATATCTCAATTCAGCAAAGTTGCAGGATACAAAATTAACACACAGAAATCTCTTGCTTTCCTATACACTAACATGAAGTAGCAGAAAGAGAAATCAAGAAAACAATTCCATACACAATTGCATCAAAAAGAATAAAATATCAGGAATAAACCTAACGAAGGAAGTGAAAGAAATATACCCTGAAAACTACAAGACACTCCTAAGAGAAATTAAAGAGGACACTAACAAATGGAAATTCATCCCATGCTCTTGGCTAGGAAGAATAAATATTGTCAAATGGCTATACTACCTAAAGCAATCTACAGATTCAATGCAATCCCTATCAAAATACCAACAGTGTTCTTCAATAACGGAAAAAAAAGTTCTAAAATTCATAAGGAACCATAAAAGACCCCGAATAACCAAAGCAATCCTGAGAAGGAAGAATAAAACAGGGGGAATTACGCTCCCAGACTTCAAGCTCTACTACAAGGCAACAGTAATCAAGATAATTTGGTACTGGCACAGGAACAGACCCACAGACCAGTAGAACAGAATAGAAATTCCAGACATTAACCCAAACATATATGGTCAATTAATATATGATAAAGGAGCCATGGATATACAATGGGGAGATGACAACCTCTTCAGCAGCTGGTGTTGCCAAAACTGGACCGCTACATGTAAGAGAATGTCTAACCCCATACACAAAGTAAACTCAAAATGGATCAAAGACCTGAATGTATGTCACAAAACCATAAAACTGTTAGAAAAAAACATAGGCAAAAATCTCCTGGACATAAACATGAGCGATTTCTTCATGAACATATCTCCCTGGGCAAGGGAAACAAAACCAAAAATGAACAAGTGGGGCTATATCAAGCAGAAAAGCTTTTGCACAACAAAGGACACCATCAGTAGAACAAAAAGACATCCTACAGTATGGGAGAATATTTTCATAAATGACATATCCGATAAGGGGTTGACATCCAAAATATACAAAGAACTCACGCACCTTAACAAACAAAAAGCAAATAACCCAATTAAGAAATGGGCAGAGGACATGAATAGACACTTCTCTAAAGAAGAAATTCAGATGGCCAATAGGCACATGAAAAAATGCTCCACATCGCTGGTCATCAGAGAAATGCAGTTTAAAACCACAATGAGATATCACCTCACACCAGTGAGGATGGCCAACATCCAAAACACAAGCAACAACAAATGTTGGCGAGGATGTGGAGAGAGGGGAACCCTCCTACACTGCTGGTGGGAATGCAAATTAGTTCAACCATTGTGAAAAGCAGTATGGAGGTTCCTCAAAAAACTCAAAATAGAAATATCATTTGACCCAGGAATTCCACTCCTAGAATTTACCCTAAGAATGCAGAGGCCAGTTTGAAAAAGATGCACCCCTATGTTTATCAAAGCACTATTTACAATAGCCAAGAAATGGAAGCAACCTAAGTGTCCATCAGTAGATGAATGGATAAAGAAGATGTGATACATATACACAATGTAATATTATTCAGCCATTAGAAGAAAACAAATCCTACCATTTGCAACAACATGGTTGGAGCTAGAGGGTATTATGCTCAGTGAAATAAGCCAAGTGGAAAAAGACAAGTATCAAATGATTTCACTCATATGTGGAGCATAAGAGCAAAGAAAAAAACAGCAGCAGGCTCACAGAACCCAAGAATGGGCTAACAGTTACCAAAGGGAAAGGTACTGGGGAGGATGGGTGAGAAGAGAGGGTCAAGGGGGAAATAGGGGCATTACTATTAGCTGACATAATGTTGGGGTGGCATGGGGAGGGCTGTACAACTCAGAGAAGACAAGTAGTGATTCTATAGCATCTCACTACTCTGATGGACAGTGATTGTAGTGGGGTAAGAGGGGAGGACCTGATGAAGCGGGGAGTTTAGTAACCATAATGTTGCACATGTAACTGTAGATTAATGATACCAAAGTAAAAATAATGAATTATATATATTTTATTTTTCTAAAAATATTTTAAAGAAAATACCCAGTTGTACAATGATTGCTAGAGATTTGGATTTTACAACGATTGAAAGAGGTTCAGAATTTAAATAACCAGAATAGAAAATTTTAAATAGTACGTAGAACATGGGAAAAGACAGCATCTTCAGCAACTGGTCTTGGGATAAGTGGACAGCTACATGTAAGAGAATGAAACTGGATTATCGGCTAAATCCATACACAAAAGTAAACTCAAAATGGATCAAAGACCTGAATGTGAGTCATGAAACCATAAAACTTATAGAAGAAAAAATAGGCCACAATCTCTTTAATATAAGTATGAGCAATTTTTTCATGGACACATCTAAGACAAGGGAAACAAAATAAAAAATGAACAAATGAAAGTACATCAAACTAAAACGCTTCTATACAGCAAAGGACACCATCAGCAGAACAAAAAGGCAACCTGCAGTATGGGAGAATATTTTCATAAATGACTCATCTGATAAGGGCTTAACATCCAAAACATATAAATTACACACAAGTGTCTATACCCCCAAAACAAATAATCCATTTAAAAAATGGGTGGAGGACCTGAACAGACATTTTTCCAAAGAAGAAATACAAACGGCCCAGAGGCACATAAAATGATGCTCCACATCGCTAATCATCAGGGAAATTCAAATTAAAACCTCAGTGAAATATCACCTCACACCAGTTAGAATGGCCGCTATCCAAAAGACAAGAAATAACAAATATTGGCAAGGATGCAGAGAAATGGAAACCCTCCTGCACTGTTGATAGGAATGTTAATTGGTGCAACCACTGTGGAAAGCAGTCTGGAGGTTCCTCAGAAAACTAAAATTAGAAATACTATTCAACCCAATAATTCCACTTCTTGAAATTTACCCGAAGAGAACAAAGCCCTGATTTGGAAAGATAGATGCATCCCTATGTTTATTGCTACACTATTTGCAATAGCCAAGATATGGAAGCAACCAGTGTCCATCAATAGATGAATGGATAAAGAAGACATGGTGCATATACATGAGGAATATTATTCAGCCAGAAAATGAAAATAAATTCTGCCATTTTCAACAACATGAACGGGTCTAGAGGGTATTATGCTCAGTGAAATAAGCCAGGCAGAGAAAGAGAAATATCATATGATTTCACTTATGTGTGAAATATAAAAACAAAGCAAAACAGAAGGAACAAAATAGCAGTAGACCCATAAACACTAAGAAGTGACTAGGGATTATCAAAGGGGAGGGTTTGGGATACATGTGGGGGGAAGGGGAGGGGGTAAAGAGGCATAATAATTCACAATCATAAGTTGGTCAAGGGAATGGTAGTACAGCATGGAGAATATAGTCAATGATTCTGTAACATCTTTCTGTGTTGATAGATAGTAACCTACCTACAGGAGGTGAGAATTTAATAATATGGGCAACTTGAACCAGTGTGTTGTACTTTTGAAACCAATATAAGGTTGTATATCAACAATATTTCAATAAAATGTAGTAAGTGGAACATATGCTTAACAGTCTGGGTGGGTCAAAATCAACTATATGAAAACATATTTAGACGTAAGAGATTAAGTACAAATAAATCAATAATAAAAAATGTAATTATCTTCTGGGATCCAAAGGAAAAGAAAAAACTCACTCTCAAAAGCTATGTGAATGTAATTTTCTGAAATTACAAATTTCTGGGATTATAGTGACCATTATAAGGTTGATAATTTTTCATTTGCTCATAAATATCATTACAACATAATTCACTTTTATTATAATCTTACACAAACAAAAATGAAACAATTTTAGAATAAAAGACAGCCCATTTAATGAATTAATACAGTTATCAAAATGAAAATCTCAATGTATTGTCTTTATTTTTTTCAATTTGCTGGACTGGCACTGGTCAAATAATAAGCTGTTATTTAGGAGCGAGCAACCATTCTATCCCAGACAAATATCAAATAATACAGTTTCAAGAAGGAAAAGATTAAGCTATGGTATTTTAGAGACATTGTAAAAGAGCTTTCACCTTGTGGGGTTGAGAGGTATGATTACTTTCCTTTCACAGTATTCTCCCTCTGTCACTTAACAAGTTTGGCATCAAATGAATATAGAAGTACATAAAAAAGATAAGTGGCAAACCATCAACAAATGAAAAGGCAACACATTGAATGGGAGAAAATATTTGCATTGCAGATCATATATCTCATAAGGGGCTAATATCCAAAATATATAAAGAATTCATACAACTCAATAGCAAAACAAAACAAAAGAATCTAAAAATGGGCAGAGGATCAAACAGACATTTTTCCAAAGAAGACATACAAATATCTAACAGGTACAGGAAAATATGCTCAATATTGCTAATCATCAGGAAAATGTAAATTGAAACAACACTAAGATATCACCTCACACCTGTTAGAATAGCTATTATCAAACAGACAAGAAATAACAAGTGTTGGCAAGGTTGAGGAGAGAAGGGAACATCTTCACACTGTTGGTGGGAAGGTAAATTGGTGCAGTCACTATGGAACCTCAAAAAGTTAAAAATAGAACTACTATATGAACTAACAATTATACTTCTGAGTATTTATCCAAAGAAAATTAAAACACTAACTCAAAAAGATATCTGCATCCCCCATGTTCATGCAGCATTATTTACAATAGCCAACATATGGAAACAACCTAAGTGTCCATCAACAGATGAATTAATAAAGACTTGATACACACACACACACACACAAAAAAAACACTGGAATATTATTCAGCAATAAAAAATGAAATCTTGCCAATTGCTACAGCATGGATGATTCTTGAGGACATTATACTGAATGAAATAAGTCAGACAGAGAAAGACAAATATCATATGATCTCACTTGTATGTGGAATCTAAAAAATGAGAAAAAAAAACAAGCTTAGATATACAGAGGACATATTAGTGGTTGCCAAAGGTGGGGGTAGGGAGGAGAAAATGGGTGAAGGGAGTCAAAAGATACAATATTCCAGTTATAAAATTATTCTAGTTATAAAATTATTAAGTCATGGGGATGGAATGTACAGCATGGCCACTATAGTTAGTAATACTATATTGCATATTTGAAAGTTGCTAAGAGTAGATCTTAAAAGTTCTTATCACAACAAAAGAATTATGTAACTATGTATGGTGACAGATGTTAACTAGAGTTATTGTAATGATAATTTCTCAACATATATAAAAATTGCATCATTATGTTGTATAGCCAAAATTGACATAGTGTATGTCAATTATACCTTGATTTTTAAGAAATACATTAAAAAACAACAAACAAATGACTTAGAACAATAAAAAATGAAATAATATCAAGAGTCTCATTAGCTTCCAGGAATACCAATATTACCAAACAGAAAGTATATTAATAAAGGGATTTATTGGAAAAATATTGAGTCATTTAGCAGCAGTTAAAACATAAATTCAATATAAAAATATTCTGAATTAAACAGGTTTTTCTTTGCTTTTTATTGATAAGTCTGCAGCTCTTTTTAGTGTCCTAGAAAAATTTGAGTATTTGAAAGGGAAAGATAATAAACTGAATAAGGAAAGGATGGTAGATACCCTAGAGAAAAAATGGTTGTGAAGAGGATATAAAGTGAAAGTATTTGCCAACCAGTGTACCTAAATGATCTTTATAATAGAGATTTTCAAATGGAGTAACCTGCTTCCTATAGTATACAAAAATAACTAAGCTGTTTGAGTTTTGGGTTTACACAACAAAATTATTTCTCTCCTTACTGTGATTAATAATCAGTACATGCATAGCAGTTGTGTTAGGCAGAAAGACAGAAATGAGCAGAATGGAAAGGAGAAAGGGACACCCAAAGATAACTCAGGGAGTTGATCAGGTGGAACCAAAAAGCCAGAAATTACTCAGAGAGTTAATCAGATGAAGCCACAAGGTCCAAGAGTGACTCAGGAAATGTCCAGAGTCCTCCAGATAAGAAACATCAGAGGTGCAAGCACAGCACAGCCCCTGTCCCCATTTCACCAGTCAGAACAAGCCTAGAGAGCTGACTGCTGTCAATCAATGACCTCTCTGCCCTGCCAAAACCACATAAAGGAAGCCTCAGAATGAACATCCACGCCTGCCTGTTTAATCTTAAGCAGGCCCACTCTGCAATTCTATGCAGAGTGTATTAAAACTTACTTTGTGTTTTGGATGTTGGCCATCCTCACTGGTGTGAGGTGATATCTCATTGTGGTTTTAATCTGCATTTCTCTGATGATTAGCGATGTGGAGCATTTTTTCATGTGCCTGTTGGCCATCTGAATTTCTTCTTTAGAGAAGTGTCTATTCGTGTCCTGTGCCCATTTCTTAATTGGGTTATTTGCTTTTTGTTTGTTAAGGTGCGTGAGTTCTTTGTATATTTTGGATGTCAACCCCTTATCAGATACATCATTTATGAATATATTTTCCCATATAGTAGGATGTCTTTTTGTTCTACTGATGGTGTCCTTTGCTGTAAAGAAGCTTCTCAACTTGATATAGGCCCATTTGTTCATTTTTGCTTTTGTTTCCCTTGCCCGGGGGGATATGTTCATGAAGAAGTCGCTCATGTTTATGTCCAAGAGATTTTTGCCTATGTTTTTTTCCAAGAGTTTTATGGTTTCATGATTTACATTCAGGTCTTTGATCCACCTTGAGTTTACCTTTGTGTATGGGGTTAGACAGTAGTCCAGTTTCATTCTCTTACATGTAGCTGTCCAGTTTTTCCAACACCAGCTGCTGAAGAGGCTGTCTTCTCCCCATTGTATATCCAGGGCTCCTTTATCAAATATTAATTGACTGTAGGTGTTTGGGTTAATGTTTGGATTTTCTATTCTGTTCCACTGGTCTGTGGGTCTGTTTTTGCACCAGTACCAAATTGTCTTGATTACTGTGGCTTTGTAGTAGAGCTTGAAGTCAGGGAGCGTAATTCCCCGTTTGATTCCTCCTTCTAAGGATTGTTTTGGCTATTCAGGGTCTTTTCTGGTTCCATATGAATTTTCGAATTATTTGTTCCAGTTCATTGAAGAAAGCTGTTGGTAGTTTGATAGGGATTGCATTGAATCTGTAGATTGCTTTAGGTAGTATAGCCATTTTGACAATATTTATTCTTCCTAGCCAAGAGCATGGGATGCATTTCTTTCTGGACTTTGGTCTCTTGTCTCTTATATCTGACTTCCCTGCACACCGAGCCCAGTCCTTTCCTTCCCAACATATTTTGGTGCTGTGCCTGGGAGAAAGCAGTGGTAAGTCACTCTTACTTTCATTTTCTGTTGGGCAGCCATTCTGGCCTAAAGCGGGCACGGGTTGGCCATACTAAAATGCCACTAAGGAAGGCCACCTCTAGAAGACTCCTGTGACCGGATAAGGTAGTCGCAGATCGGGGACAGAGCATTAGGCTCCCTGCAACCCGCGAGACAACATCTGTGCAGCCAGGCACACAGTAAATCACACGCAAGTTCAACCCCTGGCCATCTCCCAAATAGGTTTTTATGCCGCCTGGCACTATCTCCTTTCCAGTTTCCGTTTGGTTCAGCCACCTTATGGCTCCCACAAAGACATGCCAGCCTTGATTTCCACTGTCTCCAGCTCTTGGGATCATCTCAGATGACAGTAAGCCCCCTTTAACCCTTCACTAGGAAGCCACAAGACTAGTCCGCCATATCCCACTTGGAGATGTCTGAGGCAGGATGCATTAAAGTCCTGGGCAGCTGGCTGTGCCAGGACCTCTGAGATAGACCCTGGGATGCTGGGCTCTCTAACCTATTCTGCAGGATTAGTCTTTCAGTCCTCCATCCTGTTGCCAGAGACGTCTGAAACAGGAATAGATTTACAGGTCTTGGGACGCTGAGACCTCCGGGATAGACCCTGGGACACTAGGCTCTCTAACCCATTCGTTTCTTCCTAGATGGGCAACCAGGAATCCATTCTGGCTACCATGCCACTGGGCTGTATCCTTTCTTATCAGTCCCAAATAGATGCAGAGACACTTGAAAAGAAAATACTAATATTCTTTTGCAACACGGCCTGGCCCCAATATAAACTAGGGGACCAGGAGCAGTGGCCAGTTAACAGAACCCTTAACCTTAACACCCTCATGCAGCTTGACCTTTTCTGCAGAAAGTTGGGTTAATGGGCAGAGATCCCGTATGTTCAAGCTTTCTTCTATCTTAAAATCTGAGAGGATCTCTGCCAGACTTGTAAGTTAAAAAGTCCTCCCAGCCTTCTTTCTGCCCAAAGGCCTGCCTTACCTCCACCCCAGTACCCAGGACCACCCAAGGGCAAACTGTCACATCCAGCACCACAGGGACATCAAGAACAGAGTCCTGGGTACTCCAATCTGCTCCCAAAGGCACCTGCTAAAGTTCTCCCATTAGTAGAAATGGCAGATGGAGAGTTTGGCCCAGTGCTCGTCCACAGACCTGTTTCACTAACTGAATTAACACAGCTTAAAACTGACATTGGCAGCTATACTACCAATGCAGACAACTATACTGATCAATTCCAGCACATCAATCCAGTTTATGACATCACCTGGAAAGATGTCATGGTAATCCTGGGACAGGCACTCTCTGACCCTGAACAAGAGAGGGTTATTAAAGAAGCCCGTAAATTTGTTGGTACTCTCCACTTATCAGATACTAAATTTCCCATTGGGGAAATAGCTGTCCCCTCTACAGACCCTAATTGGGATTATAATGATAAAGATGATATGTGGGGAAGAAACCACTTCTTCTTTTGCATAAAGACAGGGCTAAAGAACGCCAGGCAAAAAGTTATTAACTATTCAAAAGTTGTTGCCATTACTCAGGGACCAGAGGAAAATCCTGTCACTTTCTTAGAAAGACTGAGAGACACCCTCACTAAATATACTAATCTAGATTTAGGCACATATGAAGGACAAGCAATTTTGAAAGATAAATTTCTCTCACAGTCATCATCTAACATCAGGAAAAAATTACAAAAACAGATCCAGGCAAACCCTAATAGCAGTAGAGATGAGCTCTTGACCATGGCCAATACTGTGTTCTATGGCTGTGATCAGGAAGAAGAGGCGAGGGCTCAGGAAAAGGAAAGGAGGAAGGAGACCCGACATACTCAGCTACTACCTGACCTTGCGGCACAGTCCATGTCCAGAGGCTCGTCAGGTCCTGACCAGAATTCTAAGAGAGATAATAAGTGTAACATCTGCTGTAACACCTGGCATTGGGCTAAGAGCTGTCCTAATAGAGATGAGCCTCCACAACCTCCCTGCTACAAATGTAAAGAAATGGGTCACTGGGCTGCCCTTTGTCCCATGGGCCACAGGGCCCCTGAGCCATTGGAGCCGCCCATGGTCCTTGAGCTCCTGTCACAGGAATGAAGAGTCCCTGGCCGGTTAGCCCAATCCATGACACCAACAGCACTGGACTAGAGCCTAGGGTAACCATGGATGTGGCAGGTAGGACAATTTTCTTTTTAATTGACACTGGGGCCTCCTACTCTGTCCTCAGTTCCTATTCCAGACCCCTATCCTCTCGAACTTGTATAGTACTTGGAGTGACAGGGACCCCGACTACTCAGCCCTTCACTCCACCCCTAGGATGTCTCTTCCATAGCCATTATTTTTCACATCCATTTTTAGTTGTAAAAGAATGCCCTATTTCCCTCTTGGGACAAGACATATTAGAAAAATTACACACAAGGATGATTTTTAGCTTTCCCCCAGCTAGTCAAACTCCTCTCCAAGTTCTAGTTGTTCCCAAAACCCTCTCATAAGCTTTTCAAGACTGGGAACAGTCTATCAATCCTGACGTTTGGGATAAGGGAATACCAGGAAGAGCTAAGTATGCCATCCCAGTAGTCATCCAGCTCAAAGATCCAACTAAGTTTCCTAGCCAAAAACAATATCCTATAAAACCTGAAACTTGTAAAGGCCTCCAGCCTCTAATTTCCAAATACCTTAAACATGGGCTGATAGTTCCAATTCATTCACCTTACAATACTCCAATCCTGGCCATCAAAAAGAAAGACCAGACTTATTGTCTAGTCCAGGATCTAAGAATTATCAATGAGGCAGTTGTGCCTCTCCATCCAGGGGTTCCTAATCCATATACTCTATTAGGAACCATTCCACCTGACACCTTGTGGTTTACAGCTCTAGACCTCAAAGATGCTTTCTTCTGCATCCCCTTAGAAAAACAGTCACAGTCACTATTTGCTTTTGAATGGACCACTCCAGAAAACACCTCTGGCCATCCTTGGACTGTCCTTCCCCAGGGGTTTAGACACAGTCCTCATCTATTTGGACAAGCCTTGTCCCAAGGCTTAGCCCACCTGCACCTGAACAATGGGGGCACACTTGTACAGTATGTAGATGATCTTGTAATCTGTTCCGCCACAAAACAAGATTCCATTAATCATAACATTCAAACCCTTAATTTATTAGCTGAGCAGAGATATATAATTTCAAGGGCCAAAGCTCAGTTAGTACAACAAAAGATCACTTACCTGGGATTAGTCCTTACTCCAGGAAAGAGAGGCCTTTCTCCAGACCAAGTTTAGGTCATTATTTCCCTTCCTCAACCTACTTCCCACAAACAACTCAGGGCTTTCCTAGGACTAACAGGATATTACAGGTTGTGGATCCCAAACTATGGATTCATTGCACAGCCTCTCTATGAAGCCCTAAAGGGAAAGGATGACTCTAAGCCTTTAGACATTCCAATTGTACTCCCATGAAAAACAAGGAGTAGCCCTCGGAGTTCTAACTCAAAAATTAGGCCCAACTCACCAACCTATGGCTTATCTGTCAAAAAGACTCGACCGCATAGTGTGGGGGTGGCCTGCCTGTTTTAGAGCTATTGGGGCTCTTACTCTTTTGCTAGAAGAAACCCTTAAACTAACTCTAGAGGCTCCCATCCAGGTTTACACCTCCCACAAAATCTCTAACCTTTTACAATACAGTGGATTCCAATGGCTATCTGATAATAGACTCCTCCAATATCAAGCCATGCTATTAGAAAACCCTGATATCACAGTAGCTACATGCTCATCTCTTAATACACCTACCTTACTCCCAGATACCCAGGAAGGGCCCATTCATTCATGTCAAGAACCACTATTGCTCTCTCTTGGCCCTAGGTCTGACCTTACAGACCAACCATTAGATAACCCAGATCTTTTTTCGTTCACTGATGGGAACAGTTTTGTTCTCAATGGGCAAAGAAAAGGTGGATATGCTATAGTCTCCCTACATGAAACAACAGAGGCCCAGTCTCTGCCTCCCGGAACTTCAGCTCAATTAGCTGAGCTCATTGCTCTATCTCGGGCCTTAGAACTAGCGGCAGGAAAAAAGCTTACCCTTTACACTGACTCCAAGTATGGATTTCTTATTCTCCATGCCCATGAGGCCATCTGGAGGGAAAGAGGATATTTAACTACTAAAGACAGTCCTTTTAAATACAAAGATCAGATCTTAAGACTGCTTAAAGCAGTACAAGTTCCCCAACAAGTAGCTGTAGTACATTGCAAGGGACACCAGAAGGGAGATACTTAAATAGCAAAAGGCAACCATCTAGCCAACCAAGCTGCCAAGCAGGTGGCTCTCTGAGACACCTCAACCTCAGGATACTCTTTGGAGGGAGGCCTCTTCCCCCCCACTAATCTCCCAACACCTCAGTATACTGAGGAAGAGAAGACTTGGGGTCAGCAGCAAGGATATACTTTACAGACCAATGGGTGGCTCACCAAAGACAGTCTCCTTTTTATACCACCAAGTCTACAATGGAAAATCATCAAATCACTGCATGATGCCACCCATATAGGACAGCCAGCTTTCACTACATTAGTCAGCCCCCTATTTACTGGTAAGGGGCTAACAAATACTATCAAACAAGTAGCTGAAGCTTGTCATCCCTGTACAATTAATAATACACAAGGAAAGCCACGACCCCACCTAGTACAGCCTATTCAATGGCGAGGATCTTATCCTTGAGAAGACTGGCAGTTAGATTTTACCCAAATGCCTCTATGTCAAGGATACAGATCTCTCCTGGTATATATAGACACCTTTACCGGGTGGATAGAAGCCTCCCCTACACAGACAGAAAAGGCCAGAGAAGTGGCAAAAACTTTACTACATGAAATCATTCCACAGTTTGGGCTCCCAAAATCACTCCAGTGTGACAACGGCTCTGCCTTTACATCCCAAGTTACCCAACTTATTTCACAAGCACTGGGCATCTCCTACCACTTACATTGTGCCTGGAGACCCCAATCTTCTGGGCAAGTAGAACGAGCTAATCAAACCCTTAAGGCTACTATTCGAAAGTTAGTACAGGAAACCTGTCTAGCTTGGGTCAAAGTTATACCCATAGCCTTATTAAGAGTTTGAGTAGCTCCAAAAGCCCATCATAATTTCAGTCCATTTGAAGCCACCTATGGATGGCCTTTCCTATACACTGACCTTTTATTAGACCCTGAGGCCAGGGCCTTATCAGAAGGTGCCACTTCCATACACCAGTTCCAACAGGCTCTGAGAGAATTTGGACTCACCCAGGTCCCAGTCTCTAATCATTCAGAGGGCAAGCCTCTGTATAGCCCAGGAACCCAGGGCCTCATCAAAGTCTGGAAAGAGAGCTCACCTCAATCTCAGTTACAGCCCATTTGGGAAGGACCCTACCCTGTCCTTGTGTCCACTCCTTCAGCTGTCAAGGTCCCTAGAGTTGCCAGCTGGACACATCACTCACGAGTGAAACCTTGGAAAGAACCGACCACAGAGGACAATATCACCCGGGACCCCAGCTGTACCTGTGAGCCACTAGAAGACTTACGACTTCTTTTCAAGCGACAACTGCCCAAATAAGATAAGTCACTCATGACAGAGCTCACAAATTTTCAGTTAACTTTCTTTGCCTTATTCTTTCTTTGGGCATTTTCCCTCCCTTGGGCTCTTCTGTCTTATGTCTGTGGAGATACAGCTTGGTCCCTGTGCTTAAACCTAGCTTTTCAAAAGTGGAGTAAAACTAATTATACTATAACCAACACCACGATACCATAATCAATACCTCTGCTATGAATCTCCCAAGAGTTTCCCTTTGGATAAACTCACTGGCCTTTGCTTTCAAACTTATTCTCATTCCCTGGCACATAACCAGCCATGGGCTACTCCTAAAAGAATTCATGGACTCTGGATACCTTCACAAAACCCTAAACTTAACACCTCACGTCTTAAATATTACCAATCCTCAGCTAGCACGTGACTGCTGGATATGTCTCTCTATATCCTTTACCAAGTATGCAGCTGCTCCAATTCCAATCTGCTTATGACCTAACCTGGCTATGACCCTCCATCCGAAGTACCAAGAGGGAAGCCTCTTCCAACTAATAAACTTAAATAGTCTTTATGACTTCGCAATCAGTGAATATACAAAAAGAACAATTACAGGAAAAGCAGTCCAACTCCTCCGATCCTATTTAGACAGTTTAACTCAGGCGTCTGCTACTGACCTGCCTGTCTGAGGACCAATAACTTCCCACACTAAACTTAGTTTTCAGGCACCACTGTGCATCAAAAGATTTCAAACTTCAGGCCAAAAGTTAGGAGAGCTTGAAGAGGATCTTTGTAACTTCATCTTAGAGCTCAAACCTCAAGCAACCATGCCAAAGTTCAAGTCACTCAAGCAGCCCCTTTTTCCAAAGCGGTATGGTTTTCATGGAAACCTTCCTTACAGGTCAATACATTAAAAAATAAGCAGTCAGAATACTGCCAAGGCAGACCTGCCTCTTGTATAAATATTTTCCCTTGGGAAATATGTTCCTATCCTACTCAACATGAATGCTTACTAGTTCCCACTTATGAAAAGTCTTCTGAGTGGGTTCTAATAGATACCAAAAGGAATTTCATACAATGGGAAAACAAAAATTTTGCAGCAGTCCACTACACACCTCAGGGCCCTTTCCAACCCTTAACTGGAGTTGTATTAGCAGGAACCCTATCTGCCTGGGAAAATGAAAAGAACTCACCCACTTATTTTCCATTGAAACTAATTTCTGCCTCAAAGACCAAGGAGTCTTTTTCTTAAAAAGATTAAATACCTATTTATGCCTCTCAGCTAATTGGACTGGGACCTGTACCCTAGTCCATCTGGCCCCAGACATTGACATAGTCCCAAATAACCAATCACTGACCATTCCTTTGTCCTCTCACATAAGAGTTAAACGAGCTATACAGTTCATTCCTCTCTTAATAGGCTTAGGAATCACCACAGGACTAAGCTCTGGCATAGCTGGACTAACTATCTTGCTGTTCTATTGCCAAAGCCTGTCCAAAGATTTTTCTGAAAGCCTAGAAGAAATTGCCCAAAGTATTATAACTGTTCAAAATCAGATAGACTCCTTAGCAGCAGTCCCTCTTCAAAACAGAAGAGGAGTAGACCTCTTGACTGCTGAAAAGGAGCCTATGCCTCTTTCTAGAAGAAGAATGTTGTTTTTATGCTAACCAGTCTGGCCTAGTTAGAGACACTGCCCAAAAGCTTTCTGAACGTGCCTCCAGACTCTGACAACTATCAGAATCCTGGGACAACTCGTCCCAGATATGGAGCTGGGCATCCCGGTTTCTTCCCTTAACAGGACCCCTACTGATGCTTCTCCCAGCCCTACTTTTTGGGCCATGCTTACTAAATCTCTTAAATAAATTTGTTTCTTCCAGACTTAAGTCCATCAAGGCCCAAATCCTGTTGTCCCGAGGATTCAAGCCCTTGCCAACTGATGAATCAGCTGTCTTCCTGGGACCCCTAGATAGCCACCCTTACTGTCCTACCCTCCACCATCCCGACAGTCAGCAAGCAGAGGGACCCAAGTTACCACACCATCCCTCACTAGCAGGAAGCAGCCAGAGTGGTCGTCACCCCTCATCCCAGTGATTTTGGTCCCAACTGCTTGAGGGGGGAATGCTAGGCAGAAAGACAGAAATGAGAGGGATGGAAAGGAGAAAGGGACACCCAAAGATGACTCAGGGAGTTGATCAGGTGGAACCAAAAAGCCAGAAATTACTCAGAGAGTTAATCAGATGAAGCCACAAGGTCCAAGAGCGACTCAGGAAATGTCCAGAGTCCCCCAGATAAGAAATATCAGAGGCACAAGCACAGCACAGCCCCCGTCCCCATTTCACCAGTCAGAACAAGCCTAGAGAGCTGACCGCTGTCAATCAAGGACCTCTCTGCTCTGCCAAAACCACATAAAAGAAGCCTCAGAATGAGCATCCAGGCCTGCCTGTCTTATCTTAGGCAGGCCCGCTCTGTTACTCTAGGCAGAGTGTATTAAAACTTACTTTGCTTTCTGGACTTTGGTCTCTTCTCTCACTATATCTGACTTCCCTGCAACATGCGACACTGAGCTGAGTCCTTTCCTTCCCAACAGTTGCAAATTTCCATTTTCCATGGACCAAATAGCAACAGAAATTAAATTACAGGAAGGAAAGAGCTTTATGAAAGCAAGAAAGCCAATGGTTTGAGGGAAAAAATGCAGTTCCAGTTGAAAAACCAATTCTTTTTACTGTTCAGAGTAAATCTTGGGACAGGGCTGATAGATATAAAATTCTTGTATCAATGATAAAAAGTGTCCACTTCATAAATAATTATGATTTGTTAAATGCTTTCTGATTTTAGAAAATCCTTCAGAGAACAGCAGCAAAACACACAAAAAAATAGAATATTTTAAAATTAGAAATCCAATAAACACATCATTCTATTTAGGTAAAAATTTGCAATTAAGATCTAATTTTTAAAAAATTGCCCCCTATTTTCTATACCGGGGTTTTCAATAATATAGAGGCACATAGAGTTTTGACGAGACTCAAAAGCTCCTTGAGGTTAGTCTGTCCATCTGCCTCTTGACCACCTTGAAAAAGAACAGAATGCTTTCTCCCTAGGAGAGGAGATTAAAAAGAATAAAAAGAAAAGGAGATAAAAAACATGTTTCCTTTCCCTGTGAGGTAAGCAGAATGGCAATAGAAGGAGCTCCTGTTGTCTTTTTTGGTTAATAAGGACTTTTAAGAAGCAAAATATGTAACAACTTGATTAGGGCATTACTCATCTTAAATGAGAGTGAGATAAGTAAGATTGTTATAAAAGAATATGATAGTGGGGCCATCTTTATGGTTAGGCTGCTTGGAGCATGATGTGACTTGAGAAATACTAGAAGGTTTCTCATCCATTAACTCTCCCCTTCCCTGGAGACTGTTTGGGGTTCCTAAAATTCACCTATTAGTAACTCATTTCTTTTAATTAATTAAAGTATCCAGATAGTCCTCTTCTTAAATATTAGTTTTATATGCTGCTTCTGAGTAGGTGGTAACACAAAATGGTTTTGCCAGTTGTGAAAAGACATGGTATTCTAAATTGTAGGTATTAATGAAGCAGGTGGGGTTCAGGGACTCAAAAAGGAGAAAACAACCCGGAAAAGGAGGGGAGGCAGAAATAAAATTGTACTTCTGACTACTTTCCAATTTTGCCTATGGATAGCTCTTCATGCTAGGAAAATTTGTTAATGGATTATTTAAATTAGAATGCTCAAGGCAGTGATTTAAAAAAACTAATTTTGTCCTCACATTGTTTTATCTTGTGTCAAGTCTTTGCCAATGTATTTGATGTGAAATTTGCTGATTAGAGTTAAAAGCTTTTCAAGTTTATGTAAGTTAGCAGTGATTTGAAAGGAAGGTATTTAACATTATTGAAAATACTTTGCAATTGGCAGAGAAATCACTGCTTGGCTTTCAAAGTGCTTAGTAGACAATTTTGAATCCAGGCCATACACTACCTTTACAGAGAATGCTTCAGGCAAAAACCAGGAGCTATAGAGCTGGAAATAGCAAATGGCTTTCTTTGGGAAATTCAAAATGGCATCTGTCACATATGACCAGTGCTACAAGACACAAAATGTCAATTTTCATTCCAGCTGAGACAGCCTCCTCACCAGTGACTTTTAGGACACCAAGTGTCTCTAAGACAGAAGGCATTCACTTGAGCCTCTGGTGGCAAAAGAGATCTTTCTTTCACCTATTCCTGCTAACCCTCTCACCCCTTCCACTCCTCAGGATCTTAAACTCTGCACTTTAGTTTCTGAGGAGAAGAGATTTAAGCAGGATAAATTTAGAGTGGTGATTCCTAAACACCTGGCTGTTTCAGAATCACCCAGGGAGTTTCTTTACCATTTTTCAGTGTATAGTTCAGTGTTACTAAATACATTCACACTGTTGTGCAACTATCACCATAATCCATCCCCCGACTTTTTTCATCTTCCTATACTGAAATTCTGTACTTCCCATTTCCCCCTCCTCCAGCCTCTAGAAACCACCATTCTACTTTCTGCATTTATAAATTTGACTAGTTAGTTTACTTTACAACCCCGGCATCATCTCTGGGGGCTCATCAGGGACAGCTTCAGAGGTGAGTATTGGCATCCGAGCCTGCCTTTTTCTTTCACTGTCCTTATAGAAGGAAGCCATCTATGGCACACAACATTAGGCGCTCGTCAGCCACTTAAATGGGACCAGCCCAGCTGCCACTCTCAAAGTCTCAAGCGACAGGTTCCCCTGCGTCTCCCTCAGTGGATCCTCCATCTCCCTTGGGAGCCGGGAATGTCACCTGAGTGGAAGCCAGGATTCCCTTTCAGAGGCATCTCCTTGGATGCGAGGGACTGAGGAAAGCCGTGGGCAACTGCGAGAGTCTAGGCTGAAGCTACACTTCAGCGGCTTCTCAAAGGTCCACGTGTCTGGAATCAGACCCCGACAGCCCAACTGGGTATCCATGAGGAGTGGCTTTCTCTCTCACTCTGACTTCCAGCCTGCTTTTTCAGACCACCCTGGCCTCTGAGTGAGGCAGGCAGGCTCTTTATACTTTCTTTACATGCTCTATGTGTGCCTCTAACTTCATCAATTTCACAGAACCAGATGCGCACCATTACAAGGTAGGAGATCTATGCTTTGCTCTTATTCTTGACTAAATGCTTTACTTTTTTTTTTTTTACAATTTATTTTATTTTAGTATCATTAACCTACAATTACATGAGCAATATTGTGATGATTAAACTACCCCCTTCATCAGGTCCCCCCCACCAACCTTATTACAGTCACTGTCCATCAGCGTAGTGAGATGAGAATCACTACTTGTCTTCTTTGAGCTGTACAGTCACCCCTGTGCCCCCCCACTCTATGTCTGCCAATCATAATGCCCCTTTTACCCTCTTATCCCTCCCTTCCCGCCCTTCTTCCCCAGTCCCTTTCCCTTCGGTAACTATTAGTCCGTTCTTGGGTTCTGTGAGTCTGCTGCTGTTTTGTTCCTTCAGTTTTTTTTTTCTTTGTTCTTATACTCCACATATGAGTGAGATCATTTGGTACATGAAAAAATGCTCCACATCGCTAATCATCAGAGAAATGCAGATTAAAACCACAATGAGATATCACCTCACACCAGTGAGGATGGCCAACATCCAAAACACAAACAACAACAAATGTTGGCGAGGATGTGGAGAGAGGGGAAATGCTGTACTTTTTATCTCATAAAAATGTATCTGGGCACCTGTTAGCCACTTAAAAGATGATTAGCATTGACTACCAGTCTTAAGTCTCAGGTGAAAGGTTCCCCAGTGTCTACAACTACTGATTCCCTGCCTCTGGACAGGAATGTCGGGGAGTGGCTGAGCCAATTTTGTGCTTTCCTATCCTAATCTGCAGACTCCAAGGGCAGGTCGGACTAGTAGACAGTTGTCCTTGAATCTTGGCTCCGGCCTATTGATCTGATGGTGTTAAGTGAGCCTCTGACTAGGCTGCAACCTATGTAAGAGTCGCATGTGAACTTTGACGTCTTTGTCTCACAGATTTCTTACAGTGGGTAACTAGTAGGATAATTCCGAGACAGTGGCAGAAACTGGTGTTTAAGAGTATAGACCCACCCCCCACCTTCATAAGTGTCCATGGCAGCCTCTGTCTGAATTCTATCTTTGGCCTTAAAAAAAGTTCCCCTGCTCCTCATTCAAAGCAGTCCTCCTGGGACTGTGCCAATTTCTCCTGTGTAATGTAAATGAAGTTTGTGAAGTAGTTAAGCTGAGAACTGAGCCTAACATGTAAATGGCTGTATTCTATTGACCTCTCTTCCTTAGAGGCAGTCATCCTAGGGTACAGCACTTCCTTTTCAACAGCCCCAGGGTAGTGGAACAGGCTTGGGACGCTGACCACTGCTCTGGCAATGAGAGGTCACACAGTCCCTGCACTTATCAAACAGGCAGGGGCCTCTCAAAGAATGATCCCTTGTGTACTATGTTAAAGCCCGTGCAGAAGAAATTAGGGTCTGGATTAAAACTCCCAAAAGCATAAAGTAGAGCACACTGGTAAAGTCCCACTAGATCCAGGGCTCTGAGGCAACTCTTGCTTAGTGGGAAGGCAAGAGGGAAATCAAGGCAAGGTGCAGGCCACGCTGGTAAGGAATGGTTAAGTCCAGTAGGCCTGGCAGAGGAGGTGATTAACCACTGTCGCCCAGGCTCCAAGGTGAGGGGACGCCCTCACAGAGAAAGGCCGACTAGGTGTCGCACAGCTGTCGTTGTCTCTTGCAGATTGGAGCATCCTCTTTAAGTTTAAAGCCAGACACGCCTCTGGCATGCATTATAAAGAACTTGGAGCAATTTGATCCCCAAACCCACTGAAAAAGAAGTGCCTTATCTTCTGCACACAAGCCTGGCCTCAATACAAACTCTCTGATTAGAAAGGCTTGGCTCCTGAGAGAAGTATACGATATAATAAGGTTATGCAGCTAAATTAATATAAATGCAAGGAAAGAAAATAGTTAAAAGTCCCATGGACTTCTACAATATGGAACTAGTTTTCTAAATTTTTTTGGGTGAAAATCTATTCTACTTATTGGGTTCATCATTATCTTAAAAAATTGGGAGGTTTTTAAACTAAACTTTCTGAGATAAGAAATGTATCTTCTGCAATACAGCCTGGCTTAAATCTTTCAAAAGAAAAGAATGTTTAAAGAGAAGCTTGACTTTATCATGTTCAGTGAAGGTTTTGTAAATAATCTAGCATGGTGGTTAAGAATGAGTGAACTAAATAAGTGTAGTAACTGAACTTCTTGGCTGCAAGGATGTTGGGTTCAGAACATCCCACACCCTGCAAACTTCCCAAGCCTCCAACATCGATGGACTAGGAGTGTTTTTCATTGGTATGATCGCCCAACCTCCATTTTTATACCATCTCTTGGTTTAGAAGATGTAATTTGGCATATCGAATCCTTAACAAATTTTACCCAAAAGGTCTTAATACTAAAGGTAAACTAAGGCACCAAGCAGTTATACAAAATAGAATGGCACTAGACATCTTAACAGCGGCACAGGTGGGACCTGTGCTATAATTAAAGTTGAGTATTGTGTGTACATTACAAATTATTCACAAAATGTCTCTGATTCACTCCAAGACCTCCGAAAGCAAGTCCAAGTTATATCAGGCCCAGAAGTCCCATGGACTACTACAATATGGAGCTGTTTTTCTAAATCCTTTTATAGCCTTAAAACTGCAAATGGTGATGGAAATGGAACCCTAGATAGAGGTGCCTATCTTCTGAGGCCCTCTCAACTAACCAGTGATGGAAACCTAACTGCACATTTACTGCTCCCCCTCTCAGCATGAAGCAGCCAGAGCAGTCGTTGCCCCCTTCCCCTAGCAGCAGCTAGAGTCTCCATCTGTAGAGGGGGGAGTGAGAAGGGTTTAGACAGAATAGGATGGAGGCCTCCAGATAAAAAGAAAGATAATCCACTGGGGGATTTGCTTTGGCCTGCGGAGGCCCAGCTTATTTTTCTGACTTTACTCAGGTGCTGCTTTTCTTCCTCCAGCCCTAGTCAAGTGATTTGCCACTTGGGCAATTTAACAAGCAAGCCCAAAACAACGTAGTAAAAACAGGAAGGATTCCATCTTGAAAATAAGATTGCATTTTAAAACCCAATTAGTTAAAAAGTAACTTTCTTAACATATTCTTTAACAAACAGACAATAACTCAACCCACCTTGGGAGCAAAGCAGGCAGTCTTAAGTGATATGTCCCCAGACCAGGAAGCTGCTATCCTGGGAGGAAATCAGAGCAGTAAATTTCTTATAAACAACCAGGAAGACTAATAGGAAACTTAATGTCTCTTCAAAGACAAACATTTTGGGACCACTTAGGTGTACATCCCTAGCCCTTTGTCTCTCAACTGCCTATAAATCCCCTAGACAAGGTACCACACCAGAGCTCTCTTGTTCCCTCTTGGCGTGAGCTGGGAGCTCTTTCCTCTTGCTTTATCGCTAAATAAAAACCTCTCACTTGCTCTCCTACCTTGAGAGTTTGAGAAGTTCATTATTTGACTCCATGAACAAGAACCCTGGCATCACAAGTACCTCATGTAAGTGAAATCATACTATACTTGTCCTTCTGTAACTGGCTTATTTCGCTTAGCATAATATCTTCACGATTCATCCATGATGCAGCATGTCAGAATTCCCTTCCTTTTCAGGGCTGAATAATGTTCCATTATATGTCTATACCACATTTTGTTTGTCCTTTCATTCATCATTTGACATTTAGAGCTGTGCCTATTGCTTCCTGTGGCTTTTCTTATACCGAGAATTGGACTCAGGTTATACAGAAACTAATCTCTCAAGCAGCCCACAATCAGGTTAGAAAGTCACAGATTTGGTCTGTTCTGTACTCTCTAGTTCTGGGAAAGAGATCGGGAGCCATGGCCAGGGAGGGAGTGGACAAAGGCAAGTAAAAATGTCACTAAATTTCTTACCATTTTGAATGTGCTTTTTTCTTCATTGGACCTTCACTTGGTTACTGTAGATATCTGAATGATTTTCAGAGCTTACAAAAAAATGGTTATTTTAGTAAGTGTCTTGTTGTTTTGTGTATTTCTGTAGAAGAATGAGGGCCTGGAGCTTCCTAGTCAGCCATCTTGTTTATGTCACTCCAAACTCCAGACCAGGTAGGTTTTTTTTTTTTTTAATAAGTATTCTGATTAAGGAGGACTGGGGTTGGACCTGCAAATATGCATTTTCATAATTTCCTAGGAGTTCCTTACATATAGTCAGATAAGGAAACCTCTGTCTTGGAAAGCAGACATTTATTAGAACAGTAGAATCAGTACAACACCAAATGGCAGCCCTAGTCCTAACTGGAATTAGCGGCCACAGGTGCAGTGATCTGAAAACAACAAACTAATTTTGTCTTCACATTGTTTCATCTTGTGTCATATCTTTGCCAATCTATTCTATGAGAAATTGGCTGACTAGAGTTAAAAGCTTTTATAGTTTATGTAAGTTAGCAGTGATTTGAAACAAAAGTGGAGAGCATTTAAAGCAAAATTTAAAGTAAAAAACAAAATTCTAGCTGGAGGTGCTCTCACTCAGTAGTACTTAGGATCAGAATACAGGCATTTCTCAGATATATTGCAGGTTTGGTTCCAGGTCACTACAATAAGGTGAATTTTGCAACAAAGCAAGTCAAATCAATTTTTGATTTCCCAGCACGTATAAAAGTTATATTTACACTATACTATAGTTTGTTAAATGTGTAATAGCGTTTTGTCTAAGAAAGCTCACTTATGAATACCTTAATTTAAAAGAAAATTCAGCATGTCATAATCACTGATCACAGATCACCATATCAAATATAATGACAACAAAAATGTTTGAAATAATTGTGAGAATTACCAAATGTGACACAGAGCCATGAAGTGAGCAAAGGCTGTTGGAAAAATGGTGCCAATTGACTTGGTCGACACAGGGTTGCCACAAACCTTCAGTTTGTAAAAAGCACATTATCTGTGAAGAACAATAAAGTGAACTGCAATAAAACGAAGTATGCCTGTACAGAAAGAGCAGTTGTGGTGTTAAGGCTCTTCAAATACTTTGGTCAGGAGAAGCAGGATCAGTAGAAGCGGGGGCAGCTGCCCCAGAACTCTGGCGAGTAAGTGATGATAGTCGGATAGCACACAGTGGACCAGCAATGGTGGGTCATTAAGTCCAGCAGAAGCAGTGGCCTTGGGTAAACCAGCCCTTTTCTTCAGAGGTATTAAATAGACCTTAATTTTGGCAGATGCATTAGGGGAAGTGGCTTCTGTGAAGCAATGTGATTGGGATGAAACTCCCTTTAGGCAGAACTGGGTAGATAGGGACTGCGTCCTTCCACTGAGGTCTGGATTTTGTTAGGAGAACATTAAGGAATTCAAAATTCCTATGCAAGAAACATTTTCTGAGACAAAGGCTACAATGTTAAACATGGTAATGCAAACAAGTCCCACACACACATCCTCATGATCAGCTTCTGTATTATTAGCTAATTACTCTGGCATGTGTGTGTGTGTGTGTGTGTGTGTGTGTGTGTGTGTGTGTGTGAAGACTGTGAAGACTGCTCCATGCTTTGGAATCTTTTCAATACTAAATACGCATATAAGCTGTTCTCTGGTTAGCAGCTGTGCATGCCATGTTCAAGGCCTCTTGTTGGTGGCTTTGTTTGCCTTCCTCACTGCACAAAGTGATGAAAATGGAAACTGTCTACTATGGTAACCCTGACTCTATTAGGGTTTAGTTATTTGCATGAGAAGCATAACCCTGGAACATAGCACTGAATGTTTGTGGCATCTCTTCATCTAAAGATTTTTTTAAAGAAAGAAGAAATAATTGCTTTAGCTTTGTGAGGTAATTCTGCTATAATCCCGGCTAGAGATAGAAAGATGAACTAGATGTCCTCTCAAAGTCTATTCTAGCCCTTAAAGCCTTTCATTTGATGTGCTTGGCACACTCACTCATATAGTCATTTTCATGGATCTGCATAAATTATAAATCTATCGCTATTCCACTGCAAGGGCTAACCGTGCTGCTCATCCCAGAGTTTGTTTGGATGCTGAGAAAGGTCTGGATTAACCTGCCAGAGCCTATCATGTTGTGTGCAGCTCAGGCTTTAGTGCCACTTGTTGCATACTTGGCTCTGTGAACAAGGTTTCTCTGCCATTTCCAACATTTGTACTGAGCTTTATCAAAGGAATATTTATCATGAGGTATAGGGCCCTTTTTGGCACTTATTAAACTGTAAGAACTGAAACCTTTCCAACATCATCTTCCACCTCCCCCTCCCCCTCCTCCCACCCCTAAACCACAGCGTACTTCAGATTGTTAGGTGTTCGGGTTGCTTTAGCTAGCAAGTACAAGCCAAAGCTGAGCTGAGCAGGCGGAGAAACAGGCTTTGGAAAAACAGTACTTTAATAAAACAAAACTGTGGTAGTTAAAACCCATGTGAAATCACTGAAGAACTAAAGAGCCCGAGGAGGAATGGGACTGGGGGAAAGCATGGACTTAGAGTAGCCCCTGTTACACATAATTGCTGGGTGGGTATAGTTTGCTTCAAATTCAAATCAGATGAATGAATGAATAAATGAGTAAATGAATGATGAGCTAGTTAATGTAAAGTTGCAAGTGGTTCTGGACACTAATGATGAAGCCATTTCATCAATATACAGTATTGCTGAATACAGTAGTCCCTGGCTTCATTTACTTTATACAAAACACACAGCAGCTAAGAGCTGTTACCTTACAAATCTCTCAGATGACAAGATGTAACTGTAGATATGATTGGGGGAGATTATTTTGAGCTAACCATTTTTGTTTGGTAACGTTTATGGCAAAAATTCAAAATAGGTTTTTTAAATTTGAAATCAGACGACAGCGCTACTTAACGCTTACTGGGGATCACGCCCTGGAAAACAGCAACCCCTAGTGTTCGAATTTAGCTACTGGCCCTATTCCCATGATATTTTTTATTTTTATTTACAACATCTTAAAACTATATACTTGCTTGCACTTCAGTGTGAGGAGGAGAGAATGGATTTGGAAGCTCTCAGGAGAAGTGCTTCATAAGAATGAATCATCATTTTATTTTCATTACCTTATTTTTATATGTCAGAACATTTTGTTTGTGAATTGAATAAGTCTTTGTGGGAAATTATGTTATCATTCAAATATAAATCCCCCTTCATATTTTTGATGTTACCAGAATGTTCTCATTTTTAATTTTTGGGCTTTTTTCCAACATAATTGTGGAATAATAGACAAATACAACTGTATGTATTTGAAGTATACAAGGTGATTTGGTCTACATTGGGGTATTATTACCAAGATCAAGATGATTAGCATATTCATCACCGCACGTAAGTTAACATTCTGTTTTGGTGAAAACACTTAAGATTAGTCCTGGCAACTTTCAAATATACAATATCACATAGACCCAGAAACAGGATTGCCGGACCATATGGTAGTTTTAATTTTAATTTTTTTCAAACATGTAGTTTCCCATGATAGATATATCAATTTACATTCCTACCAACAGTGTGCAAGGGTTATCTTTTCTCCATATTCTAACTGACACTTACCTCTTATCTTTTTGATAGCAGCCATTCTAACAGGTCTGAAGAGAAATTTCACTATGGTTCTGTTTTGCATTTCCCTGATGATTATTGATATGAATTACCTTTTCATGTATCTATTGACCATTTGTGTCTCTTCCTTGGAAAAATGTCTACTTAGGTCCTTTGTCCAATTATTAAGTGGACTGTTTGTATTTTTGCAATTGAATTGTATAAGTCCTCTATATGTTTTGGATATTAACCCCTTGTCAGATATATGATTTGCAAATATTTTCTCCCATTCTGTAGGTTGTATTTTCTATTCATTGATTGCTTCCTTTGATATGCAAAGGTCTTTAGTTTGATATAGTCCCAATTGTTTATTTTACCCTTTGTTACCTGTCCCTTCAGAGTCTTACCCAAGAAACCATTGCCAAGACCAATGTAAAGGAACTTTTCTTTTGTTTTCTTCTAGGAACTTTATGATTTCAGGTCTCACATTTAAATCTTTATTCCATTTTTTGTGAGTGGTGTAAGTTGGGGGTCCAGTTTCACTCTCTTGCATGGGGATATTCAGTTTTCACAACATTTATTGAAGAAAACATTCTTTCCCCATTGTGTGTTTTTGGTACTCTTGCCAAAAATTAGTTGACCATATGCATAGGTTTATTTCTGGATTCTATTCTGTTCCACCAGTCTGTGTGCCTGTTTTTATACCAGTGCCACACGGTTTGGATTACTATAGCTTTGTAATATAGTTTGCAATCAGGAACTGTGACACGTCCAGCTTTGTTCATCTTTCTCAAGACTGCTTTGGGTATTTGGGATCTTTTGTGATTCTATTTTAATTTAAGGATAGTTTTTTCTATTTCTGTGAAAAATGCCTTTGGAATTTTGATAGGGATTGCATTGACTCTGTATATTGCTTTGGGTAGTATGGACATTTTAATAATATTAATTTGTCTTATCAAAAACATGGGATATCTTTCTATTTATTTGTGTCTTAAATTTCTTTTATCAATCTGTTAAAATTTTCAATGTGAAGATCTTTCACCTTCTTAGTTAAATTTATTCCTAATTATTTTATTGTTTTTGATGCTATTGTAAGTGAGAGGGCTCTCTTAATCGTCCCTCAAATAGTTTGCTGTTGGTGTGTTGAAACACACTAGTTTTTGTATGTTGAATTTGTATCCAGTAACTTTGCTGAATTCATTCATTATTTTGGTGGACTCCTAATGATTTTCTATGCATAAGATCATGTCATCTGCAAACAAGTATTTGTTTGTCTTCCTTTCCCACTTGGATGCTTTTTAAATTTATTTTTTATGTCTAATTTCTGTGGTTAAGACTTCCATTACTGTGTTAAACAAAAGTGTTGAGAGTGTGTATCCTTGTCTTGTTTCTGATGTTAGAGGAAAGGCTTTTAATTTATCACCACTGATTATGATGAAAGCTGTGGTTTTTGTAATATATTGTCTTTATTATGTTGAGATACATTTCTTCTATAACTAATTTAAGATTTTTGTATCATGAAAGGATGTTGAATTTTGTCAAATGTTTTTTATGCAGCTATTGAAATGAGGTGTATCATATTTATTGATTTGCATATGTTGAACTATCCTTGTATCCTAGGGATAAATCCCATTTGATGATAGTATATGATTCTTTTAATGTGCTCTTAAATTCAGTCTGCCAGTATTTTGTTGAGGATTTTTTCATCAATATTCACCATGGACATTGGCCAATAATTTTCTCTTTTTTTAGTGCCCTTGTCTGGCTTTAGTATCAGGGTGACGCTGGCCTCATAAAATTGGTTTTAGGTTTCCTCCATCTTCATTATTTTGGAAGAGTTTAAGAAGCATTGGCACTAATTCTTCTTTAAATGTTAGGTAGAATCCACTAGTGAACCTACCTGGTCTTGGGATTTTTTGTAGGGAGATTTTTTCATTATTGTTCAATCTCCTTCCTTATTACTGTTCTATTCAGATTTTCTATTACTATATGAATTGGTCTTGCTAAGTTGTATGTTTCTAGGATTTGTCCATTTCTTCTAAGTTATTTAATTTGTTGATGTATACTTGTTCATGATAGTCTCTTATGATTGTATTAGTATGGTATCAGTTGCAATGTCTCCTCTTTCATTTATAATTTCATTAATTTGAGTAGTCTCCCCTTTTTTCTTAGTATAGCTAAAGGTTTATAAACGTTGTTTATCCTTCAGAAAACAATTCTTCGTTTAGTTGATCTTTTCTATTGTCTTTCTAGTCTCTCTTTTATTTCTACTCTAATACTGATTATTTCTTTCCTTCTGCTGACTTTGGGCTTGTTTCTTTTATAATTTTTGGGGGTGGAAGGTTAGGTTGTTTATTTTAAGTCTTCCTTTTTTCCTAACTAGGTGTTTATT
This sequence comes from Phataginus tricuspis, assembly GCA_029783875.1. Classification (NCBI taxonomy): domain Eukaryota; kingdom Metazoa; phylum Chordata; class Mammalia; order Pholidota; family Manidae; genus Phataginus; species Phataginus tricuspis. The sequence goes on from JAQQAC010016209.1 coordinate 67,373,379, forward strand.
ATTATAGACTTCCTCTTTAGAATTGTTTTCACTGCATCACATACGTTTTGGTATGTTGTGCTTCCATTTTCATTTGTCTCCAGATATTTCTTGATTTGCCTTTTGATTTTTTATTTGGTATTGTTTGTTTAATTTCAACCTATTTGTGAATTTTCCAGCTTTCCTTCTGTTATTGATTTTTAGCTTCTTAACCATTGTAGTCAAAGAAGATACTTGATATTCCAATCTTAAACTTGATAAGATTTGTTTTGCAACCTCAAATATGATTTATCCTTGAGAATGTTCTTTGAGAAAAATGTATATTCTATTGCTGTTGTATAAATTGTCCTATATATTTATGTTAGGTCCATTTAGTCTAAAGTGTAGTTTAAATCCAATGTTTTCTTATTGATTTTCTGTCTCGATCATCTATCTGTTGTTGAAAGTGGTGTATTGAAATCCCCTACTATTATTTCATTGTTGTCTACTTATCCCTTCAGATCTGTTAATAATTGTTTAATATACTTAGATGTTCCTATATTGGATGCATATACATTTACAATTGGTATATCCTTTTGATGAAGTAGCCCTTTGTCATTATATAATGTTCTTTTTGTCTCTTGTAACAGCTTTGAATTTAAAGTCTATGTTGTCTGATATAAGTATAGCTACCTTTGCTCTCTTTTGGTTTGTACTTTAATGGAATATTTTAATGGAATATCTTTTTCATCCCTTCACTTTTAGTCTGTAAGTGTCCTTGCTGGGCACAGATGAAGCTGGGGCCCCCAGGAGCAGATACCACTGTGGTGAAAACTCTAGCCCCAGGGAGGAGATGCAGCAGTGGAGAATCCAGGCAGCTCCATCAGCTGTGGTCAGTGTTGGCAATATTGGGAATCCTCAGTACAAAGGCTGCAGACATCCATGGTGATGAAACTTGTTGGAATTCTCCTGCTTTCCTTTATTCCATGAGGTGAAATTCTTCCAAGGGGATCCATCTTGGTGCCAACTTTTTCTGGACTGGGGGCTGGTGTGACACAATAAAATGCTTCCTATGCTTTTCTGTATGGCTATCTTCAGTTTTTGAGCACCACAGGGTTTTTGCTGCTTCTTCCTTGTAGTCCAGGTTTTTCCTAGAGCTATTTTTGTCAGTTTGTAGTTTACTTATTGTTCTTGTAGTTTTTGTGGGAGAGAGGAGCAGTGGGACCTCCTAGCCATCCATCTTGCTGAGGTCATCTCCCTATTTTTATTTTCAAAATTTTGTTATATTTTAATTTTATTCTTTCTCACCTTATTTTATTTATTAAGTTGCTTAACCTCTCTAAGCCACAATTCCTAACCTGGAAAGTAGGAGCAATTGTACTTACTGTAAAAGCATTATTTTGAAGTAGAGTATTAAATTAATACTATATCATAGAATTAAAAAAATTTATTTATATTTAGATATGTCCAGAAAGCTTATTAGTCACTTTACTAACTGGATTTTCCCTGTCATACAATTCTTCAAATGTATTTGAATCAATTGATTTCATTTCTTTGCTTCTCTAATTGTACTACAATGTCCTCTGTATATATTTCCTCAGCTAGACAATGAAAGTGATTTAATTAGATTACCTTATAAGGCACTAGGAGATAGTTGCCCCAAATTTGTACAGTTGTTGGAAATAAAGCCCAATGCTTCTTGTACCCCTCTGGTGTTCACTTAGCATGGCAAGAAAGACTTAGAGTAAAGGTTCAGTTGCTAACCTGTGAGATAGGAACAATCTCATTATTCTGAGGATTACATAAAATAAAGCATGTAAAGTTCCTGGCACATGCTTTATCAATGTTAGTACCGTTATTCAAAGACACCACTCCATCCTGAAAAGCTCTTTATTCTTCCTGAAATAAGTGCCTCTCTTTTATTTCAAAACTCTAGCCAAATCCTTTCTTCTAGAGACTGTGATAAGAGCTCTCAAAGTAATTGGTACACCATCCTATCCTACTGAACCAAGAAAACAGCCATTTTTTAAAAATTAAAACAATGGGATGAACAACTATACTCCCATTTTAAAAAATAAAATATGTTTTTAAAAAATTAAGACAATGAGAGCAGGGAGAATTAGTCCATTTCTTGGATCAAGGTGGTAGAAGTCTTCAGTGAATATTTTTCAGCTTTCAACTAATCAACCAAAACAATTTTTCAAAGTGGGGAAAGGAACCAAGGGTTTGATGAAATGTGGTCCTCTGTGGAAAAAATATGCAAATCCTAAAAAAAAAACATTAATAAATAAATTTTGTAGTAAAACTCAAAATCTGAAATGGGAGGTGAATTTGAATAGCTGAATTTTTCTTTCTTCAGAAATATTACTACTACTCTATTATCATATGCATAATCCATGTTTATCATTCAACATAGAAACCACAAATAAGCAAAAACAAATCCTAAGTAGCTACTTAACCAAGCGATTATCTTGTCAGTAATTTGGTATATGTGATTCCAGGTGTTTTGTGTGTATACCTGTGTATGTGTGCACAAGTATATATGTTGAATAAATAGATAAATAAATAAATATTTTAAAGCAAAAATGGGATTGTATTTTTCATAGTTCTCTATTTTTTCAATTGTATCTTGAGTATCTTTTTGTGAAAAAAATTCTAGGCATCTTTAAAGCTTATTTTTATAAAGTTGCTTTCCAATGCAACATTTTCCATGCAACACTTCAGTCTGAAGGAGTCCTTTCATAATGCTTGCTGGAAATTTCATTCCTGCCAGGTGCAGTATCTGCAATAAATCAGTTTTTCTACTTAACTAGAGGCCCACTATAGAACTTTGCCGCACCCGTGCCAGAGGCGACTGTGCAGCATGGAAAGCGTTAAGCTCTGGAAGCTGTCAGTCCAGGGGTTCGTGCCTCCCGGGGCTATGCCCCCTGGCAAGGCGGGGTGGCGTGACCTCCGCAATCTGCTGTCCTTCCTGCTTGGCCGCTGGGGCCTGATGTTTTTGTGGTTAATAAGAATTAAGATATTAATCTTTTTCTTGTTGGTAGTATTTGTGAACGTCAATTTTTGTAGCTTTAATCAAGGAGCACGTTAGGGCCTCGATGTTCCAGGAACCTTAGAAGCCTTTACCATAATTGACTATGTTACCAAAGGAATAATTAACCCAACAATGAAAGAAGGAAGAAAAAGTGGAGCAATGGCTGCGTCAGCTTGCTCAAAATAAGACAATTTTAAAGAATGATTTTGATATAGGAAAAGCCTTTTTATATATGCTTAAAAATTCCTCAAAACCTTTTGAGAACATTTTAGATGCTTTACAAAAGTTAGAATTAGATAATGCGGTTGTAAACCGCAAATGCCGTTATATAGAAAGTGAAAGAGAAAAATTAGATTAAGATATAGAATATTATCAGAAATTAGGATTTGAAACCAAGCTAAGAAATTATAGTATACAGTTGAAAATTAATGGGAAATGATAGACTTTAGGGATTTACCGTAGCCCACATAGAATTGTGACAACTGATGCACCTTATATGATCAGAATTTAGAAAGATAGATTACTAAAGATGAAAAGAAGGTTTAGTAGTATTCAGTGTCTCAATAAGAAAGAATTAAAGGAGCTCGTCCTCCCTAGTGTACCTTATTAGAAGATGAGAAGTGCCAAATTAGATGGCAAGTTTATACTTTTGTAGAAACCAGAAAAGAAGATTATTTTTAGTTTACAACCTTTCATTACACACCCAAAACAGCTAAAAAAGAAATTGTTAGAATTTTTTAGATGTGATAGTTATGATCAATAATATGTTTTTTATTGTTGACCACAGTTTATTTATGCTTGCTTTTAGAAAAATTTTATTAAACATAAAAACATGTTTTCTATAACTAAATCACAAGTCTCTTGCTATTGACACAGCGTGATTACATTTGAACAATAACCCTTTGTTTAAACCTTGTACCCATTCTATGAAATCATAATGTTAAATTGTAATCATCATGTAACCAAGTTTCCCAAAATGCAGGAAGTAACCTGTATAAAAAGCTTGCAACCCTCAGAATAAACGCAGCAGCATTGACTGATGACCTGAATCTGTCTCTGTCTGTCTGTCTCGCCGAATCCACCCCGTGCCTGTCCGACGATCCCCCCGCAGAGTTGCCAGCGGTCTGCGGCAGAACTTATTTTGGTCAAATGAAAAATCTAAATATTTCAGAGATATGAGCTATCCATGTGTAAGTGGTCTTCTTTCTGCTGTCTTCAGCAGTCTTCAAATAATTTTCAAAAGCAAGCATAATGAAATAGCTTCACCCCTTTAGGGAGAAATGACTCAGTTAGGAAACATCACTCTCATCAACAGTTTTGTTGGAGGTGCTCATCATCATCTTCTGCTCTGTAGTAAAAGTTCACATAGGAATAGCTGGAAGGATTTCCATTTCTGTGGGGATGGGGATGGGGTTGGTGAGAAGACAGAACCTTTGAAAGGGTAGAAGTACTGAGGGACATCCATGTAACTGTCCAAAGAGAACACAGGCTCTTATGTAGGACTGAATTACCTGTACTGACTCTTCCTGGGGTTCTGGGCATGCTGGCTGTGGTTCCCTGAGGCTTTGCTAGAGGAACATTCCTCAAATCCTGGACTGTCATTCTTCATTTGAAGTACAGCATATGTCTCCCCATTCAAAATGATTCTAGAGAAGACCTGAGGCTTCTGGAATCTAAGTCCACAGTCTGTAAGTTTGTGGTGCTTTCATGTTTGCTAAACTTCAAAGAGTCTAAATGCATATGATTGATTTATATAATTTTTAAGATACTTCAAATTAAAAAAAAACACATTCTTACTTCTCAGTGGTATGGAGCTGTGCTATTGAAAACAGAGAAAGCCTGGAGAACTTTCCAGTGACAGGCCTTCATTTTATGGTTTTTTGGTGCTTTCTAAATTTGGGGATCCTAATTACTATGCCAAAAAGAACCATATTAGTTTTCCTTTGCTAGTTTCCCTAAAATCTACAGAATGTTCACACTACCCTTTGGGGACCCCTCTACCTCACTATTTTTATATATAGTGTTCCTTTTTCTTTCTGAACACTAGATATTAGAGACTCTGCAAAGGATAAGGTGAATATTAATCCACCCATAACTTATTGAAAAGTTTATTTTGACTCTTAGCCATACCCAGCTGTCCTCATTAGTAGTAAGAAAAGAGAGATAAAAACTGAACTATCATTTTCTGGGTGGTTATTAAACACCAGACACTATATTGGGCAATTTGCATATGCTACCCAGATGTCAGCTGATATTACCCTGTACTTTGAGAGCTCCATACTTTGTCACAAGTCCTCTAGCACACATTGTGGAGAAGTTCAATGCTCCCCTGTGATTTCTGTGAATCCTAATGGAATTATGGTCTCATAGTGACATCTGGTTTTGAGTTCCTGCTTCCACTGATCTTTCTATCTCACAGTTTTTCTGTTTTGTTTTTTTTTTCTATTTGACACCCAGCCAGTGTTCTTTTCCCTTCATTTCCTCCCAAACTGCTTGTACAAGCAATGTATAGTAAAGAGCACATTTTCCTTGCAATTTGAAATCAAACAGAGATCTTACCCTGTTGCAAAGAGCAACTTGCAACTGAATTATAAACATGCCTTTTCTTGCAAGTCTTTTGACCATATTGTTACAAGGAATTTCTCACTGGCCATCTTTATCCACAGGCTCCAGCATGCTTTCAATTTACTCAGCCCTCTTACCCTCAAGCTCCCCTTTTATCTCTCTGTTATTCTGTTTGCCAGGCTCTTCCAGAGTCACTCTACTGAACTTAATTCTTCTCATTTTATTACATAAAGCAATTTAGGCTTCTATGCCTTTACTCATTGTACTAGTGTACTGCTACTGCAATAAAAAAATACCACAGCCTGGATAGCTTACAGAACAGAAACATCTTCTCACAGTTCTGGAGGCTGGAAGTGCAAGATCAAGGTGCCAGCAGGGTTGCTTGGTCTCTCTCCTGAGCTTGCAGATGGCCACCTGCTTTTTGTGTCCTCCTGTGGCCTTTTCTCTATGCACACATGCTCCAGGTATCTCTTCCTTCTATTGTAAGAATACTGATCCTGTTATATTAGGGCCTAACTCTTACAAACTCATCTATGTTAATTACTTCCTTCAAGGTGCTATCTCCAAATATAGTCACATTGGGAATTAGAGCTTCAACATACGAATTGGGTCCATAACACTCATCTTAAGTCCTACCATTTTGTATCCAAAGACACGTTAACATACTCGGGAAAACATAGGACTATTCATACTCTAAAAGGAGGCTCACCTTTTAGAAGCACCTACAAATTAACAGATGCTTTGAGATTTCAATCTTCTCTCTCTTTCTCCCTCTCTCTCAAGTCTAGAAATGGATGATGTAGTATACTGAATAATAGGAACCCCCAAAATACTAGGACCTAATTCCTGGAACTTGTAAATGTTACCTTACTTAGAAAAATGCACTTTGTAGATGTGGTGAAGTTTATGATTTGGAAATGGGGAAATTATCCAGGAGGACCCTAAATGCAATCACATGTATCCTTATAAGAAGGAGGTAGAGTGAGATTTGACACACATACAGGAAAAGGTGATATGGAGACGGAGCAGACAGAGTTGTGAAGATTGGAGTGATATGGCCACAAGGCAAAGAATACCAGCAGCTAATAAAATAAATAGCAGCTCAGAAAACAAAAGAGGCAAACTGATTCTCCTTTAGAGATTCTGGAGGGAGTAAAGCCCTGCTGGCCCCTTGTTCCAGCCCAGTGGACTTCTGATTGCCAGAACTATAAAAGAATAAGTGTATTTTTTTAAAGCCATCAAATTTGTGGTCACTCTTTACAGCAGTCAGGAAATTAATACAGGTGGGAAGGGAATAAAGACTAATTTTCTTCTTGAAGGAAATTCGTGCCACCACCAATTTGCCTCCCCCACCACACATACCTCAGGAGGCAAGGGAAGCTACATTTAGGGTGGAGTTTAAATAATTTTTCCACCTTGATAACACATATATTATCTCATTCAAGTTTTACAAAAATCATTTGAGGTAAGAATTATCATCCTTCTTTTATTTAGAAAAGAACTGAGACTTAGAACACTTAGTAATTTTCCAGAGAGCACACAACTAGTGAGTGGTAAAACCAAGATTTTAAACTTAGAGTAAGAAAGTTCAAGGTATTAAATTAATGTGTAATGATATATGGAGGTAGCACTATCAAGTAGAGACTAAAGTAGGAACTTCCCTAAAGTTTTAAAAACACTTTTCCCTTTTTTCAGTGGTTTGATTAGATGATTGTAGACATTGTCACCAATATAGAAGACATAATAGTAGTGAATCTTACAAACTGAAAACTTGCACAAGATTTTTTTAATGTGAGCTTTAACATAGAAACATGTTCAGGAATGAAAAAATTTAGTTCTACCACAATGTTTATAACAGTTTTGGAACTTAAGCAGTGCATATTCGAGTGTGTGTAGGGTGATGGGGTGTGGATTTAGCATAAAGATAACTTACCGTAAGCAGCTTATAAAGTATATGATATTATAATCTATGGAGTAGATTTCCACCTCTCTTTTCTGTCCCTCAGGAATTGTCTCTAGATATCTTCAGTGGATATATTAGGGGTAGGGAGAGAGTTATAAGTAGGTGCTCTCCCAATATATTTGACGTAGATTATATCTGACTCCTTAAAATGAATCTTCTTCCCCCAAGCCCCAAATGGCTTATGTGACAAGTCTGAATATTTTAAACATACTTTAAATGAACTATTAATTCTGACTTTTTTATACTAAAAGATCTTTGTCCTAATCCCTGCTCTACAATGAACTGTGAAGGACATCAGAGTCAAATTGCTTCCCTCAAGTCCCTTGTTTTCTTCCTAGACTACAGAGAAGTTGCAGGGACATTCTTATTTCACCTTATCATAAAAGATAAAATGAGAGCTGGGCTTCTTAAAAGGAGTATAAGAAATTGATTTTAAACTGGATCTTGAATAAGAACATTTGATAAGTGGACAAGGGGGAAGATAATTTCAGACAGAGGGAATAGTGTGAGAAAAGACAAGCATGTGAGGCATTACTGAGGAAACAATTTCTGTGTTTAGAAATAGAAAACAGGTATGAATTGGGGATGGAATGTGGAGTAGAATGTAACTAGTAAGGGTGACCAATTTAGGGGTCACTTTAGTCTCATTTCATTTTTGATAAGGTCACTAAATGGATAGGTGATAGGACTGTTAGAGATTAAAAAAAAATCCAGATTTCAGCACAGTATTTGATAATGTCCTGGGATAACCTGATCTGAGTAACAGCATTGCCCAGGAGGTTAAAAACTGGAAGGCCTTTACCAGAGAGTAGTAACTAATGGATCAGTGTTAAACTTAGAGTAGGTCCCTAGTAGTCCCACTACTCAAAGACATGCAGATCAGATTTTCAGGTCATACAAGACTTGGAAAGAAAGCTAAAATACAGAATGAAAGAATCAGGATCCCTAAAGCTCTCTGCAGAGTAAAGGTTAATGAGATTAAACAAAACATTTATTAAGCACCTACTATATATTAAGCACTAGGCTGAGGTGGTGAGGATAAACAAGACACAGTTCCTCAGGAAGATCAGTCTACTTGGGAATGGCATATAAATCGATTTTGTCAGTACATTGTGATAAGTACTATGGCAGAGGCAAGCACAGAGTGGTACTGGCAAGACAGAGAAAGAGCATTTAAATGAGAAAGGTATTCATGAGTATGAGATATTTGAGTTGAATTTTAAAGGACTTAACCAGGATCTGAAGAAACAGGGATGATATTCTAGGTAAAGAAAAACAAAGGGCTTTGAAACAGTGAGACAGATTTCAGGAACCCTAAGTAGTAAGGTCTGGCTTTAAGTAATGGTAGTATTGAAGAGTGGTACAGAAATGACATCAGACTGTGATCTCACTGAAATTGGTATAAGGATGTATCCACTTCCAGAAACTAACATAGAGCCTGGAATAGAAAAACCCCAGGAAATATTTTTTGAATAAATAAATGAATGAACAGCATGAGTCATATCTTGAAGGGTCTTAGATGTTTAATGAGAGTTTGAACTTTATGCTATTGTTGATGGGAGGCCATTGAGGCACTTTAAACCTAGTTATGTGCTCACATTTGTATTTTAGAAAGCCCACTCTGGCAGCAGTGGGACAGACGCATTATAGAGGAGATAGCCTGAAGGCAGGTGGGCTGATGTTATAATCCAGATGATGAATTAGAGTGAAGTAAATCATAAAGAGAACAGTGGGGCTGTACCAGTAGAACCAACAATATTTGGTAACTGATTATTTGTGTGGATTAACTAGAGAGTGAGGAGTATGCATTGGGGGACTTTGAGGAAAATTAAAATTTTATAATGGTAGTAAAAGCTGTTTAGAATGTATAGAAAGGATACCTTGAAGTATTTGGGGTCCAGCTAAAGCTGAAGACCATAAATATCTGGTGGTACCAATCAGCATGACTGTGTGGTTTTCTCCAACAAGGTCTAGCAACTCATGTATAGACGCAATATTTGAATAGTTTGATTGTTCTAAGATTTTAGTTTGTGGGTGGGTGTAAATAGAAAGGAATGGAATAGAGAGGAATTAATCTTGTTTCTCTGTTCCCTTCACAGCAAAATCCTTGAATAAATTTTCTATACTCATTATTTTCATTTCCTCCCCTCCAATTCTCACTTAAATCATCTCCAGTAAGACTTTGTCCCTATTTACCCACTGAAACTGTTCTTGTCAAGGTCACCATGTTGTTAAATACAATGATCAATTTTCAGTCATTTTACCTGAAAAATTCACAGTATTTGATACATTTGTTTCCTCCTTTCTCCCTGAAATACTTTTTTCACTTGGCTTCCAGAGTAACACTTCCTCCTGGTTTTCCTCTGCTTCTCTAGTCATTGTTATTTATGATCTTGGCCTTGAAATGTTGCAGAGTACCAGGAATCACTTATTGAATGTCTTATTTTCCTTCTCTATCACCCAGTTGCATGGTCTTAAATATAATCTAAGCCCTTATGATTATCAAATTTATATCTGTAGCTCAGACCTCTTCCTTGAACTCCAGATTTAAGTATCCAGCTTACTACTAAACAGCTCTGCCTAGATGTAATATAGGTATATTAAAATTAACATGTCCTAAAACAGCCCTAGGTCCCCCCAATACTTTTACTGTCCTTCAAATTTCCGCTACTTCAGAATTATTTCCCATCTCAGTTAATGGAAATTCTATTCTTTGTATTGCAGATCAAAAACCTCAGTATTCTTCTTGACTACTTTCTTTCTCTCCCCAAACTCCTTTCCTGACTCTCCCTTTCTCTCTCTCTCTCTCTGAACTGGAGAGTAGAACAGTGGTTGCCAGTGGACAGAGGGTGCAGGAAAATGAGAGATGTTCAAAGGGTACAAACCTTTGGTTGTAGGATGAATAAGATCTGGGGATCTATTGTACAACATGGTCACTGAGTTAATATTAATGCATTGTGTATTTGAAATTTCCTAAGACAGTGTTCCAAACACACACCAAAAAAAGGCAACTGTATGAGTTGATAAATGTGTTAATTAACCTGATTGTGATAATCACTTCACAATTGTGTACATAAATTAAATCATCACATTGTACACCTTAAAAAGCATCACAGTTCACAATCAATATATGTAATTTTTATTTGTTGATAGATCTCAATAAACTGGAAAAAATGAATGCGATTTATATAAATTTAAAGATTATTATCTTTGAAATACTAAACATTTGTGGCATTATCTTTCAAGTTTTTAATGATTTTTATTTGGCATTTTTGTGTTAATGTTACTTTATTTTAATGTTTTCTATTATCAATTGTCTATATGAGGTAGAGATAAATTTTACATGTAACTTAAATATATAATCTTTTCACAATATATTGGTTCATAATAATAACCCATGCATGTGTAATTATATTGTATTATATTTTACAGAAACTTTCAGTATCATGGAAAAATGATTCACTGTTTTTCATTGTGGAAAATCATAATTATAATAAGTGTTGTGAAAAATATTAGTATCTAATGATGTCAGAAATTCTTGAGAATTGCCAGGAATTCCAATTCATTGATCCTGGATTATAAAGCTTAATATCTATCAGGAACTTAGAAGCACTACTAACTCATTTTCTTTAAGTCAGCCTTAAATGTCACCTTATCACATTCCACATACACTCATTTTTGCTTGATTTTCTCCATAGGACTTATTTCCTGATATATTGTCACATGTTTATTTTTTGATTGTTTGCTTTCTCTCACTAGATTGAAAACTCTATAAGGCTGTGGATTTGTACTTCCACTGCTATATCCAAAGTTTTTAGACTGGAGCTGACCATACAGTAGGCATCTTTAAAGTATTTGTTTAATGAATGAATCAATTATGGGCTATAGGATTTAGACTGGATAGAAACAGAAGTGATTCTGAAAGTGAGCTGATTAGTGGGGACCCAGGTACAGGGAAAGGAAGGTAGAAGCTTAGATGAGGTGATAATAAAGGAATGAGATTGCTGGACAAATAATAGAATGTGACCAGAATATGGAGTCCTGGAATTTAAACTTTCAGAGAAGGAGCAATTATAAGATTTAAGTTATGGTCAAGGAAATGAGTGAATGGTGTTGAAGTGATCAACTCCAGAGTTAAGGTTAGAAGCTTAATTTGAATAATCTACTTGGACATGAGGTCGCCCTGGAAGATGCCAAGAAAAGATGTGGAGAGAAGGTTGATATCCTCAATGAATGTTGGGGTTGCCCTGGGAGACTGAGAATGACAATAACAAAGACTCCCATGTTCATTGCAGCAATATTTACAAAAGCTAAGGTATGGAAACAACCAAAATGTCTATCAATCGATGAGTGCATACAGAAAATGTGGTGTATATGCACAATGGAATATTATTCAGCCACACAAAAGAAGGATATTGTGCAATTTGCAACAACATGATTTAATTAGATAATGCATAGAAGAAGTTGTTTTTTATATGAAGATAGAGAAATAACAGTAGCTTAAAAATTACCATTTGTTGAATTTCCACAATGTGCACCAGGTAATGTGCTAGGTGTTTTTCATCTGTTATCTCATGAAATTCTTACAAGAACCCTCTAGTGATATCTGAGCGTTTCTGCTAAACTGCTGAGCAGCTATTCAGCAGGCTTTCCTAAATACTGACTAGCTGTTTGATCATAAATGCAGTTAGGAATGTGGAGGAAGCAGAAGTGGTAGCCACAGTTGTTGTTGCAGTGGGGGATACTCTTGGTGGAGAAATTCTTATAAACACATTTTTCTGTGGTTAGAGATATCAGCAGTGTTCTCAGCAGGGGATGACAAAAAGGGAATATTTCTCAAGTACAGACATACATCAGAGATATGGATTTGGTTCCAGACCACCACAATAAAGCAAATCTTACAACAAAGCAAATATCACAATAAAGCAAGTCAAAAGAACTTCTGGCTTCCCAGTGCATGTATGTTATGTTTACAATATACTGTAGTCTATTAAATTCTACATTATGCATTATTATGCATAATGTTTGCACTTTATCTGCATTATGTCTAAAAAATGAACATACTTTAATTAAAATAATTTATCACTAAAAAATGCTAAGCAGAGATTTCAGAGAATATTGATCTTTTTGCTGGTGGAGGGTCTTGCTTCAATGTGGATGTCTCTGACTTCTCAGGGAGAGACTTGTTGAAGGCTGGGGTGGCTGTGGAAATTTCTTAAAATAAGACAATGAAGTTTGCCTCAAGAATTGACTTTTCCTTTCACATTTTTTTTTTGTAGCATGCAATGTTGTTTGATAGCATTTTACCCATAGTAGATAGTCTTTCAAAATTGGAGCCAGCCCCTCTCAATCCCTGTCATTCTTTCATCAACTAAATTTATGTGATAATCTAAATCCTTTGTTGTTATTTCAAAAATCTTCACAGGAGCGTGGACAAGGGCTCAAGATAGCAGCGTGAGGAGGGCAGGGAAATCTCCTCCCAAAACCATATATATATTTTGAAAATACAAAAAATAAAACTATTCCTAAAACACAGATCAGAAGATACAGTACAACTTCCAGGCTACATCTACATCTGTGAGAACTCCGCATCTCACGAAGGGGGTAAGATACAAAGCTGTGACCAGGCAGGACCTGAGCACTCCCCCACCCCAACTCACTGGCAGGAGAAAAGAATCAGAGTGGGGAGGGGCTGGAAGCACAGGACTGTTAAATCACCAGCCCTGGTGATCTGCACTGGGAGTACAGACACACATCACATGGTGTACTGGATATTAGAGAAATGGAAGGGCAGGATCAAAGATGGAGACTGCAAGTGGGTCCCTACTGCCGGCTCCCTTGGGATGAAAGAAAAGCAGGCACTTTTTTAAAAGTCTTAAAGAGTCAAAGGCCCAGCAGCTGAAAGAAATTGTCCCAGAACACAAAGCCCAGCAGGCTGGGAATCTTGAGGAACTTTGGGTCCCCCAACCCCCTGCCAGGTAAAGCAGCCCTGAAGCCCCTCATGGTGATAAGCAATGTGCCATTCGTTCCCCCCAGCCAATGATGCAAATGGACAGGCTGACCCGCCACAGCTGTGGAGCAGCCAGAGAGTGGCCTCACCCACAGCAACCACACTGAGTCTTCTCCCAGCACGCAGCTCAGCAGGACAGGCAGCAGAAGCCAGAGCAAGGTCCAGAAGGCACGAAGGGGTGCCGTCCTTGCAGTAGAACACACCCGGTGTGGGTGCCACACCCCCGTAGTGCTCTAGGCTAGCCTGAGGGCAGCCCTGTCCATGGCAGCTCAGGGGATTATCCCAGAGACTGCCTCCCAGTGTGTGGGTAACTGGCACAGGCTGCAGAAGACAGAACAAGGTCTGGAAGGCACGAAGGGGTGCCATCCTTGCAGTAGAACACACCCGGTGTGGGTGCCACACCCCCGCAGTGCTATAGGTTATCCTGAGCATGGCCCTGCCCACGGAATCTCAGGGGATTATTCCAGAGACTGCCTCAAATTGTGTGGGTAACCATCACAGGCTGTGGAGAAGGGCAAGGTGAACAACAAGCAGGAAGGGACTCTGTTCTCCCACGTGACACACATGACACCTACCTGTGACAACTTCTATCGCCATGAAAAGACAGAAGAATCTGGTCAGGTCAAAAATCACTCAGACAACTCCAGAGAGAGGGCCTGGTGGGACACATTTAACCAATCTTCCTGAAAAATAATTCAAAATAAAAGTCATAACCATGCTGATGGACCTACAGAGAAATATACAACAGCTAAGGGATGAAGTCGAGAGGAGATAACAGAAATGAAACAATTGATAGATGGGCTTAAGAGAAGACTGGATGAGGTGCAAGAGACTGTTAATGGAATAGAAATCAGAGAACAGGAATACAGAGAAGCTGAGGCAGAGAGAGATAAAAGGACCTCTAGGAATGAAAGAATATTAAGAGAACTGTGTGATCAGTCCAAATGGAACAATATTCGCATTATAGGGGTACCAGAAGAAGAAGAGAGAAAAAAAGGGATAGAAAGTGTCTTTGAAGAAATAATTGCTGAAAACTTCCCCAAAATGGGAAAGGAAATAATCTCTCAGACCATGGAAGCCCACAGATCTCCCAACACAAGGGACCCAAGGAGGACAACTCCAAGACATAGAATAATTAAAATGGCAAAGATCAAAGACAAGGACAGAGTATTAAATGCAGCCAGAGAGAGAAAAAAAGATCACCTACAAAGGAAAACCCATCAGACTATCATCAGATTTATCAACTGAAACCTTACAGGCCAGAAAAGAATGGCATGATCGCAATGAAACAGAAGGGCCTTGAACCAAGAATACTTTATCCAGCATGATTAACATTTAAATTTTAAGGAGGTATTAAACAATTTCCAGACAACCAAAAGGTTAGGGAATTTGCTTCCCACAAACCAACTCTACAGGATATTTTAAAGGTGATGCTCAAGATATAAGCAATCCTAAGGCTAAATAGATGTCACCAGAGAAAATAAAATCACAGCAAAGAAAGCAGACCATCCAAATACTAACTAAAGGCAAAAAATAAAATCAGCTATCCACAAAAGCAGTCATAGGAAACATGAAGAGTACAGAATAAAACACCTAACATATAAAGAATGGAGGAGGAAGAATAAGAAGGGAGAGAAATAAAGTATCATGAGACTGTGTTTATAATAGCTTAATAAGAGAGTTAAGTTAGACTGTCAGATAGTAAAGGAGATGTCCTTGAACCTTTGGTAACCACGAATACAAAGCCTGCATTGGCAATAAGTACATATCTATTGATAATCACCCTAAATGTAAATGGACTGAATGCACCAATCAAAAGACACAGAGTGATAGAGTGGATAAAAAAGCAAGACCCATCTATATGCTGTTTACAAGAGACTCACCTCAAACCCAAAAATATACACAGACTAAAAGTGAAGGGATGGAAAAAGATATTTCATACAAACAACAGGGAGAGAAAAGCAGGTGTTTCAGTACCTGTATCAGACAAAATAGACTTCAAAACAAAGAAAGTAGCAAGAGATAAAGAAGGACATTACATAATGATAAAGGGGCAGTCCAACAAGAGGATATAACCATTATAAATATATATGCACCCAACACAGGAGCACTGACATATGTGAAACAAATACTAACAGAATTAAAGGAGGAAACAGAAAGCAATGCATTCATTTTAGGAGACTTCAACACACCACTCACTCCAAAGAATAGATCAACCAGACAGAAAAAATAAATAAGGACACAGAGGCACTGAACAACACACTAGAACAGATGGACCTAACAGACATCTACAGAACTCTACACCCAAAAGCAGCAGGATACACATTCTTCTGAAGTGCACATGGAACATTTTCCAGAATAGACCACATACTAGGCCACAAAAAGAACCTCAGTATATTAAAAAATATTGAAATTCTACCAACCAACTTCTCAGATCACAAAGTTATGAAACTAGAAATGAATTGTACAAAGAAAACAAAAAGGCTCACAAACACACAGAGGCTTAACAACATGCTCCTAAATAATCAATGGAACAACAACCAAATTAAAACAGAGATCAAGCAATATATGGAGACTAATGAAAACAACAACACAAAGCCCCAAATTCTGTGGGATGCAGCAAAGGCGGTTCTAAAAGGAAAGTATATTGCAATCCAGGCCTATTTAAAGAAGGAAGAACAATCCCAAATGAATAGTCTAAAGTCACAGTTACCGAAATTGGAAAAAGAATAACAAATGAAGCCCAAAGTCAGCTGAAGGAGGGACATAATAAAGATCAGAGAAGAAATAAATAAAATTGAGAAGAATAAAACAATAGAAAATATCAATGAAACTATGAGCTGGTTCTTTGTAAAAATAAACAAAATAGATAAACCCCTAGCCAGACTTATTAAGAGAAAAAGAGAATTTACACACATAAACAGAATCAGAAATGAGAAAGGAAAAATCATGATGGACCCCACAGAAATACAAAGAATTATTAGAGAATACTATGAAAATCTATATGCTAACAAGCTGGAAAACCTAGAAGAAATGGACAACTTCTTAGAAAAATACAACCCTCCAAAACTGACCAAGGAAGAAACAGAAAATCTAATCAGACCAACTATCGGCAATGAAATTGAATCTGTAATAAAAAAAACTACGCAAGAACAAAACCCTCTGGCCAGAAGGATTCACTGCTGAATTTTATCAGACATAATACCCATTCTCCTGAATGTTTTAACAAAAATAGAAGAGGAGGGAATACTTCCAAACTCATTCTATGAAGCCAGCATCACTCTAATACCAAAACCAGGCAAAGACCTCACCAAAAAAGAAAATTACAGACCAATATCCCTGATGAACATAGATGCAAAAATACTCAACAAAATATTAGCAAACCAAATTCAAAAATACATCAAGATGATCAAGTGGGATTCATCCCAGGGATACAAGGATGGTACAACATTCGAAAATCCATCAACATCATCCATCACATCAACAAAAAGAAGAACAAAACCATATGATCATCTCCATAGATGCTGAAAAACCATTTGACAAAATTCAACATCCATTCATGATAAAAACTCTTAACAAAATGGATAGAGAGTGTGAGTCCCTCAACATAATAAAGGCCATATATGACAAACCCACAGCAACATCATACTTAACAGCAAGAAGCTGAAAGCTTTTCACCCAAGAACAGGAACAAGACAGGGATGCCCACTCTCCTCACTCTTATTCCACATAGTACTGGAGGTCCTAGCCACAGCAATCAGACAACACAAAGAAATACACGACATCCAGATTGGAAAAGAAGATGTCAAATTGTCACTATTTTCAGATGACATGATATTGTACATAAAAAACCCTAAATGCTCCACACCAAAACTACAAAATTAATATCTGAATTCAACAAAGTTGCAGGATACAAAATTAATACACATAAATCGGTCGCTTTCCTATACACTAACGATGAGCTAACAGAAAGAGAAATCAGGAAAACAATTTCATTCACAATTGAATCAAAAACCATAAAATATCTAGGAATAAACCTAACCAACGAAGTGAAAGACTATACCCTGAAAAGTATAAGACACTCCTAAGAGAAATTAAAGAGGACACTAACAAATGGAAATTTATCCCATGCTCTTGGCTAGGAAGAATAAATATTGTAAAAAATGGCTATACTAAATAAAGCAATCTACAGATTCAATGCAGTCCCTATCAAAATATCAACAGAATTTTTCAATGAACTGGAATAAATAGTTCTAAAATTCATATGGAACCACAAAAGATCCCGAATAGCCAAAGCAATCCTGAGAAGGAAGAATAAAGCAGGGGGATTCTCGCTTCCCAACTTTAAGCTCTACTACAAAGGCACAGTAATCAAGAAAATTTCGTACTGGCCCAAGAACAGACCCACAGACCAGTGTAACAGAATAGAGAGTTCAGATATTAACCCAAACATATACAGTCAATTAATATACAATAAAGGAGCCATGAATATACAATTGGAAAATGACAGTTTCTTCAACAACTGGTGTTGGCAAAACTGGACAGCTACATGTAAGAGAATAAAGGTGGATCACTCTCTAACCCCATGCACAAAAGTAAACTCAAAATGGATCAAAGACCTGAATGTAAGTTATGAAACCATAAAACTCTTAGAAAAAAACATAGACAAAAATGTCTTGGACATAAACATGAGCAACTTCTTCATGAACATATCTCCCCGGGTAAAGTAATCAAAAGCAAAAATGAACAAGTGGGATGATATCAAGCTGAAAAGCTACTGTACAGCAAAGGACACCATCAATAGAACAAAGAGACATCCTACAGTATGAGAGAATATATTCATAAATGACATATCTGATAAGGGGTTGACATTCAAAATATATAAAGAGCTCATGAACCTCAACAAATAAAAGAAATAAGCTAACTAAAAGTGTGCAGAGGAGCTGAACAGACACTTCTCCAAAGAAGAAATTCAGATGGCCAACAGGCACATAAAAAGATGCTCCACATCGCTAATCATCAGAGAAATGCAAATTAAAACCACAATGAGATGTCACCTCACACGAGTAAGGATGGCCACCATCCAAAACACAAACAACAACAAATGTTGGTGAGGTTATGAAGAAAGGGTAACCCTCCTACACTGCTGGTGGGAATGCAAATTAGTTCAACCATTGTGGAAAGCAGTATGGAGGTTCCTCAAAAAACTCAAAATAGAAATACCATTTGACCCAGGAATTCCACTCCTAGGAATTTACTCTAAGAATGCATCAGCGCAGTTTGAAAAAGAAATATGCACCCCTATGTGCATTGCAGCACTATTTACAATAGCCAAGAAATGGAAGTAACCTAATTGTCTGTCAGTTGATTAATGGATAAAGAAGATGTGGTACACATACACAATAGAATATTATTCAGTTATAAGAAGAAAACAAAGCCTACCATTTGCAGCAGCAAGCATGGAGCTAGAGGGTATTATGCTCAGTGAAATAACCCAAGCCAAAAAAGACAAGTATCAAATGATTTCACTCATATGTGGAGTATAAGAACAAAGAAAAAAACTGAAGGAACAAAACAACAGCAGACTCACAGAACCCAAGAATGGACTAACAGTCACCAAAGGGAAAGGGACTGGGGAGGATGGGTGGGAAGGGAGGGACAAGAGGGAAAAAGGGGCATTACGATTAGCAGACATAATGTAGGGGGGGCACACGGGGAGGGCTGTACAACTGAGAGAAGACAAGTAGTGATTCTATAGCATCTCACTACGCTGATGGACAGTGACTGTAATGGGGTATGTGGTGGGGACTTGATGATGTGGAGAGTCTAGTACCCATAATGTTGCACATGTAATTGTAGATTAATGATATCAAAATAAAATAAATAAAATAAAAATGTTCATAGCATCTTCACCAGTAGATTCCACCTCAAGAAACCACTCTTTGCTCATCCATAAGAAGCAAGCCCTCATCTGTTCATGTTTTATCATGAGACTGCAACAATTCACTCACATCTTCAGCTCCACTTCTAGTTCTCCTGTTTTTTTTCCACCACATCTGCAGTTACTTACTCCACTGAAGTCTTGAAACCCTCAAAGTCATCCACGAGGGTTGAAATCAACTTCTTCCAAACTTCTGTTAATGCAGATCTCTTAACCTCTTCCCATGAATCACAAATTATCTTAATGGCATCTGGAATCGTGAATTCTTTCCAGAAGGTTTCAATTGGCTTTGCACAGATGCATCAGAGGAATCACTGTCTAAGGCAGCTATGGCCTTATGAAATGTATTTCTTCATTAATAAGACTTGAACGTTGAAATGACTCCTTGATCTACAGCCTGCAGAATGGTTGTGTTAGCAGGCACAAAAACAGCATTAATCTCATTGTCCATATCTGTCAGAGTCATTGGATGACCAGGAGCTTTTTCATTGAACTGTCATATTTTGAAAGGAATCTTATTCTGAGCAGTAGGTCTCAACAGTGTGATTAAACTATTCAATCAGCTGTGTCATAAGCAGGTGTGCTGTCATCCAGGTTTTGTTGTTCCTGTTCTAAAGCACAGGTAGAATAGAATTAGCATAATTCTTAAGGGCACTAAGACTTTTGGAATGGTAAGTGAACATTGGCTTCAGCTTAACATCACCAGCTACTTTAGTCCCTAATAAGGCAGTCAGCTGCCCTTTGAAGCTCTGAAGCCAGACATTGACTTCTTCTCTCTAGCTAAGAAAGTCCTAGATGGCATCTTCCAATATAAGGCTGTTATGTCTGCATTGAAAATCTGTTATTTAGTGTAGCCACCCTCATTAATGATCTGAGGTAGATCTTCTAGATAATGTGCTTCAGCTTCTACATCAGCACTTGCCGCTTCACTGTGCACTTTGATGTTATAGAGACAGCTTCTTTACTTAAACCTTGTGAGCCAACTTTTGCAAGCTTCCAACTTTTCTTCTGCAGTTTTGTCACCTCTCCCAGCCCTCATAACATTTAAGAGAGTTAAGCTTTGGCCTATGGGAATGTTGTGGCTGAATTCATCTTGTATCCAGACCATTAAAACTTTCTCCATATCAGCAATAGGGCTATTTTACTTTATCATTCAAGTGTTCACTGAAGTAGCACTTGTCATTTCCTTCAAGAACTTTTTCTTGCTTTTATAATTTGGCTGTTTGGTGCAAGAAGCCCAGCTTTTGTCCCATCTAGGCTTTCATCATGCCCTCCTCACTAAGCTTAATCACTTGTAGCTTTTGATGTAGAGTGAAAGACATGTGACTCTTCCTTTCACTTGAAACTTAGAGGTCATTGTACGTTATTAATTAGCCTAATTTCAATATTGTTGTATCTCAGGGAATAGGAAGGCCCAAGGAGTGGGACAGAGATGGGGGAATGGTGGTCATTGGACCAGTCAGAACACACACACATTTATTGATTAGGTTTGCTCTCTTATATGGATGAATGTGGTTCCTAGTGCCCCAAAACTATTGCAATAGTAACATCAAAAATCACTGATCATAGATCACTATATCAAGTATAATAATAATGAAAAAGTTTTAAATATTGTAAGAATTATCAAAACATGACATGGAGACACAAAATGAGAAAATACCATTGGAAAAGTGGCACCAATAGACTTGCTTGACACAGGGTTGACACAAACCTTCCATTTGTAAAAAACACAATATCTGCAAAGGGCAATAAAGTGAAGTGCAAAAAAGTGAAGTATGCCTGTATCAGCTTGTTTTACTGTATTTGGACATAGGTCTATGGGGATTGTGCTGGCTTTATGTGGACTTGGACTTTAAGAACTTTAACAGTGCCCTCCAGAACTAGAGTACAAACTGGGGATAATGGTCAGATATTAGGTAGGTGGCAATTGTATTGACAACTAGGGATGATGGTGGCTAATGTAGACCAAGAGTCAGCACAGGGGGTAAAGTCTGCCAGCTGTGTAAGGGCATTCACCACGTTTAGGGGAGGGTTTCAAGGGAGGTATGCATGTGTGTGTGTGGGGTGGTGGGGGGACGGTGATGCAGGGTAGTGGACAAGAGATGAAATGCAGACCCAGAATATGTCCCAAGGGCACTGAAAGGCTGAGAGATGAAGAAGCCAACCTTGCAGTACATTAAATAAAGTTGGGCACTTACATGTATACCATTTTTGATTGTCAATTACACTTCAGTAAATCTGGGAATAAAAGAAGCCAAACTTGTTACAAACTTGTTACTGGAGAGCGCCTTGTTTGATGTAGGACGTTACAGGTTTGATTGTGTCTCCTCCAAAGATATGTTGCTATCTTAACTCTCAGTACCTCCAAGTGTGATTTTATTTGAAAATAGGGTTATTTCAGATGTAACTAGTTAAGATAAGGTCATACTGTAATATGCCTAGCCTTTAATCCAGTATGACTAGCATCCTTATAAGAAAAGGGGACACAGAGGAAGATGCATAGGAAGAATGTCATCTGATAACAAAGGTAGTGATTGTAGTAATGTAGCTGCAAACAAAGGAATGCAAAGGATTGACTGCTGCCATCAGAAGCTAGGAGGAAGCAAGGAAGGATTCTACCCAGAGTCTCAGAGAAAGCATTCTAGCCTCTGGAACTAAGAGAAAATAAATTTCTGTTGTTTTAAGTCACCCATTTTGTGGTACTTTGTTATGGCAGCTCTAGAAAGCTAATATATAGAGTCATCAAACATCCCCATGAATTCATATCATTCAATTCTTTGAATGAGATGAATTGTACAGCTGCAGAGCCTGCACACTAGTGCATGTACTCAGCTGCAGCGCCGGCTTGGACAGAGCTGCCCGGGAGTGCGGAGCACACATCCTCTCGGTGCTGCCCTATGGTGGCTCTGGGTCTCAGCTAGATAGTCTTACACATACATTAGTCACCTGCCGAGGTTACATCACGGGATTGGATGGTTTTGAAGGTGTTGGGACCTGATGACCCTTTAAAAATGGGGCATTGTCCATTGTTCTGGGCACTCTGGCTTCTCTCTCTTTCCCTTAACTCAGTCTTCATGAAATGATAATTGTTTGTACTCTCAGTCCTGACGCCTGTAACCTCTGCAGCTAGCTAGTTATGGTCATTTTTCCCCCTCCCTGGCCAGTGTACCTTGAATTTCTCTGGTCCTTCTGCTGGCTCTTAGACCCCAGAGTCCAATGTTCTAATTCCATTAGAACCCTGATCTGTTAGGGAAATGATAAATGATCATAAATTGAGGGTTTAGGTACTGATAAAGGCTTCATGTCCATGTTACCAAGTATGTCTTATCAGGACTCAGCAGTGGTTCAACCCACAGGTCTCTTATATCCGTGATCCCCAAATCTTGCCTCCTAGTTGCCTATTAATGTATAAACTGACCTGTGTTGAGTTTGTAGCGTTGGGTCTCCTGATGCTAGAATGCAACAAAAAGGGTAGTAATATTTAAAGGGGACCAGAAAACTTGTATTTGCCATAAGGTATAATCACAGTCAAATTTCATACATACACCCATTATTATCGATATATTTTCTTTCAGTTATAGTTATGGGCGAACCTATATGTATCACTTCCCCCATCTCAGTAACACCATTTCCATAAATCAGTCTACTTCTGTTGGGGGAGCGTTGTGTATTTTCCTCGGCCCTTGTCCCCACCACAGCAAAGAAATGAAGGGCAGAAATACAGTAGTGAAGCAGAGTAAAAGTTTTATTTAAAGTTACTTAGAGAGAGAAAAAGTACAGGCCACCTCAGCAAGGAGAGGCGCCCTGAAAGTTTGGAGAAAGTTTAAAGTTAAAAGGTTATGCACTTAGAAAGTGCGAACAACCTCAGAGTGAGGAGTGCCCTGAAAAGTTGGGAGTTCCCCCTTTTAAGGATTTTTCAGGAATGTAACAAAAGACTGGGGGTACAGACTCATGAAATGGTCCCTGAATATTTAAAATTGAGTTAACACAAGAAATTTACTGCTCTGATTTCTCCCTGAGATAACTGGCATCTTGGTCTGGGAGCATATCAGTCAAGACTGCCTGCCCAGCCCCCAAGGTAGGCTGAGTTATTGTCTGTTTACTAAAGAGCAAGTTAAGAATCTTACTTCTTAACTTCCTGGGTATTAAAATACAATCTTTAATGTGGAATCCTTCCTGCCTTTTACTATGTTGTTTATGGCTGGGCCTGCATGCTAAATTAGTTGCCTAGGTTTACAAACTACTTGATTAGAGCCAGAAGGAGAAAAAAACAGCATATAGGTAAAGTTAAAAAATATTAACTGATTAATATTAGTTTTGATTAACACAATAAAGACATGGGCTATGTTGAGTTACCCTCCTTTATCTAGGGAATATTCAAACATTCCAGGCTAAGTTACTCCTAGCTTTTGAGTTTAAATTGATTAACTCTGGGTCTTTTTAGTGGACTTTCCTGGCTTTTTTCTATTTCCTCCCCACTCATATCTATTTTCCTGCCTAACACTTCCACTGTATATGATTAATCACATTGTCATCTGACCTTTCATAAAAGTCCAGTGTGAGATCCTGTAATGAACTTATAGATCAACTAGTTCCATTCCCTTATTTCACAATACATGGAAACTGAGGCTCAGAAGAAGGAATTGGCTTGTGCAGAACTACACAGCTAATAATATAAGACCTAAAATCACAATCCCCTGACTCCCAGTGTTGACATTCTTCTATTTTGTCACACTGTTAGGGGTCAGCAGTAGCAACAGAAAAATTAAGTCCCAAAGGTATGACTATTTAGTTTCCCATTTCATTGAGTTTTTTCCCAATTATCCTCTAAAGAATAATCTAGGGAAGTTTAGCTGAATCAGGTTTGATAACATATAAAACTATAAATATCACACTCAGCCCTTTAGGCAGCTGAAATTGCTGTAGAAAAAAAAGCTGAATCTTTATAGGCCCTTTGCATTTGTAATACCCGTTATCACTACTCAAGGATGAAGTCCTGAGGCGTGCTAGAAAATCAGCGTGCTCATTTCCCAGTGATTACTCAAAATATAATCTAAAAGAAAGGACAATGGGGAGATCAAAACCTACATGTAGACACTTAACTCTAATAGCAAGCCACCAACGAGCAAAGTATCACTAAATTGAGAAGCAGTTCAAGACCAGACACTTCCAGGAGATGGCAGTACAAGGCAGGTCTGGATTCAAAGAGAACAGAAAACTGAAAAAAGAAAAAAAGCTCAACTTTTCATTGCATAGGAGTGGTGGTAAGACGGGATCATACCACTAACTACAACCTGTATACAAACAACAGGCACTGATATGACAAGGTCACATAGGTCAACAGTCTGAAGTTTACCAGGCAATGACCACAGAGTATTTTAAAGGAAATATTGAGATAAATACACCTTAAACACTGTTCTAAATTTTCTTTCCTTCTAAGGAAAGAAATTCTCCTTCCAAGAAGTCCACAGTGTGTGTGGTTAACAGTGAGATGACTTACATTTTCAAAGGAAGGTTCTAATCATATTACATGTGGGAAGACTTGCATATTCCATGATATTCACCTTTTATTGGTTGTCTGACATGTGGTCAGGCACCATGTGCTGGATACTTGCATACACAAAATTACTTAATTTAATCTCCATCCTGGGAAGTAACTACCATTATACAAATGCTATAGATGAGGAAACTGAGATTTAGAGAGTTTAACTAACTTGCTCAGCAGACAATATTTATGCATATGATACAAAATCCCATCGAATGTTTCTTTATAATTTTTACCTTTTCCCTTGATACTTTTGTCCATGATTCTTGATTACTTGAAAGTATGTTTACCTAATAAAGTACAATAGGGACACCAAAGGGTTCTGTAGCATGCCAAGATAAAGCTATCCTCTTCATCCTCAGGTGAAATGAAAAACAATTCCAAATTACCCAACTCACCAGTTAACAATTTTTTTCCAAGTTTCTTTCCATCTGTGGTTTACCTTTCTCTGACCTGGGATCCTGGTCTTCCAATCTGATTGGGGACCTTGATTGACAGATATAAGAAAACATATGCAAGCTACTTGTGTAAACATATTGGGTTTGTTCTTCGTCAACACATTATTGCCTCTACATGCAGTTTTTCTAGTATTAACCTGCACCAAACAATTTGCTCTGTTTACTGAACTGAAGCCTGGGTTCCTCCTTACCTTGTGTAAATCCTGGTGAGCAACATCACTGCATTCAATGAATTCTACATACAGAAAGCTGAACCCATATCTCTTTCACTTAGCTTGCCTTGTTTTTCTTCTTTCTTCCTGCTTCTATAGTTTGAAGTGCAAAAGAAAATTATGTCAGGCTTTACCAGAAGCCTTACAGCTTCCTGGAGACCTCAATGGGTAGCATTTGTACTGATAGTTATTGTAGTACACTGTCTGGCAATCAGCCTTTAAAGCGCAAATGTTCAATCCTGTCTGTATTCTAAAGCTAATTAGTCTCCAAGGAACTGACTTATACTTACCAACTTCACCAAAGACTGGCATCTGAACCAGAACATTGGCTCATTATTTTATAATGATAGTTGTCATTGTCAAAGAGATCCTAATCACTCATCCTCTGACCAGACCATGATGTCCTAAGAGCCTATATGGAAAGTCTAAACATAATCAGAAGCTTGCCTGTTGAGCACAGATACGGAACAATTGGAGCGAGCTGCATGATTTGACTGCTTAATGCCTTCATTCTCTAATTCCTAGTTATGGGAATTTGGGTGAGCTACTTAACTTCTCAGTATCTCAGTTCCTTCCTCCATAAAATGGGTATAACAATAATGCTTACTACTCTGTGGGATTGTGTTAGGATTAAATTAATTAATATATGCAAAGTGCTTAGAACAATGCCTGGAACACATTAAATGCTAAAAAGATATTAGCTATTATTATTTTTATTACTTTATATACCATTTTCACAATGGAAATGCCCTTATTTCACTCCATTGGACCTCTCTGACTAGTACTCTCTCTTGTGCATCTCTTTACCTTATCAGCTTCCCTGGTTTTAACTAGCATCTGTGTGTGGATGATGCCCATATCTATACCTCCATCCCTGATAGCTCTTCTGAGTCCCACACGTATATTCAGCAGCCAACTGGGAACCAGCACTTAGACTGGTGCTTCTCAATTTTTTTGTGGCATGGCTTCCATAGAAAAGAGAATTAATAATACAACACGGGTTAAGCCATGAGGTAGTGTGCAGCCTGACCATGTGGGGACTCTGGCTGCCCCAGGGAAAACTCAGCCATGCTGAGAGCTGGGTCAGACAAAACTCCGACCTAGATGTCTGACCAGGTACCTCACACTCACCATGTCCAATATGAAGTGATTATCATTTCCTTAAAGCCAGATCTTCTATCTATATACTCCATCTACCCAGGTACTCAAAGCAGAAACAGGAGCATTTTTTAGATTTTTCCCTCTTCCTACCCTCTTATATTTAATCATTAAATTATGCCAGTTTTACCTAACAAATCTTTCTGGTCTCTGTACCCTCCTACCCATCCACCATGGCCCTAGTTTAACCCCTGATCACCACTCTTATACTGGCTTCCAAAGTTATAGTCCTGCCCTGCTCCACCATTCTTCTCAAATCCATCCTTCATCCAACTGCCATGGTGATCTAAAGTACAAACTTCGCCTTGTTGTTGCTCTGCTTAAAATCCTTCAGTGGATGCTCAGAGTTTATAACTGTGGTTCTACAGCTTTTCTTCTGAAATGTCATGCAGGAAAGAAAATGCCTTACAAAAACCCTGAGAGGGAGTAAGGGCAGAGGGCAGTAACAAGGACTCCAAGGTTGGAAATTCTTTGAAGTGTTGTGCTGTACCTTAAACTTGTTCGCTGGCGATTTTGAACTCTAAATGATCATACATATTTATTTTAATATAGAAATAATGTTTTAACTTATATATCAAGTCAAAATTGATGCCTTGTAAAAATGCACCACGTCTGGCCTGTGCCTAGGCATACTTGTTAACACATCTCAGAAAACCCCAGTGTGAGAAATTTTTGAAAAATGAAGCCCACGCTTCATAACCTGGCTCCAGAGCTTTCACGACCTGGCCTTTGCTTGTGTTTCCATCTTCCATCTTTTTTTTTTCCAGTAGCACTGAGCCAGGTGTACTTCTATGCCCATACCAAGCTCTTTCTGAACCCTTTGCCATGAAAATCTCCTCTGTCTTCTCTTATCCCCACCCCTCTGTTCAATCACCTGGAAGATTCTAACTATTGCTTTAGATCCGGTGCATATGTCTCATTTGTTCCATCCTTCAAGAATCCTCTTCTGACATATCCAGACTGGAGTAGGTGCTCTTCTTCCGTGCTCCCATAGCCTGGCAGGATTATATTGGTTATAACACTTTACCAGCTGCTTTGACATTCTCTCTTTTAATTTTTACTTTTTTTGCATTCTCTACTAAAATAAAAGCTCCTCAAAAACAGATTTTGTGTATAAATCACCTTCTTGGTGCTTGATAAAAATTTTAAAAATGTAACTGACTTCTGATAATTCTAAGCTTTCATTGTAGACCAACTCTGATGAATCCTTTCCTTAGGTATAGTAATATTATCAGCCACTTCATAACTAAAACTAACTTTAAAAACAACCACATCTCTCTGAACCACTATGTATTTATTTCATACCTCCCAGGGGAATAAAACCTTGAATTTTTTGGTGACACTTTATGTAGCCCACAAATATCATATCCTTTCTGTTATGCATGGATTATTTTTAACAAAGCCATGTATTTGATAGTCTGGGTAGAAATAGAAAGAAAATAGGAACAACTAGGGAAATACTAAATAAAGACATATCAGACAATGGCAAGTGAGAAAAGCAAAGCTAGAACTTAAGAGTGTCAGACTAAAACTAGTTCTATTGGTGAATGGGCGCATTTCTGATAGACTAGGTGTCTTCTGTTGGTGACCTATCTTCCTTCAATATCATTTCATAAAGAGATACATTTATACACATATCAAACTCCAAAGAGGTTTCCGTACAGACAACAGATTATTTTAATGTATTGGGCCACGTGTTATAATGTTAAGATCGGATTTGTATAAGTCCCATGTATAAATAAAGAATGATGATGGTGATGATGTTTATACATCGGGAACGCTAAAGCTGTTTCTTTGTAATTTTAAACTCCTTTCCTGTATTTCTTGTTTTATCTCATCTTTTAGATGTTTGACATTTTTGTACTGTAGGATGGATTGTAAACCATAGGCTCTCCAACCTTTATATCTTTGAAACCTAATATAGCTCAAAGTAACTTATATGAAAGATACTTTGAAAATAAATCTTTGTTGTTGCCTACGATGGAATATCAATCTGTTAATTTTAGGCTATTTCAAACTAGAATTTTATCTGGAGAAGCAGGATCTTTTTTTTACTGTCAGTAGTGGCATGTTGCAGAATGCCATTTGATTTATTGCCCCTGTAGGCAATAGTTGGAAGAAATGGTCCCAGCTCAGCAGGGCCCCTCAGTTTCCAAGCTATGTTACAAGCTATATTTTCAAAGCTGACTGGGCAATATGACTGCTGGCACATTTGTTGAATTGTAAATGTAAATCTGTGTGTGCCATGTAATTAACATTCCTAAAGCCATAAATTATCTCTGAGAATCAAAAATGGAAACATTAGGTAAATCATAGGTATCCTTGTTGGTGAAAGCCTTTGGAGGGTATTTTGAGGGCCCCATTTCAGAAGAAATACTATATAATTGCAACTACTTTTATTATCCTTACCTTATTTCATTACATAGGCCTGCTTGTGTTTTCAAATGATGCAGACTAATATAATGCCTTTCCATATTTCCTTAGAGAATCCATAATGAATATCCATGGCCATTTTTAAGAATGTCAGACTATCATTTTCTCCTTAGATACTCTGGGTTCTCTGTAGAGGATGAGGGGTAAGGAGAGTCATTGCTGTATTACATACACTACAAATGAGCAGCAGCTATTAGCTTCTAAATTAATTAAGAAATATATTCATATGCAAGTTACAAACCAACCAATTGGAGCTTAAGCAAATAATGGCTTTTTTAAACACAAAAACAAGTCTAAAGTTAAGTAGTTGCTGGTGTTGGTTTAGTTGTTCAACAATACCATCTGGACCCAAGGAAGTTCTATTTTTCCCTGACCTGCTATTTTTACTATGCTGACTTTCATCTTTGTGCTTATTATCTTATTGTCATGAGATGGCTGCTGAAGCTCCAGACATGTTTACCTTCAAGACAGAAATAAGGAAGAAGGAAGGGTCAGTGTCAGCAGACTTCTGCCTAATGTCTCACTCCCAGAAATGAGTCGCATTGTCACTCTTACCTGCAAGTTAGTGTAGGAAATTTATTTTTTGGGCTTCTAACAGGAAGCAGATGTGAGAAGGCAGTTGGAGATAGATTGGAAGTAGTTAATTAATGAGATGTCTCTCCACAGGCCTGCCCTGATAATGTCTCTTGTCACCACCAATGACAGTGCTATTAGTCTCACAGATTGGTGCCCACTATTGTTTGCACTGAGAGTAATTCCCTCACCCTGAGATTCAGGAGGAGTCCAAGGTTCCTGGTGCAGAGGACATTTGGAGTCATCATGGTATTTCAAGTCACTACTTCCCTCTGATCTTACTTCATTGCTTTGGGTCAGCTTAGTAAATCCTAACAGTCTCTCCTCTTAGGATAAGTTCTTCCCTCTCATGATTAACTCTCATGTAAAAACTATATTACATCAGTTCTAAGACACACTATGCGTCAGACTTTCTCTGTGACAAATCTCTAAAATAAATATTTAGCTTCAAAAATTATATATTTCTAATATTAGTATTTACCTTCAACAAATGTGTCTTACAGCCAATGTTAGCCAGGCAGCTACTATGATGTAGTTGCAGGTACATGTGGAAACTTGGTCACAGGTGTTTATAATATCAGCACTTCAAGTGAGTTATATGCACTCTTGGTACTACATGTGTTGCATTAATTGTTTAAAATATATTTTTAAAGATTGCACTACAATTAAGGATCAGAACAAAACATTATCAAGTAAGTAGAAAGGTACAGAAATGCAACAGTGGGATGTAAAATTGATTTTAGTGAAGTGGATATGTATCACTGGAGGAGTAACTGCCAGCATCAGGACTTGCAGGATGAATATCAGCAGGTTGGAAGAAAACCTCAGAGACAACAGTAGACCTCCCCACCTTGTTTTTAATATTTTTAATGATTCATCATCAGTGTTCTTGATGACACAGAAAACGATTCTGTGTGAAAATACATGGATATCAATAATTCTGAGTCAAAGTATGACTGAAAAGAAAGGTAGACTATGAATGTTAAAAAGTTTTAGGAATTTGTTACTAAGGTGTTTTGCTTATATTTTCATTCCTATGTATGCATGAGTGATATATCATAAAAATCTGTCTAAATGATCCTAAAAGAGTTCTTAAAATAAGTATAAAGTGAAATTTCTAAGTAATAATAAAGCATAGTATCGTTGGTTAATTGGAAACACTTTTTATTTTTTACTGGTACCTAAAATAATTGTGTGCCTTATAGTCAATGGCAGTTCAGAATAAGAAAATATAGTATACACCTTAAGAAACAGCCCTGCATTACTCTAGAATTGCTAAGTAATATGGGGGAGATAGGTTAGGCTTAAGCTGGAAATTGGTACATGGACAGTGAAGAAGACTATCATCAAGTAAATTTCAGAAAAAAAGGTGAAAATTTAGGAAGAAAACAAACATAATTGATCCATTTCCATGCATTATGAAATAATATTTCAGCATTGTAAATGGGAGGTGTTGTCAGCAAGAGAATTACTGGATAACAAGAATCTCTTTATGGCAATCTTAGAGGTGATAAGGACTCATTCCTAACTCCCTGACTGGATTCACTTCAACTCTTTTGGGAATGCCAAAACAATTCCTCTTAAATTTTTGCTTTGGCCTTTGAGGAAAAGCTACATGCTAATGCCTAAGTCACAACCAACTGGACTCATCATTATGCTGATACCAAATGTGTCTAAGAATGTACTTGTCAGTAGTCGTGAAGTTAGTGAATCCAAAATACCTCTTAGCAGTCCTACTTGACCACTGATTCAGACCCAAGTCCCCTAAAGACATTTCTTTTCTGCCTGTTCTCCTTTCTTTTTCTTATCCTAAGACTCATATTCCCACTGCTGCCCTCCTCTCCATGCTTCTCTTGTGCTCTGGAATCCTTTTTTCATTATAACCAAACTCTTCTGTCTTTTCTTGCTCTTCTCAAAACTCCCTCTCTGCCTCCGGATCTTCGCTCAAAGTTGGCTCTTCCCAGAGGACATCACTTCAACCCTCTTGTGCAAAAGCTGATTATTCTCATAGTAAACATATCACATAGATGTAAGACAAGGTTAGGATTCTTTCTGTTGCTGCTTCTAGATGACTATTCTCTCACATTTCTGCAATAGCCTTTCCACTTATGAAACTCCTATCAAATAGCTATGGTATCCTGCCCACCTTGTTTCTGTTCCTTTATCAACTCCCTAATCACTTTCTAACATTCACTGGAGACTGGCACTTGGTTCACAGTCTTTCTCTCAGACCCCATTATTGTGATCATCATGGACACATTGATGGAAACTTACTCAGTGCTTTAATTTAACTCAAGTTTTTTTTTAACCATCGACATCTTCACCTAGTTTTTGTTTTTGGATTTATTTTTATTTATTTACTTTTTATTAAGGTATCATTGATATACAATCTTCTGAAGGTTTCACATGAGCAACATGGTGGTTACTCCATTCACCCATATTATTAAGTTCCCCATACACACCCCATTGCAGTCACTGTCCATCAGCAGAGGAAGATTCTATAGAGTCACTACTTGTCTTCTCTGTGCTATACTGCCTTCCTCGTGCCCCCCTTACATTATGTGTGCTAATCGTAATGCTCCTTTTTCCCCCTTATCCCTCCCTTCCCACCCATCCTCCCCAGTTCCTTTCCCTTTGGTAACTGTTAGTCCATTGTTGGGTTCTGTGATTCTGTTGCTGTTTTGTTCCTTCAGTTTTTGCTTTGATCCTATATTCCACAGACAAGTGAAATCATTTGATACTTGCCTAACTCTGCCTGGCTTATTTCACTGAGCTAATACCCTCTAGCGACATCTATGTTGTTGCAAATGGTAGGATTTGATTTGTTCTTATGGCTGAATAATATTTCTTTGTGTATATGCACCACCTCTTCTTTATCCATTCATCTACTGATGGACACTTAGGTTGCTTCCATTTCTTGGCTATTGTAAATACTGCTGTGATAAACATAGGGGTGCATATGTCTTTTTCAATATGAGATCTTGTTTTCTTCAGGTAAATTCCTAGAAGTGGAATTCCTGGGTCAAATGGTATTTATATTTTTAGTTTTGTGAGGAGCCTCCATACTGCTTTCCACAATGGTTGAACTAATTTACATTCCCACCAGCAGTGTAGGAGGGTTCCCCTTTCTCCTTATCCTCGCCAGCATTTGTTGTAGTTTGTCTTTTGGATGCTGGCCGTCCAAACTTTTGTGAGGTGATATCTCATTGTGGTTTTAATTTGCATTTCTCTGATCATCAGCGATGTTAGCATCTTTTCATGTGCCTGTTGGCCATCTGAATTTCTTCTTGGGAGAATTTCCTGTTCAGATCTTCTGCCCATTTTTTAAAAGGGTTATTTGCTTTTTGGGTGTTGAGGCGTGTGAGTTCTTTATATATTTTGGATGTTAATCCCTTGTTATATAAGTCATTTACAAATCTATTCTCCCATAATGTAGGATGCCTTTTTGTTCTGCTGATGGTGTGCTTTGCTGTACAGAAGCTTTTCAGCTTGATGTAGTCTTATTTATTCATTTTTGATTTTGTTTCCCTTGCCCAAGGAGATGTGTTCAGGGAAAAGTTCCTCATATTTATATTCAAGAGATTTTTGCCTATGTTTTCCTCTAAGAGTTTTATGGTTTCATGATTTACATTGAGGTCTTTGATCCATTTTGAGTTTACTTTTGTGTATGTGGTTAGACAATAATCCAGTTTCATTCTCTTGCATGTAGCTGTCCAGTTTTTCCAACACCAGTTGTTGAAGAGGCTGTCATTTCCCCATTGTATATCCATGGCTTCTTTATTGTATATTAATTGGCCCTATATGTGTGGGTTTATATCTGGACTCTCTATTCTATTCCATTGATATGGGTCTGTTCTTGTACCAGTACCGAATTGTGTTGATTAGTGTGGCTTTGAAATTGAGCTTCAAATTGGGAAGTGTAATATCCCAGCTTTATTCTTTCTTCTCAGGATTGGTTTAGCTATTCGGGGTCTTTTGTAGTTCCATAGGAATTTTAGAACTGTTTGTTCTAGCTTGTTGAAGAATGCTGTTGGTATTTTTATAGGGATTGCATTGAATCTGTAGATTGCTTTAGGCAATAGGCCATTTTGACAATATTAATTATTCCTATCCATGAGCATGGGATGCATTTCAATTAAATGGAGACTTCTTTAATTTCTCTTATGAGTGCCTTGCAGTTTTCAGGTTATAGGTCTTTCACCTCCTTGGTTAAGTTTATTCCTAGGTATTTTATTCTTTTTGATTCAGTTGTGAATGGAATTCTTTTCCTGATTTCTCTTTCTCCTAGCTCATCATTAGTATATAGGTATTCAACAGATTTCTGTGTATTAATTTTGTATCCCACAACATTACTGAATTCATATTTTGGATGTAGTAGTTTCGGAGTGGATTCTTTAGGATTTTTTATGTACAATATCATGTCATCTGCAAACAGGGACAGTTTCACTTCTTCCTTACCAATATGGATGCTTTTTATTTCTTTGTGTTGTCTGATTGCCATGGCTAGGACCTCCATAACTATTTTGAGTGGAAGTGGGAAGAGTGGGCATCCTTTTCCTGTTCCCGATCTTAGAGGAATAGTTTTCAGCTTTTCCCTGTTATATATGATGTTGGCTGTGGGTTTGTCATATATGGCCTTAATGATGTTGAGGTACTTGACCTCTATACACATTTTGTTGATAATTTTTATCATGAATGGGTGTTGAATTTTGACGAATGCTTTTTCAGCATCTATGGAGATGATCATGTGATTTTTGTCCTTCTTTTTGTTGATGGATTTCCAAATATTGTACCATTCTTGCATCCCTGTAATAAATACCACTTGATCATGATGGATGATCTTTTTGAAATATTTTTGAATTTAGTTTGCTAATATTTTGTTCAGTATATTTTTCTTCGATGTTCATCAAGGATATTGGTCTGTAATCTTTTTTTATGTTGTCTTTGCCTGGGTTTAGTATTAATGCTGCTTTCTTCATAGAATGAGTTCATCTTCATTTAGTTTTAGTAACTCCTTACCATGGCTGGTTCCTGAAATTTATTGCACAGAACTATGTTAGCTTTGGATCTTAAATTCCTAAATTTCATTCTTTGACTATGGTGATCTCTTAAAATTCTGGATCCAGAAATCTGAAGGACCACTATATCAGCTCCTGATATCAAAACATTCATGGTATAATGTTGTGATGCATTTCATTAAATATTCAATAAATGTTTATTAATTACATAATATCTTCTAGGCACTTTGTGTGGCACTATGGATATATCAATAATGTAAGTACACATTGTTTCTGATCTCATGGAATTACAATCTACTTGGAGAAACAAAGATTATTTAACAGAATAATCACACAAGTGTAAAACTGCAAACTTAAATAAGGGTTATGATGTAAAAAATACAAGTACTGTAAAACCATATAACCAGAGAAATCTGACCTCTTCTGGGAGGGAGTATCAGCAAAGATCCCCTGAGGAAGTGACCTTTAAGCTGAGGTCTGAAAAATAAGTAAAGGTTGGCTAGGGGAGATTGTTGGAAGTAAGAACATCTAAAACAGGGAGAACAACATGCACAAAGGTTGTGAGCAAAAGAATCCATAGCATGGTTGAATAACTTAAAGACAGCATGGCTTCAATGCAGAAAGCAGGGTGAAAAGAGGAGCAGAAGAGTCTGGAAAAGAGGCAGGATCAAAACGATACAGGGTCTTGGACACCATGGTGCAGGTGACACTAAGGGGTATAAGCAAATTGGTGGATATAATGTCTGTGTTTCAGAAAATTCTTTGGCTATAGTTTGAATGGGGTAAGAGTAGATGCAGAGGAATGACAGCAATTTCAAGTTGCCTACCACATCACTTATTATTCCATTCTTTTTTAGTAATAAAATCCTAACATCTTAGATAGGCATACCACCTCTCTGAAGAGAGGATATCTTGCAGCCTCTTGATTGCTCTTAACAGTTATGTAACTAAATTCTGCCCAATAAGACTAGGGAAAATGCATAGGTTTTCCAAGAAGCTTCCTTAAATGGGAGGACGCCCATGCTTCTTGTCATTTTTTGCCTGCTTATTGCCTAGAACGCAGACATAGAATGCATACCATCTGGAAATATGAAATGAAACTACCCTGTTGGGAAGAAAGGAGCTGGTGCAGTTATTTGGAACCATTTATGTAGCATTTTGTAGCATGCAGAAATGTGCTACAGATGGCAGAGCAATTGGTAAAAAAATCCTGGGCATTTCATGACCATGGAAGAAACGTACCAGTACCAGAGGGCCTACCTCTGTACTTCTTTTATGAAATAAAGAAATAAACTTCATGAGGAGCCATATCATATTTCATTTTTCCCAAGTATAACAGCCCCAAACTACTCTCTGATAGTCCATCAACTCAATTAGGAAATATAATGGGAAAGAATATTCAATTTATAAAGCAACCAAAGAGATAAAATATCCAGGCAATAACTGAAAAGTAATGTGAAGGAATCATATGAGAAAACCTTAAAGCCCTATTTATAAAAAAAGAAAATTTAAACAGATAAAAAGTGGCACATAGTTCTTGGGCAACACTATGGTAGTAATCAATGCAATATATAAGTGTATTAAATCAACACTTTGCTTACCTTAAATTTACACAATGTTGGGAATGAAGTAAGAAAAGATGGTGGAGTAGGAAGGCAAGGCTGAAACACAGCAAGGAAGCAACTATAGCAAATAGAACTAACCCTGAAAATGACGTGAAGACTGCAGAGCATACCACCTACACCTAGTGGAGAAGGAAAGACCATATAGAGAAGAGTAAAGTGGCAGAGCCATGATCAGTAGGGACTTCAGTCTTTCCTCTATCCCACCCACAAGCAGAAGGAAGAGGAAAGGAGTGGGGAGGGGAAAAGTGCTCAGGGATTCTCACACCTCGCCCTGGGGATCTGCTCTGGGAACACAAGTCCATATTGCATTGGGCTTTTGTGATTAACATGGCTGGATAACAGGGAGAGTTGGAACACTCTGGGAGGCTGAGACTCCTATCACTCATGGAGCACAGGCATGCTCCGTTCATCCCACTGAGATCCAAAACAGAGGAAAAAGTTTGAAAGATTTACATACAGCAGGAAGGGTGCCAAAGAGGCGAGGTTTGGACAGAACTCACTGAAGGAGAGAGGGCAGGTGGACATTTCTCCAGCCCTCCCTCAGCACAATAGGTTGAACACTCGCCAGAGCCCCAAATACCCCACACCCCTCACTGGCAGCTCAGCTCTGAGTCATTTCCCTGCACACCCACACACCTGCCCAGCCCATACGGCCCAGCAATGTCAGACATTGCTGCCTGACAGGCAGAGGGAGACTTTGCTGCCTGGAAGGCAGAGGCAGGTGTTCCCTCTTTCTTGGCCCTATATCAGCCCAACTGGGGAAGAACCTACTGGAGACAGCTCTAAGCATTCTTTCTTCCTCACAGGTGGCACAGCCAGGTGCTACACACCTGCATGCCCTGATGCTGCATGCCTGCCACTGCCCCACCCACCCAGTCTGCTCAGCAGTGCTGCCATCACTACCGGGCAGGCAGAAAGTAACACTGCCTACTATAAGAAGTGCTGATGCTCAGATAACAAGTGAACTGCCACCCATTATGGACTGAGAGAGACCACTGCAAGCAGAAAGGCAGCCCTGTCCATACCGCACCAACAGCAACTGGGGCTCCAACACAATGGAGAACCAGCTTCTGGAGAGTAAAGAGTCTTGAGGTTCTGCACACCACAAATGCCTTCTTCATAAAGCTACTACTCTTTAGACCAGGAAGCATAGTGATCCACTTAATACAAAGGAAGAAACACAGAAACCCTGACAAAGTGAGGAGGCAGAGGATGATGTTCCAAACAGAACTACAGGATAAGACACCAGAAAAAGGGCTAAATGAAATATAGATAAAAAATCTTCTTGAAAGAGGTTTCAAAATAAGTCATAAACATGCTCAGTGTTATGCAGACAAGTATTGAAGATTTCAGGGAGGACTTCAACAACCAGATATAAGAACGGGGAAAGAGCCACTCAGAGCTGAAGAATACAGTAACTTAAATGAAATATACAATGGAAGGAATGAAGAGATTAAAAACTTCCTAGATAGATGAAGGTTAAATGAACTGACTACCACTGAATGGCATTACAGCATATGCTAAAGGGACTTCTATAGATGGAAATGTTCTTAAGCCTAAATAGTTTTCATTAGAGAAAATAAACCCACAGTAAAGGTAGTAGACCAATTACTTATCAAGCAACTACAAAATTAAAGCAAGTAGTAAAACAAACTATACACAAAATTAGTAAAGGAATACACAAAAAACGCAGAATATGACATCTAATACATAAAGTGTCGAAGAGGAAAAAGAATAAAAAATAAGTACTTGTAGATTGTATTTGAAATAGAGAAATAATCAACTTAATATTGACTGTTATATAGTTAGGAAACTATCCATGAAGATTATGGTAACCACAAACCTAAAGCCTATAACAGATACACAAAAAATTCTAAAAAAGAAATTCAATCACAACACTAAAGAAAATTATCAAATACTATGAGTATAAGAGAGAAGAAAGGAAGAGAGAGAAAATAAAAACAACCAGAAAACAATTAATTAAATGACAATAAATACCTGCCTGTCAATAATTACCTTAAATGTAAATGGACTGAATGCACCAATCAAAAGACATAGAGTGGCAGAATGGATAGAGAAACAAGACTCATCTATATGCTGCTGAGAATAGATCCAATTCAGACCCAAAGGCATACACAGACTGAAAGTGAAGGGATGGAAAAAGACATTTCATGCAAATAATATAGAAAAAAAACAGGAGTAGCAGTATTTATATCAGACAATAGACTTCAAAACAAAGGAAATAACAAAACAAGAAAGACATTGCATAAAGGTAATCGGTCCAACATGAGGATATAACAATTGTACATATCTATACCCCCAACATAGAAGCACCTAAGACTGTAAAAGAAATACTAACAGAATTAAAGGAGGAAATAGCCTGCAACTCATTCATATTAGGGGACTTTAACACACCATTTACATCAATGGACACATAAACCAGGCAGAAAATAAATAAAGAAACCGAGGCACTGAACAACACATTAGATCTGATGAACTTAACAGATATGTACAGAACACTCCACCCAAAAGCAGCAGGATACATATTTTTCTCAAGTGTGCATGGAACGTTTTCCAGAATAGATCACATATTAGGTCACATAAAGAGTCTCAATAAATTCAAAAGGAATTAAATGTGCCAGCAAGTATTCAGATCACAATAGTATAAAACTAGAAATAAATTACATGAAGAAAACAAAGAAAACACATAAACATATGAAGGCTAAACAACATGCTTCCAAATAATCAGTGGATCAATAAAGAAATCAAAGAAGATATCAAGCAATACATAGAGACAAATCAAACAAAAGTACAACAGCTAAAATATGTCAAAAGTTGCAAAAGGTTCTAAGAAGAAAGTACATAGCAATACAGGCCTACCTCAAGAAACAAAAACAATCCCAAATAAACAGTC
Source organism: Phataginus tricuspis (assembly GCA_029783875.1). Lineage (NCBI taxonomy): Eukaryota > Metazoa > Chordata > Mammalia > Pholidota > Manidae > Phataginus > Phataginus tricuspis. The sequence goes on from JAQQAC010016209.1 coordinate 67,412,786, forward strand.
TAAACTCACACCTGAAGAAACTAGAAAAAGAAGAACAAGTGAAACCCAACGATAGTAGAAGGAGGGACATAATAAAAATCAGAGCAGAAATAAACAAATTAGAGAAGAATAAAACAATAGAAAAAAAAATAAAACCAGGAGCTGATTCTATGACAAAATAAACAAAATAGATAAACCATTAGCCAGACTAATCAAGAAAAAAAGAGAGAGTACACAAATAAAACCAGAAACAAAAAAGGAATAGTCACAACAGATACCACAGAAATACAAAGAATTATTAGAAAATACTATAAAAAAGATATGCCAATAAATTGGACAACCACGAAAATGCCTAGAAAAATACAACCTCCCTAAATTGAACAGACCAATTACTAGTAATGAAATTGAACTGATAATCAAAGAACTCCCAGAAACAAAAAACCAAAACCAGATGGCTTCACAGGTAAACTCTACCAAACATTTAAAGAAGAGCTAATACCTTTCCTTGTCAAAGTATTCCAAAAAGTAGAAGAGAGAATACTTGCAAACTCATTCTATGAGGCCAGTATCACTCTATTAACAATATCAGGCAAAGACAGTACAAAAAAAGAAAATTATAAATCAATATCTCTGATGAACATAGATGCAAAATACTCAACAAAATATTAACAAAACAAATTAAAAAGTACATGAAAAGGATAATCTGTCATGACCAAGTGGGATTTACTCCAGGGATGCAAGGATGGTGAAATATTCATAAATCAATCAATTTGATGCTCCATTTTAACAAAAGGATAAAAAACACATGATCACCTCAACAGATCCGAGGAAGCATTTGAGAAAATTTGACATCCATTCATGATAAAAACTCTCAACAAAATGGGCACAGAATGTACATAACTCACATAATAAAGGCCATATATGACAAACTCACAGCCAACATCATACTTATTAGCAAGAACTAAATCTTTTCCTCTAAGATCAGAAACAAGACAAGGATGCCCACCCTCCCCACTTTTATACAACATAGTACTGGAGGTCCTAGCCACGGCAATCAGACAACACAAAGAAAGAAAAGGCATCCAAATTGGGAAGGAAGAAGTTAAACTGTCACTATTTGCAGATGACATGATATTATACATAGAAAACCCTAAAGACTCCACCAAAAAACTGTAAGAACTAATAACTGGATTCAGTAAACTTGTGGGATAAAAAAATTAATGAACAGATATCTTTTTCATTCCTCTATACTAACAATGAAGTAGCAGAAAGTGAAATCAGGATAATAACTCCATTTACAATGGCATCAAAAAGGATAAAATACCTAGAAATAGTACAAACAAAGGAGGTAAAATGCCTATACTCTGAAATGTATAAGACACTCATGAGAGAAATTAAAGAAGACACAAATAAATGAAAATCTATCCTGTGATCACCGGTAAGAAGAATTAAGGTTGTCAAAATGGCCATCCTGCCCAAAGCAGTTTACAGATTCAATGCAATCCCTATCAAAATACTCTCAAAATATTAACAGCATTTTTTTTAACATTTTTTTTATTTTAGTATCATTAACCTACAATTACATGAGCAATATTGTGATGATTAAACTACTCCCTTCATCAGGTCCCCTCCACCAACCCTATTACAGTCACTGTCCATCAGTGTAGTGAGATGAGAATCACTACTTGTCTTCTCTGAGCTGTACAGTCCCCCCAGTGCCCCCCCACCCTATGTCTGCCAATTGTAATGCCCCTTTTACCCTCTTATCCCTCCTTTCCCACCCATCTCCCCAGTCCCTTTCCCTTTGGTAACTGTTAGTCCATTCGTGGGTTCTGTGAGTCTGCTGCTGTTTTGTTCCTTCATTTTTTTTTTTTCCTTGTTCTTATACTCCACATATGAGTGAGATCATTTGGTACTTGTCTTTTTCGGCCTGTCTTATTTCACTGAGCATAATACCCTCCAGCTCCATCCATGTTTTAACAGCATTTTTAAATTAACTGGAACAAATAGCTCTAAAATTCATATGGAATCTCAAAAGACACTGAATAGCCAAAGCAATTCTGAGAAAGAAGAACAAAGCTGGGGCATGTTATGCTCCCTGACTTCAAGCTCCACTACAAAGCTACAGTAATCAAAACAGTGTGGTCTGGCAGGAGAACAGACCCATAGATGAATGGAGCAGAATAGAGAACACAGATATAAACCTCTGCATATATGGTAAATTAACATATGATAAAGGGCCCACAAATACACAACGAGGAAAAGACAGTCTCTTCAACAACTGGTGTTTGGAAAACTGGACAGCTACATGTAAGATAATGAAACTGGATTACTGTGTAATTCCATACACAAAAGTAAACTCAAAATGGATCAAAGAACTGAATGTAAGTCATGAAACCATAAAACTCTTAGAGAAAACATAAGGAAAATCTCTTGAACATATGCCTGAGAAACTTTTTTCCTGAACACCTCTCCTCAGAGAAGGAAAACAAATTAAAAAATGAACAATGGGACTACATCAAACTAAAAAGCTTCTGGACAACAAAGAAAACCATGCACAGAACAAAAAGGCAAGCTAAAGTATGGGAGAATATATTCATAAATAATTTACCTGATAATTGACATACATTTGACATGTAGAGCATGATGGTTTGATTTATATATATTGTGAAATGATTACCACAATAGTTTCAGTTAGCATCCATCATCTCATATTGATACAATAGCAAGAAAAAAATAAAAGAATTTTTCTTCTTATGATGTTAACTATTATAATTTACTCTTAATAACATTCTTATTTATCACAGAACAGTGTTATCGATTAATCACTATGTGGTACATTACATCCCTAGTACACATTTATCTTATACCTGGAAGTGTTTACACTTTGATGACTTTCCTCAAATTCTGCCTCCTTACAGCTTCCACCTCTCATAACCATGAGTCTGATCTCTTTTTCTATGAGGTGTTTTTTAAGATCCCACATATAAGTGACAACATATAGTATTTATTTGTCCTTCTCTGTCTGACTTCATGTAGCATAATGTCTTCAAACTCCATCCATGTTGTCACAAGTCGTAGTATTTCCTAATTTTCATGGCTAAATAATACTCCATTGTATATACAGGCATAACTTTGTGGCACTTTGCAGATAGTGTGTTCTTTACAAATTGGAGGTTTATGGCTACCTTGTATCAAGAAAGACTGTCGTTGGCATTTTTCTAAAAGGATTTGCACATTTCATTTTTCTGTGTCACATTTTGGTAATTCTCACAGTATTTCAAACTTTTTCATCTGTGTAATCAGTGATCTTTGATATTGTTATTGAAATTGTTTTAGTGCACCATGAACCATGCCCATATAAGACAGAAAACTTAATTGATAAGTTGAGTGTGTTCTGACTGCTACATGGACTGGCTGTTTGCCTATTTCTCTCTCCTCAGGTCTCTTTATTACCTGAGACACAATTCTGAAATTAGACCAATTAATAACCTACAATGGTGTCTAAGAGTTCAAGTGAAAGGAAGAGTCACATGTCTCTTACTTTAAATCAAAAGCTACAAATGATTAAGCTTAGTGAGGGAGGCATGATGAAAGCCAAAGTAGGACAAAAGCTAAGCCTCTTGCACCATACTATTAGCCAAGTTATGAAAGCAAAGAAAAAGTTCTTGAAGGAAATGACAATTGCTACTCCAGTGAGCACACGACTGAGAAGACAGCAAAACAGACTTATTGATGCTATGGAGAAAGTATTAATGATCTGAATGGAAGATCAAACCAGCCACAACATTCCCTTAAGCCAAAGCCTATTCCATAGCAATGGTCTAACTCTCTTCAATTCTACAGAGGCTAAGTGTAACTCCAGGGGGAAAATACTGGGCAAATACCTTTAAAACCAAAATCAGTCAAAGGGAGAAATAAAGTTTATTTCATACAAGCAGTTGTCCATTTCTGCTCCCCTGTGTCTCTCCTGACCAGGCAGCATAAGAGCCCCCCATCCAACCTCTCTGGTCCAGATAAGCCCTCACATGCCTTTGTAAATTATCTATTCATATGGAGATGGACTACTTCTCTCCACCCCCTGGAAACACCTATTGTATGGAGATGCACTAAAGCCAGGCAAGAGATTCCGGAAATACTGCAATTTTACCCACAGCCCACCCCTGCAGAAATCTCTCCTCACAGTCCACTCATTCCCCATCTTCCACAATGGCCCCTGCAGGAGAAAACTGGAGTATTGCAACCAAACTAATAACATAAAATCATGATAATCCTCAAGCTGGAGGATTCAGCTAACTTCAAAGTCATATGCAGATTAAGTCCATAGCTTGCCCATTCCACAGGCAGTTAATAGCTGAACAGGTAGGGAGTTCAGAGCAATCATCACGTGGTAGCTGCAGACATGGGGTGCATCCAAGCCACAAGGACTATACAAGAAAATAACCTTAACTCAGCCCATGGCAATAAGATACATGTTTTAATGACACCAGCATAGGCAAATCTTTTCCATCAGGTAGGATGCATGTGAGAGAGTGGTCCTGTGATAGGACAGTGGCAGGAATGGGATCTCGTCCTGGTGTACTATACCAGACTTTCACCCCCCTTCCTGTGGGAGTTACAGATGGGTCCATATATACGGCTATGGGAGGTACATTCACTGACCATAAAGATAAAACAAAATTCCCCATAAGATGCTCTTACCTCCCGGACATTTTGGGTACCCTACTATGATCTTTGGGGACCACTCTGCTGTTACTCCAAGAACATACAGGTGGCCAACTTCCAGGCCTTGACCTCAGGGTGCCAGAAGGGCCAGCCATCACTGGTCCATGTGTTGAAATGTCCAGAGCCACGTCCACTCAACAGTGTCTCCAGGGTTTAATGCAGTTGGGCCTGGCAGCAAGATGTTGCTCTGCTAGTCGTTTCCTGGCTTCAATAACTCCTCTCTGGTTTGCATATACAGTTGTATAGGAGAGGCAACAATGTGTGTTAGTATATCCACAGGGCTCAAGGCGTTTTTTCAGGGCTTCTTATTCAAATGCCGTAGCAATGTCCATAAACACACTGACCAGCCCTGCAGAATATTGGTGTGTGACTTCAGGCCAGATTTCAACAAACCATTGTACCTCTCTATTATTCCTACCCCAGTATGGTTTTATGGAACATGAAACTTCCACTTTATTCCTAATTGCTGCAGTTATTCTTGTAACGAATGTCCAGTGAAGTGGGTGCCTTGATTGCTCTCAATCACGTGCGGACGGACATAGGCTGCAAAGAGACACTCTAGGCCTCTTTTGATGGTTTGCTGATCTGCATGACATGCAGGAAAAACAAACAATAGTCCAGTGTCTGTGTCCACACAAGTCATGGCATACTGATATACTTCTGATGTGGGCAGAGGCCCAATATAGTCTATCTGCCACCTGACAAGGGGTATTGGCCCCTTTACTATTGTCCCATGTTGCTGAGGGACTCAGTGTAAGTACCTTTTAGAGCACACAAAGCACTCCTTCCAGCTCTGCTGACTTCTTCAAAGGTCAACAGCAAGCTGCACCGATGGGCTACAGCCCACATTGTCTTTTGCCCCATTTGCAACAAACACTGATGTAACCATTGGGCTACATCAGAGGCAGGCTTTCCTTCTAGCCAACACACCTAGGCCAGTGTGTCTGCTTCATCATTCCTTGGGGATGCCAAAAGTGAATGGCCAGTCAGATGATATATTGTAACTTTCTTAGTCTGACCAGAGGCCCATAGGTCTTGCCACAACTCTTGCGTCCAAAGGGGCTGGTGACCAACCATCCAGTTGGCATGGTACCATGTCAGTAGCCACAGGGTCAAGTACTGATAGACGACCCAGCTGTCAGTTCAGACAACTATAGGGGAGGGCTCCTGGGTGATCATGAGCCATACTGCCCACAACTCAGCACATTGGCTGTTCTTCTCCTCTCCGTCCTCCATCCATATTGTTTCAGTCTTAGGATGGAAAGCCACAGCCCTCCACTTTGGGGGCTGCCCATGACTGGAGCCATCTGTATACCAAGCATATTCAGGTATAGGGGCTTTTCCCTCCTGATAATGACTCTCGGCTACCAATCGTTCAAAAGCAAATTCTTCCTGCTTTCCACTGGTATACATCACTGGCCCCAATAAGCATTGGAGTTCTCCACTTAAGGGCTAGTAGACAGGCATTATGCTGCTGTAAATATGCACCCCATTTGGCCAGCATATGCATCTGTGCCATGCCACTCTGTGACATTTGGGTCCATCTCACACCCATCCCATGATAGGATAGGTGGTTATTACCTTGGTTGGAGCTGTTCTGGTGATGGGCTCTGTAACCAGTAAGGTGTGGTACAGAGCAGCCAGTTGCTTCTCTATCAAGGTGCACTGGACCTCTGCTCTTTTATCATAGTTGTGACTAGAATCCAATAAGTTGGCTTGTCCATTCAAGCTGCTGCCAAGACCCATCTTTGGTTACATGAACATCTAGCTTACAGGGCCTTGATGAGTCCATTACACTCAAGGCCTGTATGGCCTTGACTGCTCACTTAGCAGCAGTAAAAGAAGCTGCACATGTCTCACCCCAGCCCCACCTGATGCCCTTTCATACCAACCAGTATAAGGACTTCAGAATTTGTGCCAAGTGCAGGGTAAACACTCTCCAGTAGCCCAAAAGACCCAGAAACTCTTGTAATACCGCCACAGTTGTAGGGGTATGGAAAACCTGGACCTTGTCTTTAAGTGCTTCTGGGACACCTGACCAGAAAACCCCAAAGAACTTTACTGAAAAACCAGGTCCCTGAACCTTGGTGCTGTTCACAGCCCACCCTTTCTTCTGTAGATGCTGCAGCATTCTAGAAACTTCCCCTTCCAAATCCACAAGAGAATTAGACATGAGCATAATATCATCAATGTAGTAATACAGCCACACCATTTTCAGGTTCTTCCATGTGGCCAAGTCCTGAGCTACAAGTCCATGACAAATGGTGGGACTGCGGAGGTATCCCTGTGGAAGAACAGTGAATGTCCACTGCTGGCCCTCCCACATGAAGGCAAACTGTTCCTGACTTTCCCGTGCTGTGTCAATAGGGATGTAAGCATTAGCAATTTCCACAATGTAATGATACATCCCTAGGTCATGACTGAGTGTGTCCATAAAGGCTGCTATAGAGGGGACAGCAGCCTGCAAAGGGGTGTAGCTTTATTCAATTCCCAGTAGCCCATGGTTTTATGCCAAGAGCCATCTGGCTTTTTCGTTGGCCATACTGGGGAATTAAAAGGACTGTGAGTGGGCTTTATGATACCCACCTTCTCCATCTCCTATAGAGTTTCCCCAATTTCCTTGTGTCCCCAGGCAATTTATACTCCTTAGTATTTGTCACTTGCATAGGTACAGGCAGAGCTGCAGGTGGGTACTTAGCATGTCCCCTCAGTACTGCCTTTACCACATGTACCTTCAGTCTAAGCTCACCTGCAGTGGTCTGTAACTACAGCCATGCAGGATATCTACTCCCAAAATATTTTCAGGAATGGGATAAATGTACACAGTATACTCCTTTGAGGCTAAATGCCCTATTCTCAATGGGATTTGGGGTTTCTTCACTCTAATTACCTTACTGTCATAGCCATCTATCACAGCAGGGGTCCTGGGAAAATGCTTAGTGTTGCCATAAATCAAAGACCATTCATCTCCTGTGTCCCACCAGTTCCAGGACACGTTGTACATTCACATGGGACCACTGAATTGCTAATTCTACATGTGGCCTCTGGTTCCCACCACATCCCCCAAGGTGGGGACCCTGAAGCCCCCCAATTGAACCGTGATGCTCAATTGTTGTCCTGTGGGGGTGAGGGCTCAGGCAGAACCTGAGGAATGTCCCCAAGGAAGTCTTGCAGGGACCCAGGCCAGACATGGGGCTTTGTCTCCAGCTTCCATGTCTTGGACCTCCATCCATATGGTCTCAGTTTAGGATGGAAAGCCACAGCCCTCCACTTCAGGGGATGCCCATAACTGGAGCCATCTGTATACCAAGCATATGGCTTGAACTGCTGCCCTGGCTTTAATTGGTGTCACAGCTCTAACAAGATCCTATTGGGTTGCCCATCGAGTTTTTATTTCACTACCCCGGCCTTTATTAAATCAACCCACATCTGGGTCCTTGAGACCTTCACAGGGCCCTTTGCACTTCACCTTTAAGTCATAGCCCATACTTCCTTCCATGCTCTTATTGTTTCAACCTCCCCCAGATCTGCTAATGTACGAGTAGCCTTACTTATGGGTTGACCTATGTGGGGGGCAAAAATAGTCACCAGGGACCCAAACAGAGATGAGGGAGCTGTATGAAGCACCAGATTTCTCATTCCTATGGTGAACAACTCAGGGCCCTGGGGGTCCATAATATAGGTGGTATTTTTCATGCCCAAGTCCCATAATACCTGTTGGAGGTCTGCATATGTTTTCCAACTACTGGGTAAATATGGTAAATCATCCTGACTAGGTCAAACTACCCTGATGGCAGCTGTCAGCCATTCTAGAAGTGTCTGATTCCCTAAGGCATGACAGGCATTTTGTAACCTCTGCCAGAGGGAAGGGTCAGTCATCAGGGAAGCCATTCTACTTATTTCAGGATTTGACATAACAATGTTTTCCATGCCCATATCCCAGAGATGTAAAAGCCATGTAGGCAGAGATTCCAATGGCTTCTGCCTATAACAGATGCTCATGTCCACCAGCTCATAGTGGGTATAGGGACAGAGCAAGGAGTGCTCCACAACCTGGGGAAGGGGCAGCTCCTCCCCCTGAGGAGCCCTCGGTTGTTGGATTTTTATTCTTTTAATTACAACCGAGAAGCCTTTAATACAGGAGAAGCTTGTGCCTTGGGTGGTGGCCTCAACAACAGTTAGGCCCTCAGCCACACCCCCTCATGTTCTCCTGACATCTCCTCTACCATCTCCGGAACTGAAGTCATTACTCTTTCCTTCCCCTCACCGATGGCCTCCTGCAACGCGGATTCTCTGGCTGCCTCCCCACTCGCTGCTGCTAAGGAATCTTCCAGGAGCGAGACCCATCCTCTTAATAACTGTCGCTCTTCCTTAAGGGCATCCCATAGGTCATCCCCCAGCTCCTCCAAGTGATGTTGGTGTGTCTCTCTCCTGCCAAAGTCTCTCTCTCTCCCTCCTCGATAACATTTTCCACTATATTGAGGAAAAGAGATCCTACAATCCCAGCTGCTACATGGCCACTCAGGGCCTCTAAGCAGTCTTCTATCTCATGGAGGGTTAATTATGCAACTTCTGGTGTCTCCAACATTCCCCAATACTGGAAAAGGCTCTAACCCTCTAGGAGGTGCTTTACCCTAGACCAATTCCCCACTAGGGGCTCCCCAATTGGAAGGCCTACAGATAGGGGGCTCCCAGGTGATGCTGTACCCTCTACAGGTGCAGTCACTTGGTCCCCCCCCACCATCCACAGGGGGGTTCTGGGCATCTCCCCACCATCTCTAGGGGCAACCTGCCCAAGGGTTACATCCATGTAAACAGATTTGAGGTTCAGACGTCCTGCCGACTACCTCTAGGTGTAGATACAGAGGGAAAATCCTGGGAAAATACCTCTGAAACTGAAATCAGTCAAATGGAGAAATAAAGTTTATTCCTTACAAGCAGACATCCACTTCTGCTTGCCCATGTCCCTCGTGACCAGGATACAGAAGAAGAGCCCCCCATCCAACCTCTCTGGTCTGATAAGCTCTTGCTTGCCCTTGTGAATTACCTGTTCATATGGAGATGGACTACTTTTCTCCACCCCCTGGAAACACCTATTTTATGGAGATGCACTTAAGCCAGGCAAGACATCCTGGAAATACTGCAATTTTACTCACACTGAAAAAGGCAAGGAAGCTGCAGAAGAAAAGATGGAAGCTAGCAGAAGTTGGCTCACAAGGTTTAAGTAAAGAAGCTGTCTCTATAACATCAAAGTGCACAGTGAAGCAGCAAGTGCTGATGTAGAAGCTGAAGCACATTATCTAGAAGATCTACCTCAGATCATTAATGAGGGTGGCTACACTAAATAACAGATTTTCAATGCAGACATAACAGCCTTATATTGGAAGATGCCATCTAGGACTTTCTTAGCTAGAGAGAAGAAGTCAATGCCTGGCTTCAAAGTTTCAAAGGGCAGCTGACTGCCTTATTAGGGACTAATGTAGCTGGTGATGTTAAGCTGAAGCCAATGTTCACTTACCATTCCAAAAGTCTTAGTGCCCTTAAGAATTATGCTGATTCTATTCTACCTGTGCCTTAGAACTGGAACAACAAAACCTGGATGACAGCACACCTGCTTATGACACAGCTGATTGAATAGTTTAATCACACTGTTGAGACCCACTGCTCAGAATAAGATTCCTTTCAAAATATGACAGTTCATGGACAAAACTCCTGGTCATGCAATGGCTCTGACAGAGATGGACAATGGGATTAATGCTGTTTTTGTGCCTGCTAACACAACCATTCTGCAGGCTGTAGATCAAGGAGTCATTTCAATGTTCAAGTCTTATTAATGAAGAAATACATTTCATAAGGCCATAGCTGTCTTAGACAGTGATTCCTCTGATGCATCTGTGCAAAGCCAATTGAAACCTTCTGGAAAGAATTCACGATTCCAGATGCCATTAAGATAATTTGTGATTCATGGGAAGAGGTTAAGAGATCTGCATTAACAGAAGTTTGGAAGAAGTTGATTTCAACCCTCGTGGATGACTTTGAGGGTTTCAAGACTTCAGTGGAGGAAGTAACTGCAGATGTGGTGGACAAAGCAGAAGTAGTGGTGGAGCTGAAGATGTAACTGAATTGCTGCAGTCTCATGATCATCTCAAATGGGTGTGGGAGCCATAGTGAATGAGGCTATGTCTCTGCTCCCTTGACTGATTAGGCTAGGGAGGGGTTGCTCCAGGCAAATATCAATTTCGCAAACAGGCTTTCCAGTTGGGAGGACACAGGTGCTACCCTCAACCTTGGCTGTGAATTAATCCTCCTGCCTGTCCACTGCAAAAGAACTCTCCATGACTGTTATTGTCTTTGCTCTGGGTACAATCAGCTCTGCCCATGTGCCTCTTTGCTTGAGCCTGTTGCAAGGCTTCACAGCTTGTAGGTGTTCCTGCCAGCCCCACCTATTCCCCCCTCAGATGTAGCTCAAAGACACTCTCCCCAGTGGGTGGGGCTGTGACTCAGCTCCTTGACTGCACATGAGCAAATCAGCCATTGCGCTGGAAAAACTCATTTGAGGATGGAAATCAGGCAGATCTGCACCCCACCAAGTGTCCTGGTCAGAGTGTGCTACCAAATTGTTTCTGCTGAAGAGCAAAGTTGCTGGTTGGGATTACTACTTGGATACTGCAGGTATAAACTCAATTAGCCAAGATCTGAATGCTGGTTGTTGCATGCCCTTTCCTCCTTCTCCATCACAATCTGATTCCTAGTGTAGAGTCCCACAGATTCCCCTGCATCCCTATGGGGCCAGATCGGAATAGGGGCTCCCAAAAAGCGACCTACAATGCTGAAGGTCCTGGTTGTTCCCTCTGTGTTCTCTTTTTCTACTAGATGTGCCCAAGACTCACGGAAAACCTCTCTGCAGGATACTGTGCTGGTGTGGGGGAGAGGCAACGTGGTCAATGTGTAGTTTCTTCCCATACCCTAATGCAGTCTGTCTTGATCCCTGTGGAGCACGGAAGTGTTTCAGTCTCACCCTGTGTTCTAGGATTCTCTCGATGATGTCTTGTTCTTCAGTAATTGTTACTTGTTTTTCTTGTGAGAGGGAATGAAGTCAGGAACAACCTATGTCACCATCTTGGTGACATTATTCACCTTAAGTTAGTATGTCTTGCTCTATGAAATGATGTTCTGAGATCAAATGGGTACACATTATTTCTATTTTCATGGCCCATCATCTTTAGAATGCTCTCTTCATCCACATAGTCCAAATTGACCCATCCAATTTGCATTCCATCTAGTACATGCTTGAAGGGGGTAAAAAAAAGGAAAAGCATACCTTTTCTCTTTAGAGACACAACCTTGAATTTGCATACATCACTTCTGCTCACATTCATTAATCAGAACAGAGTCAATGGCCTTACCTAATTGCAAAGAAAATTAGGAAATGTAGCTTTATTCTCAGTATCCATGTGACTAGCTAAAGTCATGGGTTCTATTACTATAAAAATTAGTATATCAGAGACCTCTGGAAGTCCCCAAAGAGCCACTAATTTACAATTGTGGATAATGTGTGCCATTCACTCTTACTTCTTAGGAACAAGGATTCAGTGAAAAAGTTGCGAAACCATGCTTATTATGTGCATTGGTCTCAGCTAGGCTTTTGCTGCTGATTACCAATCCCTCTAAGTATCTTTAATAACTCTCTATGGTCTTCTCCATTGTGATTAGTCCAAGCTGTCTTGATTTTCTTTAAAGTATACAAACCCATCTTCTTATTCTCTTCTTGCCTCTATTTTTGAAAAGAAGAATAGATTTCCAATATGAAATCTCTCTCAATTTTCTATCCATCTTAAAAATTACTTTGTACCCATTTTCTTTTTCTTCTGTCTTAAATGTATCTCCCTTTGCCAAAGCTATTGTCAAAGCTTTATAAATTCATGTCCTGGTTCTGTCCCTACCTCCATCCTCTATACTTTGTTCCAACAACGAGTTATTGATTCTCAAAGTTGATCTTCAACCTCTTTTTCTCTTCTGCTTGAAAACATTCTTAGATTTCTCCCTATCCCAAAACATACTTCCTGGACTCAGTAATTCTTTCAAGTTACCTTCACCTTCTTTTCTCTAATGTCAATTAAAAAAAAGAAAAACATTTCTTGTGATCATTTTCTCTAAACACATCTGTGTTTGTCATCTCCTTGCAAATTATCCCACATTTATTGGTGGAAATCTTACCCATTCTTCAAAGCCCATCTCAAATGATACTTTCCTTATCTTGCAACTAAATACAAATTATCTACCTTCTGAACTATTGTCCAACTATATGTCCAAAGCAGCAATCATCACTGAGTCTGTTATCTGGCAGGGACGTTCATTATTCTTTCAAACTTTACAAAAGGAATATATGACCATAGTAATATGTATAAAAAGGGAAATGTAAACAATACACAATAATTTTCCCCAACTCCTCTCCATGTACACTCTACTGAGATAACCAATTTACTCAGTCTGGTGTGTGCTTTTCCATATCCTTCTCTAACAAACGTGGGATAAATACTACACACATTACTTGTTAAATTGCACTCGTACTCAATAAAATATCTTTGACATCCTCCAGGTCAAGTTATAGAGATATAATGTACACTTTTTACTAGAATAACAAAAATCCATAGTTTGGATACATCACAATGCATTCCTCTATTGATGGTCATTCATATATCACTCTCAATTTTTGTACTACTAAGTCAAGCTGCATACAACATATTAACATATTGTCCTTATGTAATGGTACATTTTCTGATAGTAGCAATAACAAGTCAATAATATTTAAGTTAATTGAGTTCTACTCATAGTATGAATGTGACTTTCCTTAGGATTGAACTAAATGCATTTTAAAAATTATTTGGAAGAGTGTCTGGGAACAACCAGTTTCCTTATCTGTAAACTGAGAGTAATAAGGATAAATGATATTCTTACCTCATAAGGCTATCAGAAAAATGAGATATTATAATAATGCAGTCACATTTATTGACCACTTGCTTTCTGCCTATAATAACATATATGAAATAGCCCCTTCCTTCTAGGAGATTTCAACAAAATCATTATTTTTGTACCTCATCTTGGTTCTTTGCCTGCTTTATCTTCATAGCCTGCTCCATGTGGGTCTAAAGTATAGCTATTTTAGAATACTGATACTAGTAAGAAAATGGAACTTTATAGAAGATTTTCACCTGAAAAGATGATAGGGCCCTAGAAGCAAGAAAAAATAGAATCAGTTTATTTGGAATTGAGAGAAAGAGAGAGAAAACATTCTATATATCTTAATACAAAACTATTGAATTACATTAATTTGGAATAACAAATTTAGTCAAATGTCAAATTTAGATGCCTATATAATCTAAATATTTTTATTTTAAGTTTTTTGATATATGATCACTACAGGATCAATTTTTTGTTCTAACAATGTCCTGAAATATTTCTCCATATTTCTGAGTGTATTCAAATGGTTCAGGCCAGGCTGCATTGAAATCATGTATTTTTTCATTTAAAAAATGTGTTCAAATTAAAGGTACAATTGATACATTTTTTACAGAAGTCATACATGGCATAAAGTGAAGCACTCTTGAATAACCTTTGCTTCCAAAGTAATCAAATACATACATTTTCTCACACGTGTCATGACATGATTACAATTTCTACTTTGAAATCAGAAGAAGATGAGTTTACTAGAAATACCTACATGTTCATATATTTATACTGTAGGTTAATTTGGACAGTCTTATTTAACACCTATCCTGTAAAGTATAAGAGAGTTATCTCCTGATTTGTTCAAACTGATACCCACATCTGAATATCAATACAGCAATGGTCCTAAGGAGACAGCCTTTCTAAAGGTAACTGTCAAATAAAGAATCAATCCTTTTTTGCATTTTGGTATAGATTTAAATAGACATATAGAGTGTAGCTGCATGCCTGTGTGAGCTGTAGAATGAACATATGTCCCTGCCACTCCCTAGCTACTTAAAATAGTACCCAGCCTTTTAAAAAGACACAGCACAGCAGTTAGACAAAATTGAAAAGAAGTGAAATCTTAAACCTACCTTTCTTAAGCTGGCTCCTACTGTGCTATCCTGGGAGGTTCAGAGATATGGATTCTTAATGGTGAAAATTCAGGTGATTCATTCTGAGAAATGAAACTCACTGGTATATTATTTGCATGCTTCCAAGTGATTCATTGAGACCAAAAATTTGCACTTTTCAAGATTATTCCCATTTCCGGAACACAGGATGCAGGGGCCTAATTTTTCTTCATTAGCATAGGATCTTATTGTCCCCTGCTACAATGACATAGTGAAGAAAAAATGGGTTACTTCTGATCTTTCTGGGATGTGCCAGCTTTGGAGCTTATAAACCCTTGCTGCCAGCAATGTGAAGCTAATGGGCTTCCTCTAAAACCTGGTGGGACTTATGACAGTGTGTCTCCAGTCCATACTACTAGAAGCCAGAAAATTTCATAGGCCTCCAAAGCTACCAAAGACCATTAGAGCCCTGAATGATTTGAGACCTTGGAGACCTACTCTAAGAAACCCTCCAGGAGCCATTCAGAGATTCTGAAGAAGTGCTGAAAATGTCTGTTCCATTTTTTTTCCAAACACTTAGAACCTTAGTATTCTCATCTTATGATGAACTACATGACACTATTATCCCTTCCAGTGCTAATAACATAACTATTTGTGTATGTGACTGCCTTAATAGTTTTGGTCAGCATTGTCCTTATTAATAGCATTTGTGTAATATACTGTTTGGGAGCTAATTCTGAACATATAAGAAAAGAGAAGATCAATTAATGTACAGAAGAAAATACATATATAAATATACAGATATTTATTCTAGTGGTTTTGATACTTTGTAGCCATGTTCATTTTCTATTACTTCTGCAACAAGTAGTCACAAACTTCGCGGTATAAAACAACCAAATTAATTATCTTACAGTTCTACAGATCAGAAGTCTAATATGGGTCTCACAGTTAAGGTCAAGGAGTTGTCAGGATTGCATTCCCATCTGGAAGCTCTGTGAAAGTCTCCAAGTCCTTGCCTTTTATGTCTTCTACAGGCACTGTGCATTCCTTTGCCCCTTCCTCCATATTTAAAATCAAGAATAATGACATGTTTGAGTCCTTCTCACATCACATTACTCTGACCTCTCTCCTGCCTTCCCCTTTGACTTTTTAGGACCCTTCTGATTACATTGGACCTGCTCAGATAGTCCAAAATAATCTCCCTATATTAAGGTCAACAGATTATTAAACTTAATTCCATTTACAACTTAATTCCTCCTTTACCATATAACATAATACATTCACAGGTTCAGGAGATTATGACATCAGCATCTTTGGAGGCATTACTCTACCTACAACAAGTCAGCTTTCTTTTAAAGCTAATTTGCATTTTCAACCTAATATATATGCATAATTATTCATATGAGACATTAAAAAGGCCCATCTTTTTGTGGGTGTTTTGTGGGTTCTAACTTCTATTTCTAAATAATATACTATTTCTTAAAGCTTCCATTTCAACAACTGTTGATTTCCTATTATGATAGATGAACTTTAGCTTTCTTTCAACATACACACACATACACTTTCCTTGCCAACATCATCCCAATACAGCTATATTACATTTTCAAGAAACCAATAGCCAGTGTTCACATTATTATGACTATATAAGCAGTATATATGGAGCCAAGTAATGTACTATGATTAAGTTTCCAATCTTTTATAATCCCATTCTAGATGCATTAATTGCCCAATATTTTACTTGTTAGGTGAATTATTTCATCATTCTATGTCAGGTCTGTTACACATTCATATAATTTTCTGAGTGGTCAAATACATTATGAAATACACTAGTCACCTCCATAAAAGAGACAACCATTATTGTGATTTCTTTTTTTTAAATTCAGTATTACTGATATACAATCTTATATTGATATCAAATATACAACACAGTGGTTCAACAGTTACCCATATTATTAAATCCTCACCACTCTTGTGTAGTTACTATCTGTCAACATAGAAAGACGTTACAGAATCATTGACTATATCCTCCATGCTGTACTGCTATCCCCATGACAACTTATATTATGATTGAGAATTTTTGTGCCCCTTTATCCCCTTTGCCCTCCACATTGACCCAACCCAGTCCCTCCCCATGGTAACCACTAGTTGCTACTCAATGTCTATAAGTTTACTGCTGTTTTATTTATTGAAATATTGTTGATATACAATCTTATATTGGTTTCAAATGTATAACACAGTGGTTCAACAGTTACACATATTATTATTAAATACTCATCCCCCCAATGTAGTTATTATCTATCAATTCAGAAAAGTGTTACAGAATCAATGACTATATTCTCCATTCTGTACTACTGTCTCTATGACCAGCTTATATTGTGATTGTGAATTACTGTGCCCCTTTATCCCCCTCACCATCCCCTACCATCTACTCCAACCCCTCCCCCTTTGTAACCACTAGTCTCTTCTCAGTGTCTATGAGTCTAATGCTGCTTTGTTCCTTCTGTTTTGCTTTGTTTTTATACTCCACAAATAAGTGAAATCATATGGTATTTGTCTTTCTCCTCCTGACTTATTTCACTAAGCATAATGACCTATAGATCCACCCATATTGTTGCAAATTGCAGGATATCTTTTCTCTTTATGGCTGAATAATATTCCATTGTGTATATGTACCACTTCTTCTTTATCCATTCATCTACTGATGGACACAAGTTGCTTCCATAACTTGGCTATTGTAAATAGTGCAGCAATAAACATAGGGGTGCATGTATCTTTTCGACTCAAGGGTTTTGTTTTCTTTCTACTTTTAGCTTTGTAGGGAACCTCCATAATGCTTTCCACAGCAGTTACACCAATTTACATTCCAACCAACAGTGTAGGAGGGTTCCCATTTCTCTGCATCCTCACCACATTTTTTATTTCTTGTCTTTTGAATAGTGGCCATTCTAACTTATGTGAGGTGATATTTCATTGTGGTTTTAATTTGCATTTCCCTGATGATTAGTGATGTGGAGCATCTTTTCATGTGCCTGTTAGCCATTTGTATTTCTTCTTAGGAGAAATGTCTGTTCAGGACCTCTACCCATTTTTTAATCAGGTTATTTGTTTGTTGGATATTGAGTCATATGAGTTATTTATGTATTTTAGATAACCCCTTATCAGATGAGTCATTTATGAATATATTCTTCCATACTGTAGGATGGCTTTTTGTTCTACTAATGGTGTCCTTGGCTATACAGAAGCTTTTTAGTTTGATATAGTCCCACTTGTTCATTTTTGCTTTTATTTCCTTTGCTTGAGGAGATATGTTCATGAAAAAGTTACTCATGTTTATATTCAAGAGATTTTTGCCTATGTTTACTTCTAAGAGTTTTATGGTTTCATGACTTACATTCAGGTCTTTGATCCATTTTGAGTTTATGGAGTTTTTGTGTATGGAGTTAGACAATAGTCCAGTTCAATTATTTTACATATAGCTGTCCAGTTTTCCCAAAAACAGTTGTTGAAGAGGCTGTCTTTTCCCCATTGTATAGTCATGGTTCCATTCATCATACATTAATCGACCATATATGTGTGGGTTTATATCTGGAGTCTCTATTCTGTTCCATTGATCTATGGGTCTGTTCTCCTGACAGACCACACTGTTTTGATTACTGTAGCTTTGTAGTAGAGCTTAAAGTCTGGGAACATATTTCCTCCAGTATTGTTCCTCTTTCTCAAGATTGTTTTGGCTATTCAGGGTTTTTTGAGGTTCCATATGAATTTTAGAACTATTTGTTCCAGTTCATTTAAACATGCTGTTGGCATTTTGATAGGGATTGTATTGAATCTGTAAACTGCTTTGGGCAGGGTGACCATTTTGACAATATTAATTCTCCCTATCCATGAGCACAGGATAGATCTCCATTTATTTGTGTCTTCTTTAATTTGTCTTATGAGAGTCTTATACTTTTCAGAGTGGAGGTATTTCACCTCCTTGGTTTGTATTATTCTTGGGTACTTTATTCTTTTTGATGCCATTGTAAATTAAGTTATTATCCTGATTTCTCTTTCTGCTAGTTTATTGTTAGTATATAGGAAAGCAAAAGATCTCTTTGCATTAATTTTTATCCCACAAGTTTACTGAATCCAGTTATTAGTTCTAATAGTTTCTTGGTGGAGTCTTTAGGGTTTTCTATGTATAATATCATGTCATCTGCCAATAGCGACAGTTGAACTTCTTCCTTACCTATTTTGATGCCTTCTTTTCCTTTGTGTTGTCCGGTTGCTGTGGCTAGGACCTACACTACTATGTTGAATAAAAGTGGTTAGAGTGGACATTCTTGTCTTGTCCCTGATCTTAGAGGAAAGGCTTTCAGTTTCTTGCTATTAAGTATGATATTGGCTGTGGGTTTGTTGTATATGACCTTTATTATGTTGAGATACATACCCTTTATAACAATTTTGTTGAGAGTTTTTATCATGAATGGATGCTGAATTAGGTGAAATACTTCTTCAGCATCTATGGAGATGATCATGTGATTTTTTATACTTTTTTGTTAATATGGCATACCACACTGATTGGCTTAAGAATATTATACCATCCTTGCATCCCTGGAGTAGATCCCACTTGGTCATGATAGATTATCCTTTTGATGTATTTTTTAATTTGGTTTGCTAATATTTTGTTGAGGATTTTTACATCTATGTTCATCAGGATATTGGGTTGCAATTTTTTTGTGGTGTCTTTGGCTTTTGTATTAGAGTGGTGCTGGCCTCATAGAATGAGTTTGCAAGTATTCCCTCCTCTTCTATATTTTGAAATACCTTGACAAGTATGCGTATTAGCTCTTCTTCAAATGTTTGGTAGAACTATCTGTGAAGCCATCTGGTCCAGGACTTTTGTTTGATGGGAGTTTTTTACCAATTCAATTTCATTTCTAGTAATTGGTCTGTTCAAATATTCTTCTTCTTCCTGGGTCAGTCTTAGAAGGTTGTATTTTTCTATGCATTTTTCTATTTCTTCTAGGTTGTCCAACTTATTGGTCTATAATTTTTCATAGTATTCTTTCTGTGATATCAGTTGTAATTATTCCTTCTTCATTTCTGATTTTGTTTATATGTGTACACTTTTTTCTTGATAAGTCTGGCTAGGGGTTTATCTATTTTGTTTATTTTCTCAAAGAACCAGCTGTGGTTCCATTGATTTTTTTCTAATTTTTTCTTCTTTATTTTATTTATTTCTGCTCTGACCTTTATTCTGTTCCTCCTTCTACTAACTTTGGGATTCATTTGTTCTTCTTTTTCTAGTTTCATTGTGTGTTTACACTGTTTATTTGGGATTGATCTGGTTTCTTGAGGTAGGCCTTGCTATGTACTACCTTCTTATAGCTGCTTTCACAATGTCTCACAGGTGTTGGGCTGTTGAGTTGTTGTTTTCATTTGTCTCCACGTATTTATTGATTTCTGTTTTAATTTGTTCATTGATTCATTAATTATTTGGAAGCATGTTGTTTAGCCTCCATGTGTTTGTAGGCTTTTTTGTTTTCATTGTGTTATTTATTTCTAGTTTCATATGATTGTGGTCTGAGAAGCTGTTTGATACAATTTCAATCTTTTTGAATTTATTGAGGATCTTTTGGTGTCCTAGTAAGTGATTTATTCTGGAGAGTTTTCTATTTACCCTTTAGAAAAATGTGTATTCTGCTGTTTTTGGGTGGAGTGTTCTGTATATATCTATTTAAGTCCATCTGAACTAATGTATTATTCTTTGTCTCTGCTTCCTTATTTATTTCCTGGTTGGTTGATCTATCTATTGATGTGAGTGGCATGGTAAGGTCTCCTAAAATGAAGGTGTTGCCATCATTTTCCCCTTCAATTCTATTAGTTATTTGTTTTATATACTTGGGTGGTCCTATGTTGGGTACATGGATATTTATAATGGTTATATCCTCTTGTTGGACTGACCCTTTTATCATTATGTAATGTTCTTTTTTTTCACTTGTTACTTTCTTTGTCTTGAAGTTCATTTTGTCTGATATAAGTACTGCTACTCTTGCTTTTTCCCCTATTATTTGCATGAAATATTTTTTCCATCCCTTCAGTATCAGTCTTTGTATGTCTTTGTGTCTGAAATGAGTCTCTTGTAGGCAGCATATAGATGGGTCTTGTTTCTTTATCCATTCTGCCACTTTATGTCTTTTGATTGGTGCATTCAGTTGATTTACATTTAAGGTAATTTTTGATAGTCATGTACTTATTGCCATTTTATTAATTATTTTCTGGTTGTTTTAGAGTTTTTCTCTTTTGCTTTCTTCCTCTCTTATACTCTTCCCTTATTATTTGATGGTGTTTCTTACTGTTGTGATTAGATTCCATTTTTTAATTTTTTGTGTATTTATTTTGGATTTAGTTTTGTGGTTGCCAGAAGGTTCAAGGATAGCTTCCTGACTATATAATAGTCTATATTAAGTTGATGATCACTCTATTTCTAACACAATCTAAAAGTACTTCTTTTTTATTCTTCCTCCTCCACAGTTTATGTATTAGATTTCATAATTTGCATTTTTTTGTGTATCCCTTAATTGATTTTGCATATAATTGGTTTAACTACTTTTGTTTTGTTTTAATTTCATACTTGCTTGGTAATTAATTTATCTACTACATTTACTGTGGGCTTATTTTCACTAATTTAAACTATTTAGCCTTGGGAACATTTCCATCTACAGCAGTCTCTTAACATATCCTGTAAGACTGGCTTAGTGGTGGTGAATTCCATCAACCTTTGTTTATCTGTAAATTGTTTAACCCCTGCTTCAAATTTGAGTGATAATCTTGCTGGGTAGAGAATTTTTGTTTGAACTTCTTTCTCTTTCAATACATTAAATATTTCATGCCACTTCTTTCTGGCATGTAAAATTTCTGCTGATAAGTCTTCTAATAGACTGATGGGGTTTCCTTTATAAGTGACCTTTTTTCTCTCGCTAGTTGCTTTCAGTACTCTTTCCTTATCCTTATTCTTTCCATTTTAATTATATGTCTTCATGTTGTCTTCTTGTGGTTCCTTTTGTTAAGGGTTCTCTGAGCTTCTGTGACCTGAGTACCTACTTCCTTCCCCAGATTCGGGAAGTTTTCAACAATTATTTACTCAGAGACATTCTATCCATTTGTCTCTCTCTTCTTTTTCTGGTACCCTTATTATTATAAATATTGTTAATTTGAATTGGTCTCACAGCTCTCTTATCATTCTTCCTAGAAATTCTTTTTTTTTTTTTGTCTGTTCCTCAGCTTCATTGTGTTCATGTTCTCTTATCCCCATCTCATTGATTGTCTCCTCTACTTGCTGCAATCTATTATTCATTCCATCCATTGTATGTTTCATTTCACATACTGTATTCTTTAGTTCTGAGCGGGTCTTTTTCAGATCTTCTGTGTCTTTGTTGAAGTCCTTCCTGAGATCTTGAATTTTTTTCTGTAAAGCCATGAGCATGTTTATGACTTTTACTTTGAAATCTTTATCAAGAAGATTGGTAATCTCCATTTCATTTAGCCATATTTCTGGTATCTCATCCTATAGTTTTCTTTGAAACAATTTCCTCTGCCTCTTCATTTGGTCAGGATTTCTGTGTTCTTTTGTATTAGGTGGATCTGTTATGTTCTTATTCTAGAGAGTATTGATTTTATGAAGGAGTCCTGTGGTGCCCAGAAGCTCAAGACTCTTTATTGTGCAGTGCCTGCTTTTCTTTTGTGGTGGAACCCCATTTGCTGTTTGTGGGCAGTAGGCAGGGCTGCCTTTCTGTCTGCTGGTAGTGGTCATAGTCCACTGTGGCCAGCAGTTTGCCTCAGCCAACTCTGTGTGTTCAGAGCAGTGACTTTTGCTGGGAATATTGCATTGGGGTTACCCAGTGCCTGTCCTGTAGTGATAGCAGGGTTTTCCTGCAGAAAGGGTGGGGTGCTTGCATGGCTCGGGGGCATGGTTGTCAGGGCAAGTCACAAGCTGGCAGAGCACACTGTGGCAATAAGTTGCAATGGGTACCCATTGACAGTGGCAAGGCTTGAAGTACATGGCTTGGCCACCATCAGGAAGGAAGGAGCACTCAGAGCTGGCTCCTGCAAGGGCCTCCCAAGTTGGGCTGAGACAGAGACAAGAAAGCTGGGAGAGATTCTCTCTGCCTGCCAGGGAGCAAAGTCTGATGCTTCTGGGTTGAGTGGGCTGGCACAATGACTGAGCACAGGAAATCAACTCAGGGATAAGCCACCAGTGAAGAGGACAGAGCTTCTGGTGCTCCTGAGAGTGCTTAACCAGTTGGGCAATGGAGGGCTGGGGACGATGTCTACTTGCACTTTCTCCTGAAGAGGAAACTGTCCAATAATTGCCTCCCTGGCACCCCTTCCACTGCTGGCAAGTTTTTTAAACTGTTGCCTCTGCTTTGCATCTCAGTGGGACTGGTGGAGCATGCCTGATCTCCACAAGTGGGTGGAGTCTCAGCCTCTCACAATATTCCAAGTGTCCCTGGCGTCCAGCCCCACTAATCAGCAGAACCCAATGCAATACGGACATGTGCTCCCTGAACAGATATTCAGGGCCAGGAGTACAGAGCTCCTGAGTGATTATCCTTTCCCTGCCCTGTTCCTCTTCCTCCTGCCTGTGGGCTGAGTTAGGGCCAGGGCTTGGGTCCCACTTGATTGCAGCTCTGCCACTTTACCCTTTTTTATGTGGTCTTCCTCCACAGGTATAGGTGGTTTGTTCTGCAGTCTTCAGGTCATTTTCAGGTTTAGTTATATTTGCTGTAGTTGCTTCCTTAATGTGTGTGTGGGAGGAGGTTTCCACTTTGCCCTCCTACTCTGCCATCTTTTTTACATCTCTCCTCCAAAGTCCCATTATTCATTTCTATAATAATAGATTTGTTTTGCTTGTTCTGGTGTTTATAAAATGTCATCATAGAGCATGTGTTATTTTGTTTCTGGCGTTTTTTGCACAAAATATTTTTGAGATTTATCCATGCCATCAGTCATCTTTTTTATTGTTAAGTACTATTTGATTTTATGAATATAGCAATTTGTTTATCATCCTGTTATTGATGTACATTTGAGTTGCTTTTATTCTGGGACACTATAAATAAAGGTGCTATGAACTGTCTTGTGAAGCATTTTATGAACAGGAAATTGACATTGGTACAATACTGTTAACTAGAAGCCTTAGTCAGATTTCATTAGTTTTTATGTGCACTCATTTGCAGTTCCATATAAACTTTGGTATTAGCTTACCCATTTCTGATTAAAAATCCAACTTATAAATATAAATTGTTATATGTAAGCCTCATGGTAACCACGAAGCAAAAACATATAATAAATACAGAAAAGATAATGAAAAAGAATCTAATAATGTCCCTAAAGAAAGTCATCAAACCACAAGTGGAAACAGTAAGAAAAGAAAACCACAGAGGAACTACAAAACATCCAGAAAACAATGAACAAAATGGCAATAAGTACATACATATAAAAATTAATTAAACT
This sequence comes from Phataginus tricuspis, assembly GCA_029783875.1. NCBI lineage: Eukaryota > Metazoa > Chordata > Mammalia > Pholidota > Manidae > Phataginus > Phataginus tricuspis. The sequence continues at coordinate 67,437,046 of JAQQAC010016209.1, forward strand.
GTGAATGGATTTAATTCTACATTAAAAGACGAAAGCAGCTGAATGGATAAGAATAAAAGACCTGTATATAAGCTGCCTCTGAGGGACTCACTTCAAATGTAAGGGAACATACAGACTGAAGGTGAAAGGATGGAAAAATTTAATCTATGCTAATGGTAAAGAAAAGAAAGCTTGGGTAGCTATACTTATATCAGGAAAAATAGACTATTCTTTTAAATATATATATTTTGAAGTATAGTTAATATACAATATTATACTGGTTTCAGGTGTACAACATAGTGATTCAGCAATTGCATCAATTGTGAAATGCTCACC
>JAQQAC010016209.1:67437370-67455074 GCA_029783875.1 Phataginus tricuspis
ACATTTATTTTATAGTTAGAAGTTTGTCCCTCTTTATCCCCTTCATCTATTTTGTCAATTCCTCCATCCCTGTAATAAGAGACAAAGAATAAAATTATGTAATGATGAAGGGTCAATTCAACAAGAGGATATAACATTTGTGAATATTTATATACCCTACTAGGAGCACCTAACTATATAAAGCAAATATTAACAGACAAAGGGAAATACAGATATCAATACAACAATAGTAGGAGATTTTAATACCCAACTTTCATTAATGGATAGATCATCCAGACAGAAAATCAATAACTCATTGGCCTTAAAGGACACATTAGACCAAATGGATTTAACTGATATACACAGAACATTCTATCCAAAACAACAGAATACATTCTTCTCAAATGCACAAGTAACTTTCACCAGTATAGATCATGTGTTAGGCCATAAAATAAGTCTTAACAAACTTAAAGAGGTTGAAATCACATGAAATATCTTTCATAACTACAATGGTATTAAACTAGAAATCAATTACATGAAGAAAACTAGAAAATTCACAAATATATGGAGATTAAACAACATTCTATTGACAAACTAATGGGTCAACAAAAAAAGCAGTGGAGAAAGCAAAAAACACATTGAGACAAATGAAAATGGAAATATAACATACCAAAACTTATGGGATGCAACAAAGGCAGTTCAAAGAGGGAAGTTCATAGAAATAAATGCCTACCTCAAGAAATAAGAAAAATATAAAATACATAACCTAACTTTATAACTCAAGGAACTAGAAAAAGAAGAATAAACAAAGCCCAAAGTTCATAGAAGGAAGGAAACAACAAAGATCACAGTGCAAATAAATGAAATAGAGATTAAAACCAGTAGAGATTAGTGAAACCAAGAGCTAATTCTTTGAAAATGTAAACAAAGTTGACAACCCTTTAGATAAACATACCAAGAGAAAAAGAGAGGACTCAAATAAAATCTTAAATGAAAGAAGAGGCATTAAAACTGATACCACAGAAATACAAAGTATCATAAGAGACTACTACAATCAATTATACAACAACAAATTGGACAATCTAGAAGACATGGATAAATTTCTAGAAACATATATCATTCGAAGGCTGAGTGATGAAGAGATAGAAAATCTGAAAGATTACTAGTAAAGAGATTGAATCAGTAATGAAAAACCTCTCTCCCAAAATCCAGAACCAGATGGCTTCACTGGTGACTTCTACCAAACATTAAAAAAATTAATATGAGTCCTTCTCAAACTTTTCCAAAAAACAGGAAGAGGGAACACTTTCAAATTCCTTTCACAAAATCAGAATTACCCTGATGATTATTTCAAAACCAGACAAGAAACCACAAGAGAAGAAAATTACAGGCTAATTTTCTTACCCTAGATGAGCATACACGCAAAATTCCTCAACAAAATATTAACAAACCAAATTGAATAATCATTAAAGGATCATATACCATGATCAAATGGGATTTATTCTAGGATGCTTGGATGGATCAATATCTGCAAATCAATCAATGTGATCCACCAAATTAACAATATGAAGGACAAAAAATCACATGATCACCTCAATAGAGGTTGAAAAAGCATTTGACAAAATCTGATACCCACTTATGATAAAAGCTCTCAAGAAAGTGGGTATAGAGGGAATGGACCTCAACATAATAAAGGTCACACTGCTCCAAAGAAGACATACAAATTGTCAACAGGCATGTTTGTATGTATGTATATGTATGTATGTGTGTATACCACATTTTCTTTATCCATTCATTCATCTACGGATACTTAGGTTGCTTTTATGCTGACTATTGTGAAGAATGCTGCAGTGAACATGAGGATGTATCTTTTCAAGTGAATGTTTTCGTTTTCTTTGAATAAATACCAGCTGCTGAGTCATTTTCTCTAGAAAATGTAAGTAGAATTGCTGGATCTCATGGTAGTCCTATTTTCAATTTTTTGAGGACCTCTGTACTGATTTCCGTAGCTGCATCAGTTTACATTCCCAGCAGCACTGAACAAGAGTTCTCTTTCTCTACATCCTAACCAGCATTTATCTTTTCCTTTTTTGATAGCCTTTCTAACAGGTGTGAGGTGATATCTCACTGTGGTTTTCAATTGCATTTCTCTGATAATTAGTGATGTTGAGCACCTTTTCATGTACCTGTTGACCATTTGTATGTTTTCTCTGGAACAATGTGATGTTTTTATAGATTCTAATTCTCTGATGAACTTTCCTGTGTTATCCATTTTGTCCATCTTTTTATCTACTTTATTTAATCTGATAATTATGAATATTTTACATTCCTTGTCAGCTAACTCTAGTATTTGGATGATCTATACTTACACTGTTGTTTATTTCTTCTCATGATTTATGCTGTATTTTCCTGCCTCTGTCTAGTAAAGGTTTATTGTATGCCATACATTGTGTGTAAAAGAACTGTAGAATATCCAGATGATACTACTCATCAGAGGAGTTATTTTCATTGACAGATAAGGTAAGAGGGTAATCACATAAATGCAGTAAGAGATTGATGTGAGTGGTGTGTGTGCTATAGTTTTAGTAGGATTCGGTTCATGTCTGGTTCATCCCTATTCCTTAGGAGTTGCCCTTCTTGTCTTCTGAATGAAAATTTTGCAAGGCAGTCTCTCCTTAGCTCTAAAAGACTGACAGAGATACAGTTTTGCATATTGGAGACTTTGACTTTGGCCATTTTTTCATCTGTACCACAGTTTCAAACCTGTCAAATGTCTTGAAAGGGAGTGTGGTTATGTTTGTAGTACACAGCTGACAGACAGGAAGTTATCTTTTAAGCAGCATGAGACATCAGGAAATTTTTCTCTTTTAGAAGCTTCCAGCCCATCCCCCAATCCACCCACACTGTCCAAAACTCAGCAAATTCTTCTGGGTAAAAGAAGCCATACCTTTAAAGTTTCTCCAGTTTCCAATTTTCATACAGCATTGCCCAACCACTATAAGCTTTTCTGGTTTCTCTTTATCCTGTAAAGTCCCTCTGCCTAGGCCAAGATCAGTCCTCATACCACACCCAGAATTACCTAGTAATCATCAGCTCTCTTAGAAAGAGCTTTTCCCTCTGTGGAATTTCAGTTTATCTATTCTTTGCTGCTCAAATTGCTCTTCCATGTCTGCTAACTATGCAAACAGTATTGTATTAAAAGACATGATTTACCCAGAATCCTATTACTTAACAAAATCACAGCAGAAATACCATGTTCATTCTTCCATTGTACTTTTCACATCCTATGCTTGTTTCTTCATTAACACCTATGGTATGGTTACATCACAGAATTCAAAAGGGACAGGGCATAAAGTGCTATAGTCTGACACTTCAGTGGGTGGGTATCTAGGAAAAAATGACTCAGCAGCTGGTATTTAGCAATATGGGAAAAAATATTCTAAATTATAAGCTCTATAATAATTAAAACAAATGACTGGCCTTTTCACCAGTGTGTACTCTCCCACATTTTAAAATGTGGTTTAAAATTTTACCTTTTTATCTCTACTTCTTTTTATTTGCTCTTGGTATTGGTCTACTATGACTCACTACATCTTACATAGAAGCAAAAATCTCTTGGCTTATTCTACATTTTTGATGGAATAGATACTCAAGTAGGTCCCTAGAGAAAGCATAATGGGAGATAGTTTTTTTGAGACCTTCATATCTGAAAATATATTTTCTTTTTCTAAATTTCTTAAATTAAAGTATTATTGATATACAATTTTATGTTGATTTCACATACACTAAACAATGGTTCATCATTCACCCATATTATCAAGTCCTCACCCCCTCCATTGTGGTCATTCTATCAACATAGTAAGATGTTATAGAGTCATTAATTGTATTCTCTGTGCTGTACTACCATCCCAGTGACCTACCTATGTTGTGATTGAGGGGAAAAAATATATTTTTCATATCCTCACATTTGGTTGAGTCCAGTTATAAAATTCTAGGTTGAAAAACTTTTTCACTGAGATTATTATTATTATAGTTATTGCACTATTGTCTTTTAGCTTTCAGTGTTGGTACTGAAAATTTTTATACTATTTTGATTACAAACCTGTATGCAGCCTATTTTGGGGGTGAGGTTAACGAGCATGGAGGAGAGCTTTTAGACTCCTGGGCCCACTTGGGTGTTGGACATCCCATTTCCAGCAACCAAGGCCAGGTAGGAATGTGTGGCAGTTCATGCAAGAAGCTTTGGTAAAACACATTTCTTCTGTCCTCCAGGTCATCTCTCCATACTATCTGCATAGTCTTGACTAAGAATTCATATTTGATATAAATAGCTTTTACTGAAATATATACCCTGGCTGTTAATGCCTAGGAGTAATATTCCAAACAGGTGAAACACATCTATATAGGGGAGGTCTTCCCACTGAATACTATCTTTTGTCTGCAGAAATATGGATTAGGGCAGGATTTCTCAAAGTGTGGTACAGGAACTCCTGCATTATAGTTATGATATGTATTTATAAAAAATAAGATTCCTGGGCCCTGCCCCAAAAGTATTTATTCAGAATATCTTAGTATTGTCATAGAAATCTGTACTTGAAAATCTCCCCAAGAGATTCTTAACCACATTATAATCTGAGACACACAGGCTTAAGAGAAATGTCCCTATTTACTATCTGAGTAACTCTGAGAAGTCTCTCATTCCCTTTGAGGCAATTTCCTTAGCTGAAAATTGAAAACACTATTTATCTTACATAGTTTTACAAAAGATTAAATGATACAAAGTGTTTAGGAAATGGCCAGCACAGAGCAGGTACTCAACCAACATCAATTTTTTCTCTTTCCTGATTCCATTCAGTACTGTATTACATTGAACATCTCTTTTTAAAACCAATTCACCTCAATTCAGAAATCAAGATATGTTGTGAAGGCTTCAAGGCCACTAAAAATATCTGATCAAAAATACCATTCCCTTTCTTCATTCCCCCAAAACCAAGGACTTTGCAATTTCACAAAGGTAAAAATGGTAGAAGAAATATTTTCCATAAATCCTAATATATTTTCCTGGGTCTTCATATTAAATCAAACATGATAACTTTTATGGACACAGTAAATTATGTATACAATATTTTTAGGTTTCTGTACTAACAGAGTGATTTCATTTATAAAGAATGTTATAAAATATATAATTTTGTGTATATGTTCCTCTGATTCTCTCACTCTCCTGAAAAGCACTTGTGTTTTTTTCATTATTTCAATACTTTCAGAAATTTTATATCAACATTGAGGCATCATCTCAAAAATATTAAGCGCCCCATTTAGTAAGTTGCTCGTGCCATAGCAAACAATGGGTTATTTATTTAGCACTTACGAATTGTCGATATTTCCAGCAGTTAATTAGAACTGGGAAATCTGAGCCAAGGGAATTGGATGAGTTAATGAAGCATTCTTAGTCTCCTATGGTATTGACAATGTCCTCAAAGTCTCCAATAAGATTACTCACTAGCGCTGATTAGGTAGTAATATTGCCTATTATCTATAGAGATTTAATGCTCAACATCAAATGGTGAGTATGTTAAGCTGGTTGAAACTTAAGCATTCATTGTATAAGCATAAGCATTATACCCCATTGGCAATCCCTTGAGACCCTTAATGCCACTCTCAAGTTAATGATAATGTTTTTGAAGAGCTGTATTAAAAAAATAGAAACTGGCTATAAAACTTATTTTTAAATGAGAAATGAGAAACTGAAGATAAATGAACATCAAATCATCCTATCAAACATACAAAAATAACAAAGATTCAGTTATATTTGGAAGGCATTCATACTTGAAGCAAAGAAAACAGTATTCCAAATTCTGCCTAAATATGTATGTATGTATACATATGTGTATATGTGTATACATATACACACACACACACACATACATGCATAGACTATTGAGTAAGTAGAAATTAATCACAATGTCAGAATGTTAACAGTGGTCATTTGGGTAATGTAATTACAGAGAACTGCTTCATATAAGCAAACAGCCAAGGTATAAGAGCTGAAATTTTCCCTTTTGAAGAACAGTCTCTTTAGTTTGCTTGCTGGAACTCTAGGTAATTTCTAAGTGTTGAAAGACCTAAACTTATCCATACATAGGCCTATGAAGCACTACTTCAATACTCCCAAGATGGAGTAAGGAATGACTGTTCCCATCGCCATGAGACTAGAGTTGGAACTGTGGGAGAAGGAAGAGGATTAAAAAATGAGGAGGGAGAAAGACCAAAGGGAAAAGTAATTCCCAGATGTCCATATGAGGTGACTCTGAATCAACTGAAAGGAAACTCAAAAAATTAATGTTTTGTACCTTTCTTTGAACTTCAGGTGTATTCATGATATTCTGAACAAGGTCATCTTCCAGATGTGTCAAGACATAAAGGAAGGGTTATACTTATGCCATTTATGGATAGTACCCACATACTCTGTCTTAACTGTGAGAGTATGACCTGAAACCTGGTAAATGAGTGTCACCAATAGATTTTTTTTTCAGTAAAGAGAAACTTCTTCCTTAATATATAATATATATAATTAAAATACCATTGATATACAACCTTATTATGGTTTCACATACACAAAACAGTGGTTCAACATTCACCCATATTATGAACACCTCACCCCCTCCACTGAGGTCACTGTCTAACAGCATAGTAAGATGTTATTGAGTCATTAATTGAATTCTCTGTGCTGTACTACCATCCTGGTGACCTACCTATGTTGTGACTGTGAATTATAGTGCCCCTTAGTTCCCTTCTCTCTCCCCACCTAGCCTCCCCAACGCTTCCCCTTTGGTAACCAGGAGTCCCTTCTTGGTGTTTATGAGTCTACTGTTTTTGCCTTTTCCTCTGTTTTGCTTTGTTGTTATACTCCACAAGTGAGTGAAATTATTTGTTACTTGTCTTTGTCCACCTGACTTATTTTACTGGGCATAATACCCTCTAGCTCCATCCATGTTGCTGCAAATGGTAGGGTATGTTTTCTTTTTATGGCTGAATAATATTCCATTGTGTATATGTATCACATCTTCATTATCCATTCATCTACTGAAAGTCACTTAGGTTGCTTCCATTTATTGACTATTGTAAATAGTGCTGAGATAAATATAGGGGTGTATATGGCTTTCTAAATGTGAGATTTTGCTTCCTTTGGGTAAATTCCTAGGAGTGGAATTCCCAGATCAAGTGGTATTTCTATTTTTAGTGTTTTGATGAACCTCCATACTGCTTTCCACAATGGTGGAACTAATTTACATTCCCACCAGCAGTGTAGGAGGGTTCCCCTTTCTCTGCATCCTCGGGAGCACTTGCTGTTGCTAGTCTTTTCAATGTTGGCCATCCTAACTGGTGTGAGGTGATATCTCATTGTGGTTTTAATTTGCACTTCTCTGATAATTAGCGATGTGCAGCATCTTTTCATGTGCCTGTTGGCCATCTTAATTTCTTCTTTGGAGAAGTGTCTGTTCATATCCTCTTCCCATTTCTTAATCAGGTATTTGCATTTTGGGTGTTGAGGCATGTGAGTTCTGTATATATTTTAGATGTTAAACCCTCATCAGATATGTCATTTACAAATATATTCTCACATACTGTAGGATGCCTTTTTGTTCTGCTGATGGTGTCTTTTGCTGTACAGAAGCTTTTTAGCCTGATGTAGTCCCATTTGTTCATTTTTTCTTTTGTTACCCTTGCCCAAGGAGATGCATTGAGGAAAAAGTTGCTCATGTTTATATTCAAGAGATTTTTGCCTATGTTTTCTTCTAAGAGATTAATGATTTCGTGACTTACATTCAGGTCTTTGATCCATTTCAAATTTACTTTTGTGTATGGAGTTAGGCAATAATCCAGTTTCATTCTCTTGCATGTGGCTGTCCAGTTTTGCCAACACCAGTTGTTCAAGAGGCTGTGATTTCCCCATTGTATGTCTGAGGCTTCTGTATCGTATATTAATTGACCATATGTGTTTGAGTTTATATCTGGAATCTCTAGTCTGTTCCATTGGTCTATGGGTCAGTTCTTGTGCCAGTAACTAATTGGCGTGATTATTGTGGCTTTGTAGTAGAGCTTGAAGTCAGAGAGTATAATCCCCCCAGCTTTATTCTTCCTTCTCAGGATTGCTTTGGCTATGTGGGGTCTTTTGTGGTTCCATATGAATTTTAGAACTATTTGTTCTACTTAATTGAAGAATGCTGTTAGTATTTTGATAGGGATTGCATTGAATCTGTAGATTGCATTAGGCAGGATGGCCATTTTGACAATATTAATTCTTCCTGTCCATGAGCATGGACGTGTTTCCATTTATTGGTATCTTCTTTAATTTCTCTCATGAGTGTCATGTAGTTTTCAGGGTATAGGTCTTTTACTTCCTTCGTTAGGTTTATTCCGAGGTATTTTATTCTTTTTGATGCAGTTGTGAATGGAATTGTTTTCTGGATTTCTCTTTCTGCTAGTTCATCATTAGTGTATAGGAATGCAACAGATTTCTGTGTATAAATTTTGTGTCCTGTAACTTTGCTGAATTCAGGTATTAGTTCTAGTAGTTTTTGAGTGGATTCTTTAGGGTTTTTTATGTACAATATCATGTCATCTGAAAACAGTGACAGTTTAAAATCTTCCTTACCATTCTGGATGCCTTTTATTTCTTTCCATTTTCTGATTCCCTTGGCGAGAACCTTCAAAACTATGTTGAATGAAAGTGGGGAGAGTGTACATCTTTGTCTGGTTCCCTATCTTAAAGGAAAAGATTTCAGCTTCTTGCTGTTAAGCATGACATTGACTGTGTGTTTGTCATATATGGCCTTTATTATGTTGAAGTATTTGCCCTCTATGCCCATTTTGTTGACAGTTTTTATCATGAATCATGTTGAGTTTTGTCGAATCCTTTTTCAGCATCTATGGAGATGATCATGTGGTTTATCTCCTTCTTTTTTGTTGATGCGGTGGATGATGTTGATGGATTTTCAAGTGTTGTACCATCCTTGCATCCCTGAGATGAATCCCACTTGATTGTAGCGTATGATACTCTTGATATATTTTTTAACTCGGTTTGCTAATATTTTGTTGAGTATTTTTGCATCTATGTTCATCTGGGATATTAATCTGTAGTTTTATTTTATTGCTGCTGTCTTTGCCTGGTTTTGGTATTAGAGTGATGTTGGCCTCATAGAATGAGTTTGGATGTATTCCCTCCTCTTGTACTTTTTGGGAAACTTTAAGGAGGATGGGTATTATGTCTTCACTAAATGTTTGATAAAATTCTGCGGTGAAACTGTCTGATCCAGGGTTTTTGTTCTTAGGTAGCTTTTTGATTACCAATTGAATTTCTTTGCTGGTAATTGGTCTATTCAGATTTTCTGTTTCTTCCGGGGTCAGCCTTGGAAGCTTGTATTTTTCTAGATAGTTTTCCATTTCTTCTAGGTTATCCAGTTTGTTAGCATATAATTTTTCACAGTATTCTCTAATAATTCTTTGTATTTCTGTGGTGTCCGTAGTGATTTTTCCATTCTCATATCAGATTCTGTTTATATGTGTAGATTCCCTTTTTTTCTTGCTAATTCTGGCTAGGGGTTTATCTATTTTGTTTATTTTCTCAGAGAACCAGCTCCTGCTTTCATTGATTCTTTCTATTGTTATATTATTCTTGATTTTTTTTATTTCTGCTCTAATCTTTATTATGTCCCTCCTTCTACTGACTTTGGGCCTCATTTGTTCTTCTTTCTCTAATTTCATTAATTGTGATTTTAGACTGTTCATCTGGGATTGTTCTTTCCTGATGTAGTCCTATACTGCAATATACTTCCCTCTTAGCACAGACTTCACAGAATCCCACAGATTTTGCAGTGTAGAATTATTGTTGTCATTTGTTGCCATATATTGCTTGATCTCTGTTTTTATTTGGTCATTCATCCACTGATTATTTAGGAGCATGTTGTTAAGCCTCCATGTGTTTGTGGGCTTTTTTATTTTCTTTGCATAATGTATTTCAAGTTTCATACTTTTGTGGTCTGAGAAACTGGTTGGTACAATTTCAATTATTTTGAATTTACTGAGGCTCTTTGTGTGGCCTAATATATGATCTATTCTTGAAAATGTTCCATGTGTACTTGAGAAGAATGTGTATCCTCCTGCTTTTGAGTAGAGTGTTCTGTAAATGTATGTTAGGTCCACCTGTTCTAATGTGTTGTTCAGTGCCTCTGCGTCCTTACTTATTTTCTGTCCGGTTTATGTATCCTGTGGAGTGAATGGAGTGTTGAAGTCTCCTAGAATGAATGAATTGCATTCTATTTCTCCTTTTAATTCTGTTAGCATTTGCTTCACATGTGTAGGTGCTCCTGTTTTGGGTGCATAGATATTTATAGTAGTTATATCCTCTTGTTGGAGTTTCCTCTTTATCACTATGTAATGTCCTTCTTTGTCTCTGGTGACTCTTTGTTTTGAAGTCCATTTTGTCTGATACAAGTACTGCAATGCCTGCTTTTTTCTCCCTATGGTTTGCATGAAATATCTTTTTCCATCTCATCACTTTTAGTCTGTGTATGTATTTGTGTTTGATGTGAGTCTCTTGTAGGCAGCATATAGATGGGCCTTGTTTTTTTATCCATTCATTGACTCTATGTCTTTTGATTGGTGCATTGATACCATTTACATTAGATTGATTATCGATAGGTATGTACTTATTGCTATTGCAGGCTTTAGATTCATAGTTACCAAAGGTTCAAGGTTAACTTTCTTGTGATCTAAGAGTCTAATTTAACTCACTTAGTATGTTATTACAAACACAGTCTCAGGGTGTTTTTCCTTCCTTTTCTTCTTCCTCCATTCTTTATATATCAGGTATCATATTCTGTACTCTGACTATCCCTTGATTGACTTTGGGGGTAGTTGATTTGATTTTGTATCTGCTTACTAATTAATTGTTCTACTTTCTTTACTGTAGTTTTATTCCTCTGGTGACAGCTATTTAACCTTAGGAACACTTCCATCTATAGAATTCACTCAAAAATACACTGTAGAAATGGTTTGTGGGATTAAATATGATGGCGTTAGAGGCAAGACAGAGGTCTCCTTCCAAAACCACATATAATAGGAAAATGTACTTAATACAACTAATCCTAAAAGAGCAACAGAAAAAAAGGCTGCATCGGACTGCATGCATCTGGAGAAAACAACAGACCTCATGGAACAGGGTAATGTACCAAAGTCGTGAACTGGTGGAACCCAAGCCCATCCCCCACCCCAGATTGCTGGCAGGAGGAAGAGAGATGGAGCAGGGAGGGGGTGGAAACCTAGAACTGCTGAACACCCAGTCCTGGAGACATGCTCTGGGAGCACAAATCTACATTGCATGGTGCTCTGGAGATTAGTGAGATTGGAAAGCTAAGACAGGTGGAATACATGGAGAAAGTGAGATTCGAGCTGCTTGTGGAAAACAGGGATTCACATCCAGCTGCTCTGGGACAAACAAAAGGCAAGCAGTCTGAGAGACTTACTAACAGTGAGAGGGCTCCTAAAGGGGCAAGGATTGCACAGAGCTTGCTGTTCAGGAGAAAGGACAGGTGGACAGAATTGTCTAGTGCACTCTGTCCAGCAGGCTGGAAATTTTCAGAAGCTTCAGGCGCTCCACCCCCTGGCTGTCTATGTAGCTACGAGGCCCCCCACCATGACTCACATGTCTTTTGCCCATATTTTAATGGGTTTATTTGTTATTAGAGTTCTTCATATATTCTAAATATTAATCTCTTATCTGATATATGATTTGAAAATATTTTCTCCCATTCGTTTAGTTCCTTTTTTACTGTGTTGTTTCCTTTGATAAACAGTTTTTAAGTTCAAAGTAGTCCCATTAGTCTATTTTTTCTTTTGTTGCCCATGATTTTGGCGTCATATCCACGAAATCCAATGTCATGAAGTTTCCCCCTATGTTTTCTTATAGGAGTTTTCTACTTTTAGGTTTATGTTTAGTTCTTTAAACCATTTTCAGTTAATTTTTATATGATACAAGGTAATTGTTCAAATTCATTCTTTTACATGCAAATATACAGTTTTCCCAATACCATTTGTTGAAGAGACTGATCTTTCCCCATTATGTCTTGACACCTTTGTCAAAAACCATTTGATTATACACATGAGGATTTATTTCTGTGCTCACTACTCTGTTTCATTGGTGTATGTCTGTCTTTATGCCCACACAACACTGTTTTGATTATTGTAGCTTTGTAGTAAATTTTTAAGTAAAGAATTATGAGTACTCCAACTTTCTTCTTCTTTTTCAAGATTGCTTTGGGCTATCTTGGGTCCCTTTTGATTCTAGATGAGTTTTAGGTTTCTTTTTCTACTTCTGAATAAAATACCATTGAGATTTTGAAAGGGGTTGCAATCAATATATAGATTGCTTTGGGTAGAGTGATAGTTATTTTTATGTGCCATATTAAGTAAGCCAATGTGTTGCCAGATATTTTGTCAAACATTATTCTGGGTGTATCTATAAGGGGGTTTGTGTGTGGGACTAACATGTGAACCACTAAACTGTGTAGAGCAGATTGCTCCTTATCATGGGTGGGCCTCATCCAATCAGTTGATGACCTAAATAGAACAAAACGTCTGAGTAAGGGGGAACTTCTGCCTGACTCTCTTTGAGCTGAGATATTGTTTTTTTCCTGCCTTTAGATTTGAATGAAAACATTGGCACTTCTTGGGTCTAGGACTGTCAGATTTGGGTTTTCAGTTTGATGACTGTAGATCTTGGGACTCGTCAGCCCCCATAATCAAGTGAGCCAATTCCTTATATAATTAACCTCTTTTCTATCATGTATCTATCACTATACATACATACATATATATATATATATATATGTTATAGGTATAGATATACATCCTATTGGTTCTGTTTCTCTGGAGAACCCTGGCTAATACAAGTAGAACATACATTTCAAGAATATTAAGTCTTCCAATCCATGAACAAAATATGCTTCTCTATTTATTTGTGTCTTCATTAATTTATCTAAACAAGGTTTTGTACACGTTTTCAGCATACAATTTGGGTAACTTTATTTCTAAATATTTTTTATGTGATTATAAATGGGATTGTTTCCTTAATTTGCTTTTTGGGTCATTCTTTTAGTGTAAAGAAATTCAACTGATTTTTGTGTGTTGACTTTGTATCCTGCAACTTTGCTGATTTCATTTATTCTAATAGGTTTTCTATGGACTCTTTACGGTTATCTACATTACAAGTTTCTTTTGACTAATTACTATTTTCAGGATAAGTAGAGCTTTTCTTGGTACGCATAAAATCTTACAACAAACCAAAATAAGAAATGTCCAATTCCTCTTTTAATATAATTCAAGATGTGAGAGAAAAATTAAAGTAATAAACAATATCACTAGCATATTTAAACAAATTTTGTGGACTCCCACTGACTTATTTTCTTGGTTGTCTCCTTCAGTCTGAGGTGATTTGATTAGAAATTGTCTTTGAGTCTATTGATTTAAAGGTTGTTCATATTATTTACAATATAGTATTTAGTTATTAGGTTCTTAAACTCATATTAAGCAAATTTAAATTTGATTATGCAAAACTTAGAACATACCAGTCATCAGTTAATCATCAGGGGTGCATTGTGATTCCCTATCCCCTTTTTCTTTGCCCTATGTCTGAGTAATCTGACAACAATGCCCGCACTCCCTCTGGTGCTTGGCACTCAGAAATTTCAAACCTGTTCCCTCCACTGCAGTCCCACCCCTTATCCACAAAAAAAACACACAAAGCCACCTATTCTTCCCCTCGCTCTAGTTTTGCTTTGCATTGAACCTGAGCCCCTCTCTTTGGGGAATATTTTTGCTGTTTCCCGTGTGAGTAATAACTTTATTTCATGTCTATAGGTGTCTATGTGTCTTTCATCTTTATATGGACAATTCCTGAGTGGGGGCTGCCCAGAATCCAGCCGTGGATGCTTGGCACCCAAATATAACTGACAGAATCAGACTTCCTGAGTGGTAATAAGGTCTCCATATAGTTCTTTGAGGGAGTATATATATATATATATCTCAGATTCGTCAGAGTGGACCATCTTTAAGGCAAAACCTTTCTTTAATATTATATTTTTAACTGAACTTTTTGTATAATTTTAAGATTCATTTTTTTCTTATGGATGAGTATGGGAAATAGTTAAATGAATGGAGGAAACAGAAAAATCCTTCTCTGACACACCAGGAAGACCATCTTGTGAACCTCTTTCCCTTCCTTCCCAAAGGTAATACCCAAACATCACCATGTAGTGTAGAGACCATGGTCTATATTTCTATGGGGAGTTTCATAATATTTTAGCCTCCCATGAGGTTGGTGGGGGATAAAGGGTGAGGGTATCAGTTCAAGAACTTTTCTCCTGGGACACAAGAGTGAGTGGATATGAAATATGCATTTGGGAGTGGGATTTATTCACAAATGAAGTAGTAAATGCCTGAGCCAGGTTGATGGTGATGGAGACTGAATGCAGGATTTGAGTGCTAGAGACAGTATAAAGGAAGAATCCCCAGAATGTGTATTCTGATTGAGTTTGGGGTTTAAATTAGAGTCAAAGGTGACATTGAGATGTTGAAGCTTACAAGTCCAAAAACAACTCAGAAGGATAAGTAGGCTTCAGTGGGAAAATGAGTTCATTTTTGGACTTACTAAGTGTGAGGTATGAGGAACAGCCAAATGGAGACACTCAATAGGTAGTTTGAAATGTTGTAGGGCACAAAAGCATAGTCTGTGGTTATAAAATGTCAGTTCACATGACAGGTGTCTATAAATTGTCTATAAGACACCATTAAGGACTTGTTTTCTATTATGCCAGTTCCTACAGCAGTTCTTAGGTAGGACACAGTTGCTTAATTAATGCTCCAAGGATGAAAATTATGAAGGTGAAAATTTGGTGTCTTGAACAAAAAAGGATTTATTCTGGAAATTAACATAGAACATATCTCTGATGCAGAGCTACAGAGAGCCAGCTATTAGATGACTATGATTATTTAGAGCCTCTGTAGTAAGTGCAATGTCACAATCTGATATCTTGGCTAATGTTGAAGTTATTTATTAGATTTGGTTTGCACAAGGTGTAACTTCTTAGGTTTGAAATTGCTTTGAGAGATATTGCTGTCTCTCACAGGTTAAAGGCAGATGCTGATACCAGGAGAAATAACACTTTCAAATGTCACAGGGTTTTCCCTTACAAATTTTACCTTGCATTGTTTTACACAAGCAATCCTGAATGAAAAAAATGGGGGGGATTAATAATGAAGATATTCTCAATCACATGGTGATAGTCTATTTTGATTGAAGCACATTCCCTATTACATAGCTAAATTCATTCTTTGAAATTTGAATATCCTGTGAATGACACTGCACTCCTCCCCAAGATTAGAGAGTTCTGCCTGCAACCAGAGCACACATCAGTGTGCATGTAACTTTCAAACCTCCCTTTTTTCATTGCTATCTGAATAGCCTGGCTATTCTCTTCCAAGACAGAGAAAAATGATTCCCTAGAAATGGATCTTCCTCATTTCTATGTGGCAAAGAGCCCATATTCATTTTTTCAGCCTTTCATGGCTTCAGAAAAGATAGTTATTGTTAGCATGGACTATTCTTGGAGCCAGAAATGCTATGGTTAGGGCACTTCATCAACCAAATCACAGTTGTTCTGCCTTCCCATAAGTGATGGGCTGCCATCCTCACCTCTTATTAGATTGCTCCAGGAAAAAGGGTTTGCTATAACTAAATGGTTTCATAAAAATCTTTACTTGTCTAGGGCTTTGGCTTATAACAAGTCTTTCTTTTCCAGTATGGTGTTGCACAATACGCCTGGAGCCCCATGCAGTACCACAAAAAATCCAGGTTATTAATTTATTTCTTTATGGTAGAGTTGTACTGAAAAAGATTTTTAAACATTGGAAATTACACTTTCTTACTTTCTTTTGTCCTGTCCTTTCTTTCAAAGAGTTAAAACTCATCCCATGTAATTTGGAAGAAACAGAACATAGTGTAATTTAGTTTCTGTATTCTTGCATTATATACATTGGTGAATATGTGTGCTTAAATATATTCAATAGGCATGCAAAACTATACAGGTGCTCAAACTGAAAATGAAATTTTCAAGTGCTAATTCAGGTCTACATAATGTAGAGAGAAGAAAGGTTTTAGTGGGGAATTTCTAAGTTAATGCCTCTTTCAACACAGTGGAAGTGAGTCATTCTTATTGGAATGTCAGTGAAATGTAAAAGGAAGAAAGAAAATAGATTGACAACATAATAACTAAATCCTGAGACCTTAACTCTCTCAAAACATTTAGCTCAACAATTACAACAATAAAAAACTATTTCTCAGAGAAATTTGGAGAAATGGCTGATTCCAGAACTAGATAGTGTAGACAGAAGATAAGCTTAGATCATCTGGTAAACCAAAAATGTAATAATAGTATTTTTATTTTATTGGGAGTACATCACCAGTATGCTTGAAAGGATCCCACTAGCCAAGTCTGAAACAATATGAGCACTAAAATAATTAAGTGAGCCTTTGATAAAAATAAAAATTCATGAGTCCACACTGATAATAATAGATAAATATACAGGTGACCCTGAACAATACAGGGATTAGAGGGCCATACAGTCAAAAATCCACATATAACTTTTGACTTGCCCAAACTTAAGTACTAATACCCTACTGTTGACAAGAAGCCTTACTGATTACATAAACAGTCAATTAACACATATTGTGTATGTTATATGTATTATATACTGTATTATTATAATAAAGTAGGATAGAGAAAAAATGTTTTTTTCAAATTGCCACAAATATCCAAAAATTGTTCCAATATATTTATTGAAAAAATATGCATATAAGTGGACCTACACAGTTCAAACGCATGTTGTTTAAGGGTTAATCCTATAAATAAAAATGGAACAAGCACTCTTTCTTGACGTAGAATGTTGAAGGCCAACTGGTGAATACAGAAGGAGTACTGGACCTGAAAAAATCATTTTACAACAGTCATAGCAAAGTTTGGATCAGGCAAGAATTATAAATGGAGGATGGATCTTGAAAGAAATTATAATGAGGAGTAGGACACTTGCATGGTCTGAAAGTGACCCCCACAGACTGCTTACTAGTTAGAAAGGAGAAAAAAAACAATAATTATACCAGGGAGCAATCAGGCAACACCTGGAATTGTTAATTGAAAGTCAAAGAAAGATTGAAGGAGCCTAAAAGATATAACAACTGTGTGTGATACCTCATGCTAGGCTGGATCCTCAATTGGAAAGCAGAAATTCTATAAAGGATACTTTTAGGCCAATTGACAAAATTGATTTTTTTTTTGTTTTTCACTTTTTTTTTTTTACAATTTATTTTATTTTAGTATCATTAACCTACAATTAAATGAGCAATATTGTGATGATTAAACTATCCCCTTCATCAGGTCCCCTCCACCAACCCTATTACAGTCACTGTCCATCAGTGTAGTGAGATGAGAATCACTACTTGTCTTCTCTGATCTGTACAGTCCTACCCGTGCCCCTCACCTTATGTCTGCTGATCGTAATGCCCCTTTTACCCTCTTATCCCTCCCTTCCAGCCCTTCTTCCACAGTCCCTTTCCCTTTGGTAACTATTAGTCCGTTCTTGGGTTCTGTGAGTCTGCTGCTGTTTTGTTCCT
>JAQQAC010016209.1:67467904-67625011 GCA_029783875.1 Phataginus tricuspis
ACACACACACACACACACACACACACACACACACACACACACAAGCACATCCCCTTTCACTACTGTGATCTGGGTACTGGTGGTGCCACCATTTTCTTTTTCTGGCAGGCCCCTTCACTCTGCATCTTTTTCTTCCCAACTGTGAGGCCCTTTCAGGTTCATTGGCCTCCTCTTGGGCGTTATGTGTCCCTTGTGTGTATGTGTTGGGTGGGTAAAACATATGAACTTCCAGTCTTTCTTTCTGCTTGTTGGAGCAAAAAGGACTTTGTCCCAGTAAAATTAATATGTATATCAGGACCCACAAAATGAAAGCCAACCCAGTGGTCTCGTCCCCACCACAAATCTATATCTAAGTCAGCCTGAATTTATGGGAAATACCCATCAAGGAATCTTAACATACACTAACTACAATCTTCGGACTTAGCTTTAACTAGCAGCTTAACTTACCCTAAAAGTAGGACCTGCTAGTCTTAAAAGGAAATCCTAAGCCTGCTAGTAAATTATGCCCTGATCCCATGTTGCTTCTTCTAATGTTTTATAAAACTCACTCTTGTCCGCAAATCTCTCAGGAACAGTGTTCAACTACTTGTGAGTCATTGTACTCCCCCAATCCATTGATTATTTTCCCTTAAATAAAGGACATCAAATTCATTACAAAATTGTTTTACTTTTGTCATTTGATAGTTAGGCCAATCTACTAGGATACTTCCCAATCATTACTACATTAGTGATCAGATGCCACAATGGACCTGAGGCTACTCTGAAAGAGCTGCAGTTCACCTAGGCAACATCTTGCAAAGCAAAACGTGGCTGTCTTCTTCTCTGAGTCCTCTGCTCCCCCAAATGTATTTTAGTCTTCTCTGTTTTACACCACTACTCCAACAGCATCCCCAGCCAGGTTTTAACATGGAAAGGGGAGACAGGATAGAGAACCTCTTGTCCCAGACCAATGATTAACTTGCTAATCTCCTGTTATTGACTGAATGTTTTGTCTTCCCCCTCCCAAAATCATATATTGAAGCCCCAAACCTCAATGTGATATTACCTGGAAATTGGGCTTCTTTTTTTGAATTTTTTTATTTTGCTATTATTAATATACAACTACATGAGGAACATTATGGTTACTAGACTCCCCCTATTATCAAGTCCCACCATATACCCCACTGCAGTCACTGTCCATCAGTGTAGAAGGATGTTATAGAATCACTACTTGTCTTCTCTATGTTATACTGCCTTCCCCGTATCACCCCACCCCACCCCACCCCCGCTACATTAGGTGTGCTAATTGTAATAGCCCATTTTCCCCCTTATCCTTCCCTTCTCACCCACTTGCCCAGTCCCTTTCCCTTTGGTAACTGTTAGTCTGTTCTTGGGTTCTGTGAGTCTGCTGCTGTTTTGTTCCTTCAGTTTTTTTCTTTGTTCTTATATTCCACAGATGAGTGAAATCATTTGATACTTGTCTTTATCTGCCTCGCTTATTTCACTGAGCATAAAATCCTCTAGTTCCATCCATGTTGTTGCAAATGGTAAGATTTGTTTTCTTCTTATAGCTGAATAATATTCCATTGAGTATGTATACCACATCTTCTTTATCCATTCATCTACTGATGGGCACTTAGGTTGCTTCCATTTCTTGGCTATTGTAAATTGTGCTGCGATAAACATAGGGGTGCATATGTCTTTTTCAAATTGGGCTGCTGCATTCTTAGGATAAATTCCTGTGAGTGGAATTCCAGGGTCAAATGGTATTTCTATTGTTAGTTTATTGAGGAACCTCCATACTGCTTTCCAAAATGGTTGTTCTAATTTACATTCCCACCAGCAGTGTAGGAGGGTTCCCCTTTCTCCACATCCTTGCCAATATTTGTTGTTGTTTGTCTTTTGGATGGTGTCCATCCTAACTGGCGTGAAGTGATAACTCACTGTGGTTTTAATTTGCATTTCTCTGATGACAAGTGATGTGGAGCATCTTTTCATGTGCCTGTTGGCCATCTGAATTTCTTCATTGGAGCAGTGTCTGTTCAGCTCCTCTGTCCATGTTTTAATTGGCTTATTTGCTTTTTGTTTGTTGAGGTGCATGAGCTCTTTATATAATTTGGATGTCAACCCCTTATGGGGTATGTCATTTATGAATATATTTTCCCATACTGTAGGATGTCTTTTTCTTCTACTGATGGTGTCTTTTGCTATACAGAAGCTTTTCAGCTTGATATAGTTCCACTTGTTCATTTTTGCTTTTGTTTAACTTGCCCAGGAGATATGTTCATGAAGAAGTCACTCATGTCCATGTCCAAGAGATTTTTGCCTATGTTTTTTTCTGAGTCTTATGGTTTCATGACTTACATTCAGGTTTTTGATCCATTTTGAGTTTACTTTTGTGTATGGTGTTAGACAGTAATCCAGTTTCATTCTCTTATAGGTAGCTGTCAAATTTGGCCAACACCAGCTGTTGAGGAGGCTGTCATTTCCCCATTGTATATCCATGGCTCCTTTATCATGTTAATTGACAATATATGCTTGGGTTTATATCTGGGCTCTCTATTCTGTTCCACAGCTCTATCGGTCTGTTCTTGTGCCCCTACCAAATTGCCTTGATTACTGTAGTTTTGTAGTGGAGCTTGAAGACAGGGAGCAAAGTTCCCCCTGCTTTATTCTTCCTTCTCAGGATTGCTTTGGCTATTCGGGGTCTTTTGTGGTTCCATATGAATTTTGGATCTATTTGCCCTAGTTCATTGAAGAATGCTATAAGTATTTTGTAGGGATTGCATTGAATCTGTAGATTGTTTTAGGCAGGATGGCCATTTTGACAATATTAATTCTTCCTAGCCAAGTGCATGGGATGAATTTCCATTTATTCATGTCCTCTTTAATTTCTCTTAGGAGTGTCTTGTAGTTTTCAGGGTATAGTTCTTTCACTTCCTTAGTTAGGTTTATTCCTAGGTATTTTATTCTTTTGGATACGACTGTGAATGTGAATTGTCTTTCTTCTAGTTCATCGTTAGTGTATAGGAATGCAACAGATTTCTGTGTATTAATATTGTATCCCACAACTTTGCTGAATTCAGATATTACACCTAATAGTTTTGGAGTGGATTCTTTAGGGTTTTTTATGTACAATACTATGTCACATGCAAACAGGGACTGTTTGAGTTCTTCCTTGCCATATGAATGCCTTTTATTTCTTTGTGTTGTCTGATTGCCATGGCTAGGATCACTAGAACTATGTTGAATAAAAGTGGGGAGAGTCGGCATCCTTGTCTTGTTACCAATCTTGAAAAGCTTTCAGTTTCTCGTTGTGAAGTATATTGTTATCTGTGGGATTGTCATATATGGCCTTTATTATGTTGAGGTACTTGCCTTCTATACCCATTTTATTGAGAGTTTTTTATCATGAATGGATGTTGAATTTTGTCGAATGCTTTTTCAGCATCTATGGAGATGATCATGTGGTTTTTGTCCTTTTTTTTGATGTAGTGGATGATGTTGATGGATTTTCGAATGTTGTACCATCCTTGCATCCCTGGGATGAATCCCACTTGATCATGATGGATGATATTTTTGATGTATTCTTGAATTTGGATTGCTAATATTTTGTTGAATATTTTTCCATCTGTATTCATCAGGATATTGGTCTGTAATTTTCTTTTTTTGTGGTGTCTTTGCCTGGTTTTGTTATTAGAGTGATGTTGGTCTCGTAGAATGAGTTTGGAAGTATTCCCTCTTCTACTTTGTGAAAAACTTTAAGGAGGATGGGTATTAGGTCTTCACTAAATGTTTGATAAAATTCAGCAGCGAAACCATCTGGTACACGGTTTTGTTCTTAGGTAGTTTTTTGATTACCAATTCAATTTATTTGCTGGTAATTGGTCTATTCAGATTTTCTGTGTTTTCCTGGGTCAGCCTTGGAAGGTTGAATTTTTCTAGAAAATTGTCCATTTCTTCCAAGTTATCCAGTTCATTAGCATATAAATTTTCATAGTATTCTCTCATAATTCTTTGTATTTCTGTGGTGTCTGTAGTGATTTTTCCTTTCTCATTTCTGATTCTGTTTATGTGTGTAGACTCTCTTTCTTTCTTGATAAGTCTGGCTAGGGGTTTATCTATTTTGTTTATTTTCTCAAAGAACCAGCTCCTGCTTTCATTGATTCTATTGTTTTATTCTTCTCAATTTTATTTATTCTGCATTAATCTTTATTATGTCCCTCCATCTACTGACTTTGGGCCTCATTTGTTCTTCCTTTTCTAGTTTCATTAATTGTGAGTTTAGACTGTTCATTTGGTATTGTTCGTCTTTCCTGAGGTAGGCCTGTATTGCAATATACTTTCCTCTTAGAAAAGCCTTTGATGCATCCCACAGATTTTGTGGTGTTGAATTATTGTCATTTGTCTCCATATATTGCTTGATCTCTGTTCTCTGTTTTTATTTGGTCATTGATCCATTGATTATTTAGGAGCATGTTATTAAGCCTCCATGTGTTTGTGGGCTTTTTCATTTTCTTTGTGTAATTTATTTCTAGTTTCATACCTTTGTGATATGAGAAGCTGGTTGGTACAATTTCAATCTTTATGAATTTATGAGGTTCTTTTTGTGGCCTTATATATGATCTATTCTTGAAAATGTTCCATGTGTACTTGAGAAGAATGTGTATTCTGTTGCTCTTGGATGGAGTGTTCTGTAGATGTCCATTAGGTCCATCTGTTCTAGTACATTGTTCAGTGCCTCTGTCTCTTTACTTATTTTCTGTCTGATTGATCTGTCCTTTGGAGTGAGTGGTGTGTTGAAGTCACCTAAAATGAATGCTTTGCATTGTATTTCCCCCTTTAATTCTGCTAGTATTTGTTTCACATATGTAGGTGATCCTGTGTTGGGTGCATAGATACTTAAAATAGTTATATCCTCTTGTTGGACTGACCCTTTTATCATTATGTAATGCCCTTCTTTGTCTCTTGTAACTTTCTTTGTTTTGAAGTCTATTTTGTCTGATACAAGTAGCTCCTGCTTTTTTCTCACTATTAGTTGCATGAAATATCTTTTTCCATCTCTTTACTTTCAGTCTGTGTATGTCTTTGGGTTTGAAGTGAGTCTCTTGTAGGCAGTATATAGATGAGTCTTAATTTTTATCCATTCAGTAACTGTATGTCTTTTGATTTGTACATTCAGACCATTTGCATTTAGGGTGGTTATCAATAGGTATATACTTATTGCCATTGCAGGCTTTCGATTCGTGGTTACCAAAGGTTCAAAGGCAATCCCCTTACTATCTAACAGCCTAATTTAACTTACTTCATATACTATTACAAACACAACCTAAAGGTTCTTTTTTTTCTCCTTTTTCTTCCTCCTCCATTCTTTGTATGTTATGAATCATATTCTGTACTCTTTGTCTTCCCTTGAAGGACATCTATTTAGTCTTAAGAATACTTCCATCTATAGGAGTCCATCCAAAATGCACTCTAGACGTGGTTTGTGGGAGGTAAATTCTTTCAGCTTTTGCTTATCTGAAAATTGTTTAATCCCTCCTTCAAATTTAAACGACAACCTTGCTGGATAGAGTATTCTTGGTTCTAGGCCCTTCTGCTTCATTGCATTAAATATATCATGCCACTCCCTTCTGGCCTGTAAGTGTTCTGTTGAGAAGTCTGATATAGCCTGATGGGTTTTCCTTTGTATGTGATCTTTTTTCTCTCTCTAGCTGCTTTTAAAAGTCTGTCTTTATCCTTGATCTTTGCCATTTTAATAATTATATGTCTTGATGTTGTCTTCCTTGGGTCCCTTGTGTTGGGAGATCTGTGCATCTCAATGGCTTGAGAGACTATCTCCTTCCCCAGATTGGGGAAGTTTTCAGCAATTACCTCCTCAATGACACTTTCTATCCCTTTTTCACTCTCTTCTTTTTCTGGTACCCCTATAATGCGATTATTTTTCCGTTTGGATTGGTGACACAGTTCTCTCAATATTCTTTCTTTCTTAGAGGTCCTTTTTTCTTTATGTGCCTCAGCTTCTTAGTATTCCTCTTCTCTAATTTCTATTCCATTTACCATCTCTTCTATTACATCTAATCTGCTTTTAAATCCCTCCATTGTATGTTTCATTCCAGATATGGAATTTCTTAATTATTGAATCTCCAACTTAAATTTGTTCCCGAGGTCTTGAATATTTTTCTGTACCTCCATTAGCATGTTTAAATTTTTTATAATTTTTATTTTGAACTCTCTTTCAGGAAGATTCATGAGTTTGGTTTCACTTGGCCCTCTTTCTGGGGTTTGTGAGATTTTGGTCTGAACCATGTTCTTTTGACATTTCATATTTCTGTTTGGTGTCCAGTAGTGTGCAGAAACTCCAGGGTCTGGAGCTGCTCAGCCCCTAGAGTGAGGTTGGGGGTCGTAGGGGAGTGGAGCTGGTGCCTGGGGGGAGGAAACATCTGTTTCCTGATTTCCGTCTGCAGTGCCTGTCTCTAGTGTCAGAGCCAGTGGGCCAAGCACACACGTGTAAACCTATGTGCTTTGTGTCTCTAGCTGTTGTAGACGGGGCCTCCCTCTGGCTGGCCTGACACCTGTGCAGTGACTGCGAGCAGGTGCCTGCAGGCCAGTAGGAAGGCTCAGCTGGCTGTGTGTCACAGTGGGGGTCCTCAGAGCTGAGTAAGCAGCCTGAGGGATGGAGCACCTGAAGCTCCTCAAAGTTCCCAACCAGTTGGGCAGAGCGTGCCCAGACATCCTTGTCCAGCTCTCCCTTCTTCCACACAGCAAGCTCCGTGCAAACCCCGGCCCTTTAGCAGCCCTATCACTGCTAGGAAGCCTCTCAGACTCCCTGCCTTTCCTCTGACACAGAGTGGCTGGGTGTGGATCCCCTCCTCCTCAAATGGCCAGAATGTCAATTTCTCAAGCACTCTGCCTGTTCAAGCTCCCCAACGTCCAGAGCACCCCACACTATAGGATTCTGCTCACAAAGCAGATTTCTAGGGCTAGGTGTTCAGCAGTCCCAGGCTTCCACCCCACCCTGCTCCATTTCTCTTCCTCCTGCCTGTGAGCTGGGGTGGTGGAAGGGCTTGGGTCCCACCGGATTAAGGCTTTCATACATTTCACTGTTTCATAAGTCTGCTTTGTTCATGAGGTGTGTATGAAGTCTGGTTCAGCCTTCTTTCTTGTTGCTGTTTTAAGGTTAGTTGTATTAATTAGTATATTTTTGTACTGTTTATGGTTTTGGGAGAAGCTTTCCATCTCACTCTCATGCCACCATCTTGAATTTATCTGGAAATAGGGCTTTTATGGAGATAATTACATTACATAAGGTCATAAACCTAGGCTCTGACCCAATAGAATTAGTATTCTTATAAAAAGAGATACCAAAGAGCTCACTCTCTCCATTCCCCTGACAATTAAGAAGAAAAACTATGTGAGAAAAAAGCAGCTGTGTAAAAACCAGGAAGAGAGTCCTCACCAGGAACCAAAACCTGATAGAACTGTAATCTTAGACTTTATGCCTCTAGAAGTATGAGAAAATAAATTTCTATAGTTTAGACCACACAATCTGAGGTATTTTGTTATGGCAGCCCAATTCTCTCTTTGCTTCTTGCCAATTGACCTTGGCTCATTTTGCATGGGAAAGTTAGTTCTAATTAATCCATGTAGGCTTCCTTAATCTGTATTAATACAACCTGCCTTTGAAAAACATTGTGTGGGTAAAATTGTAATATTTCCAGAATATTACATTCATAGGTAATTACAAGGGTGTGCAAGGGTTTATCTGGACTGGAGAGGTTGGGTGGAGCTCTGTTCTGCTGCAGCCTTGTCAAGAGAGGGACAGGATGACTGCTTGTAAGAAATAAACGGGTTTCTTAATTTTATTTCACCCTTTGACTCATTTCAGTTTCACAGGTATTTTGCCCCAGGATTTTCCCCTGGAGTTATACATGGGTTTGAACTATGTGGGTTCATTTATATTTCAATTTTGTTTCAATAAATATATGGAACTGTTTTTGAGATTTGCAAGAATTTGAAAATTTTCTTTTCTCTAGCTTACTGTGTCAAAAGAGTATAGTATATATTATATAGAGAGAATATACATTAATTGACAGTCCATGCTATCAGTAAGGCTTCTGGTCAGCAGAAGGCTAAAGTTTACGTTTTCAGGGAGTTAAATTTTAAGTAGTTTTTAAGTTTATTTCTTAAGTTTTAAGCAGTTTCTAGTAGTTAAGTTCTGGGGAGTCATAAGCTAGGGTGCCCCTAACTCTCTGGTTATTCAAGGGTCAAGTATACTATATGCTAGTGTATCTCCAACCTGAGCTTGCATCAGATTCACTTGGAGGGTTTCTTAAAACACAGTGCTGGGCCACCCCAAGAGTTTCTGAATCAGTACATCTGGGATTGGCCCCAGGTGATGTTGATACTGTTGGCCCAAGAACCACACTAAGATCCTTATTATTGTATACTTATTGTTGTATAAACACACTATAGAATAAACTTTTACAGCAGTCCTTTAAGCTCCCAAAGTTCTTAGGCTCTTGATTCAAAATGAAGTTTTTGAGACTAAAACAAACAAAACAAATCTTCCTACTCATAAAGCCTAGAGTTTGCATTTCAAAAGTACCTTAAGTTTCAGTTATTATCTCTTCTAAGAGTTAAAAAATTATTTACAAACCTAGATGACCCTTATTTGGGGTTCTGTCCTCACTACTTTGGATGAAAAGTTTCTCCAGATGCTTTGAAAACCAGCAATTCAGGAGGTAGAGGTGCTTATGGAAGCAGAAAAATGTGGGAAAAGACCCTTAGTTGTCTTGAGTTTGATGCTACCCCAAAAATAACTAGCATTTATTTAGTGTTTATAACAGGAACTGTATTGGTAATTACTTTTATTTTCTCATTTAATTATTGCAATGAACCTCTTCAAAATATATGACACTTTTGCTTTGTTGTTACTACTTACAGTTGAGCAAAATGACGCTTAGAGAAGTTAAAAAACTTCATCAAGTTTTCACAACTGTTAAGTGGCAGAGCTGAAAATCTAACCTAAGCCTCCCTGACTAATAGCTCTTACCCACTGCTGTACAGTATTTCTAATATAAAAATTTTAAAAGCAAATTCATTACAACTAACCTCAGAAAATAGCTACACTTATTCATACTATGTCTTTTTATTTTGTTAGACACATTTAGGCTGGATATTAAGAAGAATGCCTCAGTCAGGAAGTCTATTAAACTCTTGTTAGAAGTGGTAGCAACTTCATGCCTGTGTTCATTTAAAGCGGACATTATGGAGAACTGGAATATGTGTCACTTGAAAAATCCCCATATGAGCATGGAATTGAATTTACCAGTTATTTCAGTTTAAAAAATTTTAATAGTACACCTTCACATATGGTCCTCAAGTTTTTGAATCAAGTTGCTCATTTGTTTGGTCACGGCCCAATATTTCTTCAAAAGGAAACAAATGTTTACTTGAGTCTATTTCATTATTCATGGGAAATATATGCTAGAAAATGTGGTTATCTGAGCCCCACCCAGACACCAATATTATGTAGTTGCGTATCTTTCTCATTCTCTTTGATGAACACTATGCACATAACACAGCCATTTGGCAGTGGGGATAGAAACAGCATAAAAATGAGATATGCATGTGTAAATAAAATATTGATAAATGAAACTCTGAGAGCTGAGATAAAAGTGAAGCAGAACAGACAGGTAAATCATTCTGATACTTGTGTTAGTGCTGAAATTATGTTGTTACTTTCTATTTTTTTTCTGCTGACAGCAGTGCAGGTGACAAAAAGTACTTTCAGTTTTTCTGCTGACACAGTACTGAAGCACAAGAAGCAGTTTCTGTTTTGCTGCTGATAAACCAACCTGCCCTCCAAGGAAACGGAAGGATACAATGATGTTGGCTCATTTATGGTTAAAATATGTAGTTTATATGAAAACTGGAGTGAAGTAGTCTGGAAAATAACCAAATGGTAATGCAATTAGGGCAATGTGGGTAATGTGAACTTCATTCCATTCTCTTTTGCACCAATTTTGATCTCTAACTTGAGTGTAAGGATAGGGGAAGAAAATGCTTGAACCTCATTACCATCTTTCATTAATATGTATAATAGCTAATAACTAATATTTATTGAGTTGTTTCCCACATGCCAAACACTAGCCTATTTTCTGGTTTAATTCTTATAACCACCTTATGAAATAGATACAAGTATTGTCTCCATCTTTACATATGAATACACAAACTTAGAGATGTTGAGTGACTTGCTTAAGGTCACACAGCCAGTACATGGTGAAAGTAGGATTCAAGCACGCATTCTGATTTCACAGCCTATGTCTTTTTAGTATCATATTTTCCTCCAGCTTTACTGAAATATAATGAAAAAAATTAATTTTATTTATTTATTGTGTACAACTTGATGATTTGATCTATGTGTACATTGTGAAATAAACACCACTATCAAGGTAATTACCATATCCATCACCTCACATATTTACCATTTACAATTGTCTGCATGTATGAAGAGAACACCTAAAATCTACCTTCTTAGAAAATTTCAAATGTGCAGAATTTCAAATTGCTACCTATAGTCACAAGGTTGTACATTAGATCTCTAGAATTCATTTATCTTGCATAACTGAAACTTTGTATCCCTTGACCACCACCTCCTCATATTTCCTCTGCCTCCCAGACCCTGGAAAATCCCCTTATATTCTCTGCTTTTATGACTTTTACTATTTTCCATTCCACCTGTAAATGAAATGTCTTTCTGCATCTGCTTATTTAACAAAGTACACTGGCACCCAGGTTCATCCATGTTGTCACAAGTGGCAGGATTTTTTTCTCTTTTTAAGACTGAATAATATTTCACGTGTGTGTGTTTGTAAAATGTTTATACATTGATCCATTGACAGAAAATTAAATTGTTTTCATATCCTGGTTATTATGAGTAGCATTGCACTTAACATACAACGGATAACTCTTTCAGAAAACACTGATTTAGACAATCACCTATGGATGAGAGACCTTTGTGGAAGCCCAGGAATCCAACAGAGAGGTTAGAACCCACCATAGGTACAAAAATTTCTGAGATAGGGTGAATTATAGAGGGTAAGATGAAATATATGACTTTACCTGTATCACCCTCCTCCAAGGCATCATAGCTCACAGCCAAAAGACCATTCTCAGCCTCTGATTTCTCCCACAGGGAAATGTGACTGTTTGAGTGCCCAGATTCCACAGCACTATGTGGAATCCTGTCAAAGTAGACTATTTCTCTTGTGCTCCATTCAGAATACTAAGTCATGAACTTTATGACTGGGGTGCATTTGAGAGTTTGAAAAACACCCAGTACTCAGAATGGAACATACCAAAGTGATACTGATTCCTCCTAGCCACATCACAGATTCCACTGTAAGGCCTCCATCAAGCCACTGGGGATGCCTCACTGTGGATCCTGCAAACTGGCCCAGATTTACCTCCAGTGCTACATGTGCCTGACCCACACAGTCCCCACCCCATGGCCAGATTCCTCTGTGTCATCCTAACAGCAGTGAGAGTGAGTTTCTGCATATGGGCTGTGAGTGCATACAGGAATCCAGCCCAAATCTATAAGCCTTGGAGAGACCACAAATTTGAACATTTAGCACAACCCTCAGGAAAGCAAAAAGGAGACTGTCAGCATTTTGGTTTGGTTTTGAAAGATTAATACAAGGCATATAATCATATAATTCTGCTGCAATTGTAATATAGGTAGGTCATGAGGAAGGCAGTACAGCATGGAGAAGATGAGTAATGACTCTATAGCATCTTACTATGCTGGTAGACAGTGACTGCAATGGGGTGGAGGGGTGAGGACTTGATAATATGGGTGAATGTTGAAACCACAATGCTCTTCATATGAAACCTTCATAAGATTGTATATCAACGACACTTTAATTAAAAAAAGAATTCTTCTGCAAAAGAGAGCAAAAAGTATGGAACAGGCACTGAGAAGAGTCTCAGGAAGCCTCAGAATTTCTAACAGGGATGATAGATGACAGTCCTCTCCCAAAGAGAGTCACTAAAGACTGGAGGATGTGACTACTACTTCAAATTCAAAGACAGCAAGGCAAGACTTAATGGAGTATGAAAAATCACGTAAATATGACACCACCAAAGAACACAATAATTTTTACAGACTGAACCCAAAGATAAGGAGATATGTTATATACCCACTGAAAAATTAAAATGGATGATCAAGGGAAGCTCAATGGGCTATAAGAAGCAGGGATAGACAGCTCAAAAAAATCAGAAAAACTATACATGAACAAAGTGAGAAGTTTAACACAGACACAGAAATCATATAAAAGAACCAGGCTTATGGTGAGGATGTGGAGAAAGGGGAACCCTTCTACACTGCTGGTGGGAATATAAACTAGTTCAACCATTGTGGAAAGCAATATGGAGGTTCCTCAAAAAACTAAAAATACAAATACCATTTGACCCAGGAATTCCACTCCTAGGAATTATCCAAAGAATACAAGTTCTAAGATTCAAAAAGACATATGCACCCCTTTGTTTATCGCAGCACTATTTACAATAGCCAAGATATGGAAGCAACCTAAGTGTCCATCAGCAGATTAATGGATAAAGAAGATGTGGTTCATATGCAGAATGGAATATTATTCAGCCAAAAGAAGAAAATGAACCCTACCATTTGCAACAATGTGGATAGAGCTAGAGGGTATTATGCTCAGTGAAATAAGCTAGGCAGAGAAAGGCAAGTATCACATTATTTCGCTCATCTGTGGAGTGTAGGAACAAAGAAAACTGAAGGAACAAAGCAGCAGCAGACTCACAAACTCCAAGAAGGGACTAGCTGCAGTTACCAAAGGGGAGGGGTGGGGAAGGGCGGGTGGGGAGGGAGGGAGAAGGGGGTTGTGGGGTACTATGATTGGTACACATGGTGTGGGGCAGATCATGGGGAATACAGTATAGCACAGAGAAGACAAGTAGTTACTCTGTGGCTTCTTACTACACTGACTGCAATGGTGTATGGGGGGACTTGAAAATTTGGGTGAATGTAGTAACCACATTGTTTTTCATGTGAAACTTTCATAAGAGTGTATATCAATAATAATAATAAGAAGAAGAAGTATTAAAAAAAAGAACCAAGCTGAAATTCTGGAAATGAAGACTACAATAGATGATTGCAAAAAGGATACAATACCTAGGAATAATCCTAATCAAGGAAGTGAAAGAGCTATACTCTGAAAACTGTAAGACACTCATGAGAGAAATTAAAGAGGACACAAATAAATGGAAATCTATCACATGCTCATAGATAGGAAGAATTAATATTGTCAAAATGGTCATACAGTCAAAAGTAATTTACAGATTCAGTGCAATCCCTATTAAAATACCAATGGCATTTTTCAATGAATAAGGGAAAATAATCTTAAAACACATATGGAACCACAAAATACCCTGAATATCAAAGGCGATCCTGAGAAAGAAGAACAAGTTTGGGGCTATTATGTTCCCTGACTTCAAGCTATACCACAGAGCTAAAGTACTCAAAACAGTATGGTATTGGCATAAGAACAGACCCATAGATCAATGGAACAGAATAGAGAGCCCAGATACAACCCATGCATATATGGTCAATTCATATAGGATAAAAGAGCCATGAATGTACAATGGGGAAAACACAGTCTCTTCAATAAATGCTGTTGAGGAAACTGGACAACTACATGCAAGAGAACAAAACTGGATTACTGTCTAACTCCATACACAAAAATAAATTTGAAGTGGATTAAATGATAAAATAAAAGACATGAAACCATAAAACTTTTAGAAGAAAACATAGGCAAAAATCTCTTGAACATAAGCATGAACAATTTTTTCCTGGACATATCTCTTCAGGCAAGGGATAATAAAAAATGAACAATCAGGACTACATCAACCTAAAAGTTTCTGTACAGCAAAGGACGTCATCAGTAGAACAAAAAGGCAACCTGCAGTATGGCAGAATATATTCATAAGTGATTTATCCAATATGGGGTTAACATCGAAAAAATATAAAAACTTATACACCTCAACACAATAAAAACAAGTAACATGATTGAAAAAATGGGTGAAGGACCTGAACAGACATTTTTCCAAAGAAGAAATACAGATAGCCAAGAGGTACATTAAAAGATATTCCACATTGCTAATCATCAGGGAACTGCAAATCGAAACCACAATGAGATATCATCTCACACCAGTCTGAATGTCCACTATCCAAAAGACAAGAAATAACAAATGTAGGTGAGGATGTGGAGAAAAGAGAACCCTCTTACACTGTTGGTGTAAATGTACAGTGGTACAGCCACTGAAGAAAGTAATATTGAGGGCCCTCAAAAAATTTAAAATTGAAATTCTATATGACACAGTAGTTCCACTTCTAGAAATGTACTGAAGAAAAAAATCTATGATTTGAAAAGACATATGCAATCTTATGTTTATTACCACATTATTTGCAATAGCCTAAATGCAAAAGCAACCAAAGCATCCATCAATAGATGAATGGATAAAGAAGAAGTGGTACCTATACACAGTGGGATATTATTTGGCCATAAAAAAGAAAGAATCCTGGCATCTGTGACAACATGGATGGACCTAGAGGGAACTATGCTAACTGAATTAAGCCAGGCTAATAAAGACATATACCATATCATTTCACTTATTTTGTTATTTTAAAACAAAATGAACAAAATAGCAGCAGATGCATAGACACTAAAAGTGACTGATGGTTACCACAAGAGAGGGGATCGGGTGAATGGGTGGTTCAGGAGGGGATGGAGGATGAGCAACACGAAAACTGTCAATCATAATATAAGTTTGTTGTGGGGAGGGTAGCACAGCATGGAGAATATAGCCAATGATTCTGTAACATCTTCCTATGTTGAGTTATAATAACTGCATTAGCAGGGTGAGTATTTAATAATATGGGTAGTTGCTGAACCACTGTGTTTTATACTTAAAACCAATATAAGATTGTATATCAACTATACTTTAATAAAGAAAGAATAAATGAGATGAGATGAAAAATACTATAGAGAGCATCATTATCAGAATGCATGAAGCAGAAGAAAATACATATGAACTAGAAGATAACATTTGAAATTATCCAGTCAGAGGAAGCTAAAGATAAACTTATTAAAAAGATTAAAGAGAGCCTTTGTGAATTATGTGATACCATAAAAAAATCAATCTCCAAATTATTGGAGTCCCAGAAGGAGAAGAGAGGGTGAAGAAGACAGAAAGCCTATTTAAAAATGTCTGAGAACTTCCCAAGTCTGGGGAGAGATTTGGACATTCAAATTCATGAAACTAGCAAGTCACATCAAAATTTCAATCCAAAATAATCTTATCCAAAACACATCATAATAAACCTGTGTAAAATCAAAGACAAAGAAAGAATTTTAAAAACAGAAACAGATAAATGCTGAATCAGATACAAAGTAACCCTGATAAGGCATCACCAGAAATCGATAAGATTTAATGGCAGAAACATTGTGGGCCTGGAGAAAGTGGGATGATATGTTAAATGTGCTGTAAGAAAAAAGCATCAACTTAAAGTACTATAATGGGCAAAGTTGTCCGTCAGAAATGAAGGTGAGATTATTTCACTTATATGTGGAATCTAAAACAAAACAAAACAAAACAAAATGAACAAAACAGGAGTGGGCTCTGAGAAATGACTCATGATTACCACAATGGAGAGGTTGGAATGAGTGGGTGAAATAGAAGAAGGGGATAAAGAGACACAAAATCTCAATCCTAACATAAATTAGTCTCAGGGATGAAAGTAGAGCATAGAAAATATAGTCAGTAGTTCTGTAAAACCTTTCTATGTTGACAGATAGTAACTACAGTAGTTGGGGCAAGGATTTAATAATACGGGTAACTATTGAACCACTGTATTGTATACTTGAAACCAATAAAGTATTGTATATCAAGTATACTTCAATAAAAAAAATCAACAACAAAAGTCTTTCCCAAACAAAGAAAAGCTAAGGGAGTCCATCACAACTAGACTTATTTTGCAGGAAATGTTGAAACTTGAAACAAAAGTTTGTTAATTAATAACTTGAATACATATTAAAATATATAACACTTGTAAAGGTGAGTGTATAGTCAAATTCAGAATACTTTAATACTGGAAAATAGTGGTGTCTTAACCACTTAACACTAGTACAAAGGTTAAAAAATAAAAGAAGTAAAAATAACTATAGCTACAATAATTTGTTAATGAATACACAACATTAAAAGAGGTATACTGTGATATCAAAACCAAAAGGGTGAGGGAGTAAATGTTAAAGAGTTGTATGCAATAGAAGTGAAATGGTAATCAGTGTAAAATAGACTGTTATAGATATAAGATGTTTAATGTAAGCCTTGTGGTAAACATGGGGAAAGAACCTATGGTAAATACACAAAAGATAAAGAGAAGAGAATTAAGCATACTGTTTTGGAGAAGAAGATGGTAAGAGAGGAGAAAGGGGCAAGGGAACAACAAAACAGTCAGAAAACAATAAAATGGCATTAGCAACTTTTTTCAAATCAATAACTACTCTAAAAGTAAATAGACTAAATTCTCCAATCAAAAGGCATACAGGGGCTGAAGGGATTTTAAAAAGTAGGTCCCAACTATATGCTGCCTACAAGATTCTCACTTCAGCATTAAGGACACATAAAGGCTCAAAGGGAAAGGATAGGAAAAGATATTCCTCTAACTTCCGGGAAGATGGCAGCATGAGCAGGGTGGCAGAAATCTCCTCCCAAACCATATATATTTATGAAAATACAACTATTCCTAAAAGAGAAACCAGAAGATATAGGACAGCACCCAGCCTGCAGCTACACCTGAGAGGACTCGGCACCCCGCAAGATGGGTAAGATACGGAGCCATGACCTGGCAGGACCCGAGCACTCCCCAACCCCAGTGCACCGGCGGAAGGAGAAGATTCAGAGCCGGGAGGGAGTGGAAGCACATGCCCGTGAAATAACCAGCCCTGGTGATATGTGCCGGGAGCACTGACACACATCGCATGGTGTATCAGAGATTGGAGAGACAGAGGGTGCAGGATCTGAGCCTGGGAATGCACCGGGTCCTCACAGCCAGCTCCTCAGGACAAAAGAAAAGTGTGCACTGTTATTAGCAGTCTTAAAGAGACAGGGGCCCAATGGAAGAGCAGGATCGTCCCAGCACACTCAGCCCAGCAGGCTGGGAGTCCTGGGGAATTTCGGACACCTTGGCAGGCAACTAGGAAAAAGTTGCCATACTGAGACTTCCCATATAGATCAACAGCCTCCCACTCATTCCTGCCCCAGCCAGAGCTACAAAGGGCCCTGCGAAGCAGAGTGGTCGTGGCAGCGGAATAGTGGAGCAACAGTGCCACCTACAGCATCCCCACAGAATGAACTCCGGGAGGGCGTTTTTTTTTTTTTCTCTTTTCCATCTTTTCTTTCTTTTTTTTTCTTTTTAAAAGTCTTAAAGAGCCCAGCTGACATACGTGGCACCTACCAGAGAACACTTCTATCACCATGAAAAGACAGAGGAATGTGGTACAAACAAACTTTCCCAGACCCAGACAACACCAGAGAGGGAACCTGAAGGGGTGGAAATGCACAACCTTCCTGAAAAAGAATTCAGAACAAAAGTCATAACCATACTGATGGATCTAAAAAGAAATATGCAAGAGCTGAGGGAGGAAGTGAGGGAAGTGAGGAAAGACAATGCAGAAATGAGACAAGCAATCAATGGGCTTAGCAGCTGACTGGACGAGATGCAAGAGACTGTTAATGCAATAGAAATCAGAGAACAGGAATGCAGAGAAGCTGAGGCAGAGAGAGATAAAAGGATCTTTAGGAATTAAAGAATATTATGAGAACTGAGTGACCAATCCAAATGGAACAATATTCACATTATAGGAGTACCAGAGGAAGAAAAGAGAGAAAAAGGGATAGAAGCTGTCTTTGAAGACATAATTGCTGAAAACTTCTCCATGCTGGGCAAGGAAATAGTCTCGCAGTCCACGGAAGGCCACAGATCTCCCAACACAAGGGACCCAAGGAAGACAACACCAAGACATATAATAATTAAAATGGCAAAGATCAAAGATAAAAATAGAGTATTAAAGGCAGGTAGAGAGAGAAAAAAGATCACCTACAAAGGAAAACCCACCAGACTATCACCACACTTCTCAACAGAAACCTTACAGGCCAGAAGAGAATGGCATGATATATTTAATGTAATGAAACAGAAGGGCCTTGAACCAAGAATATTGTATACAGCACGATTATCATTTAAATATTGTGGCGGGATTAAACACTTTCCAAGTGAGCGAAAGCTAAGAGTGCTTGCCTCCCATAAACCACCTCTACAGGACATCTTAAATGAACTGCTCTAAAGGGAAGCATTCCTAAGGCTAAAAGGATGTCACCAGAGGAAATAAAATCATAGCAAAGAAAGCAGATCATCTAAATACTAACTAAAGGCAAAGAATAAAAGACCTAGTATATAAAGAATGGAGGAGGAAGAATAAGAAGGGAGATAAATAAAGAAACATCAGATGGTGTTTACAATAACTTAAAAAGAAAGTTAACTTAGATTGTCAGATAGTAAAGAAGCAACACTTGAACCTTTGGTAACCACGAATCTAAAGCCAGCAATGGCAATAAGTACATAACTATTGATAATCACCCTAAATGGAAATGGACTGAATGCAACAATCAAAAGACACAGAGTAACAGAGTGGATGAAAAAGCAAGACCCATCTATATGCTGCTTACAAGAGACTCACCTCAAACACAAAGATATACACAGACTAAAAGTGAAGGGATGGAAAAAGATATTTCATGCAAACAACAAGGAGAAAAAAGCAGGTGTTGCAGTACTTGTATCAGACAAAATAGACATCAAAATGAAGAACGTAGCAAGAGATAAAGAAGGATATTACATAATGATAAAGGGGTCAGTCCAACAAGAGGATATAACCATTTTAAATATATATGCACTGAACACAGAAGCACCGGCATATGTGAAACAAATACTAACAGAATTAAAGTAGGAAATAGAAAACAATGCATTCATTTTAGGAGACTTCAACACACCACTCACTGAAAGTATAGATCAACCAGACAGAAAATAGTAAAGACACACAGACACTGAACAACACACTAGAACAGATGGACCAAATAGACATATACAGAACTCTATACACAAAAGCAACAGGATACACATTCTTCTCAAGTGCACATGGAACATTTTCTAGAATAGACCACATATTAGGCCACAAAAAGAACCTCAGTAAATTGAAAAATATTGAAATTCTACCAACCAACTTCTCAGATCACAAAGGTATAAAACTAGAGATAAATATTACATAGAAAACAAAAAGTCTCACAAATACATGGAGACTTAACAACATTCTCATAATTAATCAATAGGTTAATGACCAAATCAAAACAGAAATCAAAGAATATATGGAGACTAATGACAACAGTAACACAAGGCCACAACTTCTGTGGGATGCAGCAAAGGCAGTTCTAAGAGGACAGTATATTGCAATCCAGGCCTATTTAAAGAAGGAAGGAAAAATCCAAATGAATAGTCTAAAGACACAATTACTCAAATTGGAAACAAGAACAAATGAGGCCCAAAGTCACCAGAAGGAGTTATATAGTAAAGATCAGAGAAGAAATAAAAAAAAATTGAGAAGAATAAAACAATAGAAAAAAATCAATGAAACCAAGAGCTGGTTCTTTGAAAAACTAAACAAAATAGATAAACCCCTAGCCAGGCTCATTAAGAGAAAAAGAGTATCAACACATATAAATAGAATCTGAAATGAGAAAGGAAAAATAATGACAAACCCCACAGAAATACAAAGAATTATAAGAGAATATTATGAGAATCTATATGCTAACAAGCTAGAAAACCTAGAAGAAATGGACATCTTAGAAAAATACAACCTTCCAAAACTGACCAAACAAGAAACAGAAAAACAAAACAGACCAATCACCAGCAAAGAAATTGAATTGGTAATCAAAGAAACTACCCAGGAACAAAACACCCGGCCAGATGGATTTACCTCTGAATTCTACCAGACATATAGAGATGAAATAAAACCCATTCTCCTTAAAGTTTTCCAAAAAATAGAAGAGGAAGGAATACTTCCAAACTCTTTCTATGAAGCCAGCATCACTCTAACACCAAAACCGGGCAAAGACCTCACCTAAAGGAAAATTACAGACTAGTATCCCTGATGAACGTAGATGCAAAAATACTCAAAAAATATTAGCAAACTGAATTCAAAAATACATCAAGAAGATGATACACCATGATCAAGTGGGATTCGTCTCAGGGATGCAAGGATGGTACAATATTGGAAAATCCATCAACATCATTCACAACATCAACAAAAAGAAGAACAAAAACCACACGATCATCTCCATACATGCTGAAAAAGCATTTGCAAAATTCAGCATCCATTCATGATTAAAACTCTCAACAAAATGGGTACATAGGGCAAGTACCTCAACATCACAAAGGCCATATATTAGAAACAGACAGCTAACATCATACTTAACAGCGAGAAGCTGAAAGCTTTTCATCTAATATCACAAACAAAACAGGGATGCCCTCTCTCTCCACTGTTATTCAACATAGGACTGGAGATCCTACCCACGGCAATCAGACAAAACAAAGAAATACAGGGCATCCAGATTGGTAAAGAAGAAGTCAAATTGTCACTATTTGCAGATGACATGATATTGTACATAAAAAACCCTAAAGACTCCACTCCAGAACTACTAGAACTAATATCTGAATTCAGCAAAGTGGCAGGATACAAAGTTAACACACAGAAATCTGTTGCTTTCCTATACACTAACGATGAGCTAACAGAAAGAGAAATCAGAAAAACAATTCCATTCAAAATTGCATCAAAAAAAATAAAATACCTAGGAATAAACCTAATGAATGAAGTGAAAGACGTGTACTCTGAAAACTACAAGACACTTTTAAGAGAAATTAAAGAGGTAACTAACAAATAGAAATTCATTCCATGCTCTTGGCTAGGAAGAATAAATATTGTCAAAATGGCTATACTACCTAAAGCAATCTACATATTCAATGCAATCCCTATCAAAATACCAACACCTTTCTTCAATGAACTAGAACAAATAATTCTAAAATTCATATGGAACCACAAAAGACCCCGAATAGCCAAAGAAATCCTGAGACGGAGGAATCAAACAGGGGGAATTATGCTCCCTGACTTCAAGCTCTACTACAAAGGCACAGTAATCAAGACAATTTGGTATTGGCACAAAAACAGACCCACAGACCAGTGGTACAGAATAGAAAATCCAAACATTAACCCGAACATTTACAGTCAATTAATAATCAACAATGGGGAGATGACAGCCTCTTCAGCACCTGGTGTTGGAAAAGCTGGACAGCTACATGTAAGAGAATGAAACTGGGCTACTGTCTAGCCCCGTACAGAAAGGTAAACTCAAGGTGGATCAAAGACCTGAATGTAAGTCATGAAACCATAAAACTCTTAGAAAAAAACATAGGCAAAAATCTCTTGGACATAAACATGAGCGACTTTTTCATGAACATATCCCCCGGGCAAGGGAAACAAAAGCAAAAATGAACAAGTGGGACTATATCAAGCTGAAAAGCTTCTGTACAGCAAAGGTCACCATCAGTATAACAAAAAGACATCCTACAGTATGGGAGAATATATTCATTAATGACATATCTGATAAGGGGTTGACATCCAAAATATATAAAGAACTCACGCACCTCAACAAACCAAAAGCAAATAATCCAATTAAGAAATGGGAGAGGACATGAATAAACACTTCTGTAAAGAAGAAACTCAGATGGCCAACAGGCACATGAAAAGATGCTCCACATTGCTAATCATCAGAGAAATGCAGATTAAAACCACAATGAGATATCACCTCACACCAGTGAGGATGGCCAACATCCAAAACACAAACAACAACAAATGTTGGAGAGGATGTGGAGAAAAGGGAACCCTCCTACACTGCTGGTGGGAATGCAAATTAGTTCAACCATTGTGGAAAGCAGTATGGAGGTTCTTCAAAAAACTCAAAATAAACATACCATTTGACCCAGGAATCCCACTCCCAAGAATTTACCCTAAGAATGCAGCAGCCCAGTTTGAAAAAGACATATGCACCCCTATGTTTATTGCAGCACTATTTACAATAGCCAAGAAATGGAAGCAACCTAAGTGTCCATCAGTAGATGAATGGATAAAGAAGAAATGGTACATATACACAATGGAATATTATTCAGCCATAAGAAGAAAACAAGTCCAGACATTTGCAACAACATGGATGGAGCTAGAGGGTATTATGCTCAGTGAAATAAGTCAAGCCGAAAAAGACAAGTATCAAATGATTTCACTCATATGTGGAGTATAAGAACAAAGAAAAACTGAAGGAACAAAACAGCAGCAGACTCACAGAACCCAAGAACGGACTAATAGTTACCAAAGGGAAAGGGACTGGGGAAGATGGGTGGGAAGGGAGGGATAAGAGGGAAAAGGGGGCATTACGATTAGCAGATGTAATGTTGGGGGGCATGGGGAGGGCTGTACAACTTAGAGAAGACAAGTAGTGATTCTGTAGCATCTCACTATGCTGAGACAGTGACTGTAATGGGGTTGGTGGGCGGGACCTGATGAAGGGGTAGTTTAATAACCATAATATTGCACATATAATTGTAGATTAATGATACCAAAATAAATTATTTAAAAAAATAGAAAAAGATATTCCATTCTAGTGGAAAACAAAAGAGAGCAGGAATAGCTAAAATTATATCAGATAAAATAGACTTTAAGCTGAAAATTGTAACAAAATAGAAAGAGAGTTTACATGATAATAAAGGTGTCAGTCAAGAAGATACAAAAATTATAAATATACATGCCCAACATTACAGCAGCTAAATATATTAAGCAAATATTTATAGATCTGAAGGGAGAACTGGACAAAAATTCAAATATTAGGAGACTTTAATATTGACTTTCAACAATGGCTATATCATTGAAACAGAAATTCATGTAGGAAACACTGGACTTGATCTATACTTTAGACCAAGTGTCCATGGATATATAAGAAGTGGCACATATACAGAATGGAACATTATTTAGCTGTAAAAAATGAAACCCTGCCATTTGTGACAACACAGATGGGCCTAGAGTGTATTATGCTAAGTGAAATAAACCAGATGGAGGAAGACATATACTATATCATTTCACTTATGTGTGAAATGTAAAAATAAAATGAACAAAACAGTGGTAGACTCAGAGACGCTGAGAAGTGACTGCTGGTTACCATGGGGGTGAGTTTGAGGTAGGATTATCTTTATTTTTAGTGGATGGGTGGATGGGGAGTTTGAGGGTGATACAGGGGCACAAAAATCTCCATCATAATATAAGTTGGTCATGGGGATGGAAGTGTAGCATGGAAATTATGGCCAATGATTTTGTAACATCTATCATCTATGCTGACAGATAATATCTGCATTAGCTGGCGTGAGGATTTAATAATGTGTGTAACTGTGTACCACTGTGTTGTATGCTTGATACTAACATAATATTGTATATCAACTATATTTCAATAAAAAATAAATTCACCCACCAAACTATAGCCAGATTAAAAATAATAAAAAGTTATGGGTATATGAATGAGATAGCTTAGTATGTAGAAGATAGGAAAGGATCCAGGGCAGAATGTGCACACTAATAGAGAGTGGATAAAGAGTGTGTCTCAAATACCACAGAACTGTATAAATGTTCATACTCTTCAATTATAAAATTGTCTTAATACCACACAGAGCAGATGGATACATTGTCTTTAAACATTCCAAAGTTCACTTCAAATCTGATGCAGTTATCATTTTCCCCCCAAATCAAGCCATAGATGTGTATCTGTTTATGTATTTATAGTTTCTCTATTTAGCTATATGAGTTTATCTTTATTTTAGTCATCATATTAATTCTTTGAAAACTTTCTAATTTCCAAAAAACAATTCACCTGATAGTTGCTTCAAGGTGTGTTCCAGTATGCCGGTATCATTATTTGCCTCATGTGTTAGTTCACATATGGTGAAAAGCTGATATAAAGACGGGATTAGACATACTAGAGAATTACTGGGAACAGAAAAAGGAGGGGAGAG
Source organism: Phataginus tricuspis (assembly GCA_029783875.1). Classification (NCBI taxonomy): domain Eukaryota; kingdom Metazoa; phylum Chordata; class Mammalia; order Pholidota; family Manidae; genus Phataginus; species Phataginus tricuspis. The sequence continues at coordinate 67,492,131 of JAQQAC010016209.1, forward strand.
ACTTCAGACCACAGTCCAGGTCTGGTACCTGTGGAAGTAGAGAAAGAAGGGAGATTGGATAAGAAAGTTCTTCAACTGAAGCATACATCTAAGAATGGTTCAGCCAGGCCAGTGGGAGTACTCAAGCCAAAATATCCATTGAAAGAATCCTGCAACTCTCAAAAATTGTCTTGCTTTAGTATGCCCATAAGGCTTTGGCTGGGAGCTCATGCGCCAGGAGCAGCTCTCAGGAAGTATTGTTGTATCATGAGTACAATGGTGAACCCAGAAGGGTAGCAGTTGGAGCCATCAAGCAATTATGCTTCTTGTATAATTAAGACACCTGAATAATACTTAGTACTGCATCATTTACAGATGCTGTAAATATTCCAGTTTTACCCTGAATGCTTTACACATTCACACTCTAGTTTCACCTAGCACTTACTGACTTTGAAAAATCATTAACACTTTCGGATTATCAGCTTGAATAGTGGTGAAATGTGAATGATAATATTTGCCCTACTTGCTTCAGTAGATTTGTAAGGATCAAACGAGATCATGAATAGGATATTACTATAATCTTCTATGTCTGCATAGTCCAGTATGGATAACATTTGTGGCTACTGTGCTCTTGAAAAGTGACTAATCTACATTAAGATGTACTTTAAGTGTAAAATACACAACAGATTTTGAAAACTTAGTACAATTGATAAGGAATAAAATATCCTATTAATATTGTTTGTACTGATTATATATTGAAATGATAACATTTTCGATATATTGGGCTAAATGGAATATCCTATTAAAAATAATTTTACCTGATTTTTGAAAGTTTTTAAATGTGGCTACTGGAATATTTTAAATTGTGTGTGTTGCTCACATTACATTTCTATTGGACTGTGCTGTTGACTGTGCCTTAACCATAAGGGACCACAACTAATTTCAGTTTTGAGGCCATGCTGAAAATCAGTGTGTGTCATAAAGGAACATTATGATAAGGAGCTATAAAAAATATCAGAATATGATTCAACTATGGTTGATGGGAGATGAAAGACATTCGATTTTGTACATGCTTTAAAATTTGCACTGAAATGTCTGGTTCTTTTTTATACTTTATTTTGGTATCATTAATCTACAATTATATGTGCAATATTATGGTGATTAAACTACCCCTTTCATCAGGTCCCCCTCACCAACCCCACTACAGTAACTGTCCATCAGCATAGTGAGATGCTATAGAATCACTACTTGTCTTCTCTGAGTTGTACAGCCCTCTCCGTGCCTCCCCGACATTACATCTGCTAATCGTAATGCCACTTTTACCCTCTTATCCCTCCCTTCCCACCCATCCTCCACAGTCCCTTTCCCTTTGGTAACTGTAAGTCCGTTCTTGGGTTCCGTGAGTCTGCTGCTGTTTTGTTCCTTCAGTTTTTTTTTTCTTTGTTCTTATACTCCACAGATGAGTGAAATCATTTGATACGTGTCTTTCTCGGCTTGGCTTATTTCACTGAGCATAATACCCTCTAGCTCCATCAATGTTGTTGCAAATGTCTGGACTTGTTTTCTTCTTATGGCTGAATAATATTCCATTGTGTATATGTACCACATCTTATTAATCCATTCATCTACAGATGGACACTTAGGTTGCTTCCATTTCTTGGCTATTGTAAATAGTGCTGCAATAAACATAGGGGTGCATCTGCCTTTTTGAAACTGGCCTGCTGCATTCTTAGGGTAAATTCCTAGGGGAGCGATTCCTGGCTCAAATAGTATTTCTATATTGAGTTTTTTGAGGAACCTCCATACTGCTTTCCACAAAGGTTGAACTAATTTGCATTCCCACCAGCAGTAAAGGAGGGTTCCCTTTTCTCCACATCCTCACCAACATTTGTTGTTGTTTGTGTTTTGGATGTTGGCCATCCTCATTGGTGTGAAGTGATATCTCATTGTGGTTTTAATCTGGATTTCCCTGATGATTGGCAATGTGGAGCATCTTTTCATGTGCCTGTTGGCCATTTGAATTTCTTTTTTAGAGAAGTGTCTATTCATGTCCTCTGCCCATTTCTTAATTGGATCATTTGCTTTTTGTTTGTTAAGGTGCGTGAGTTCTTTGTATATTTTGGATGTCAACCCCTTATCAGATACGTCATTTATGAATATATTTTCCCTTACTGTAGGATGTCTTTTTGTTCTACTGATGGTGTCCTTTGCTGTACAGAAGCTTTTCAGCTTGATATAGTCCCACTTGTTCATTTTTGCTTTTGTTTCCCTTGCCCGGGGGATATGTTCATGAAAAAGTCGCTCATGTTTATGTGCAAGAGATTTTTGCCTATGTTTTTTCTATGAGTTTTATGGTTTCATGACTTACATTTAGGTCTTTGATCCACTTTGTGTTTACCTTTCTGTATGGGGCTAGACAGTAGCCCAGTTTCATTCTCTTACATGTAGCTGTCCAGTTTTTCCAACACCAGCTGCTGAAGAGGCTGTCATCTCCCCATTGTATATCCAAGGCTCCTTTATCAAATATTAATTGACGGTAAATGTTCGGGTTAATGTTTGGATTTTCTATTCTGTACCACTGGTCTGTGGGTCTGTTTTTGTGCCAATACCAAATCGTTTTGATTACTGTGGCTTTGTAGTATAGCTTGAAGTCAGGGAGCATAATTCCCCCTGTTTGATTCCTCCATCTCAGGATTTCTTTGGCTATTCGGGGTCTTTTGTGGTTCCATATGAATTTTAGAATTTTTATTCGAGTTCATTGTAGAAAGCTGTTGGTAGTTTGATAGGGACTGCATTGAAGCTGTGGATTGCTTTAGGTAGTATAGCCGTTTTGACAATATTTATTCTACCTAGCCAAGAGCATGGGATGCCTTTCCATTTCTTACTGTCCTCTTTAATTTCTCTTAGGAGTGTCTTGTAGTTTTCAGAGTACAGGTCTTTCACTTCCTTTGTTAGATTTATTCATAGGTATTTTATTCTTTTTGATGCAATTTTGAATGGAATTGTTTTTCTGATTTCTCTTTCTGTTAGCTCATCGTTAGTGTATAGGAAAGCAACAGATTTCTGTGTGTTAATTTTGCATCCTGCAACTTTGCTGAATTCAGATATTGGTTCTAGTAGTTTTGCAGTAAAGTCTTTAGGGTTTTTATGTACACTATCATGTCATCTGCAAAGGTGACAATTTGACTTCTTTACCAATCTGGATGCCTTGTATTTCTTTGTTTTGTCTGATTGCCGTGGGTAGGATCTCCAGTACTATGTTGAATAACAGAGGAGAGAGTGGGCATCCCTGTCTTGTTTCCGATTTTAGATGAAAAACTGTCAGCTTCTCGCTGTTAAGTATGATGTTAGCTGTGGGTTTGTCATATATAGCCTTTATGATGTTGAGGTACTTGCTGTGTATACCCATTTTGTTGAGGATTTAAATCATGAATGGATGCTGAATATTGTCAAATGATTTTTCACCATCTATGGAGATGATCATGTGGTTTTTGTTCTTCTTTTTGTTGGTGTGGTGGATGATGTTGATGGATTTTCAAATGTTGTACAATCTTTGCATCCCTGGGATGAATCCCCCTTGATCATGGTGTATGATCCTCTTGATGTATTTTTGAATTCGGTTTGCTAATATCTTGTTGAGTATTTTTGCATGTACATTCATCAGGGATACTGGTCTGTAATTTTCTTTTTTGGTGAGGTCTTTGCCCAGTTTTGGTATTAGAGTGATGCTGGCTTCATAGAAAGAGTTTTGAAGTATTCCGTCCTCTTCTATTTTTTGGAAAACTTTAAGGAGAATGGGTGTTATTTCTTCTCTATATGTCTGGTAGAATTCAGAGGTGAAACCATCTGATCTGGGGGTTTTGTTCTTGGGTAGTTTTTTGATTACCAATTCAATTTCTTTGCTGGTGATTGGTCTGTTTAGTTTTTCTGTTCCTTGCTTGGCCAGTCTTGGTAGTTTGTATCTTTCTAAGAAGCTGTCCATTTCTTCTAGGTCTTCCAGCTTGTTAGCATATAGATTCTCATAGTATTCTCTTATAATTCTTTGTATTTCTTGGGGTCCCTCGTGATTTTTCCTTTCTTATTTCTGATTCTGCTCGTCCGTGTAGATTCTCTTTTTCTCTTAGTAAGTCTGAATAAGGTTTTATCTATTTTGTTTATTTTTTCAAAGAATCAACTCTTGGTTTCACTGATTTTTTTCTATTGTTTTATTCTTCTCAATTTTATTTACTTCTTCTCTGATCTTTATTATGTCGCTCCTTCTGGTGACTTTGGGCCTCATTTGTTCTTCTTTTTCCTATTTCAGTAATTGTGTCTTTAGACTGTTCATTTGGGAATGTTCTTCCTTCTTTAAGTAGGCTTGGATTGCAATATACTTTCCTCTTAGAACTGCCTTTGCTGCGTCCCACAGAAGTTGTGGCTTTGTGTTGTTGTTGTCATTAGTCTCCATATATTCTTTGATTTCTGTTTTGATTTGGTCATTAACCCATTGATTTATTAGGAGAATGTTGTTAAGTCTCCATGTATTTGTGAGTCTTTTTTTTTCTTTCTAAAATTTATTTCTAGTTTTATACCTTTGTGATCTGAGAAATTGGTTGGTAGGATTTCAATATTTTTTAATTTGCAGAGGTTCTTTTTGTGGCCTAGTATGTGGTCTATTCTGGAAAATGTTCCATGAGCACTTGAGAAGAATGTGTATCCTGCTGCTTTTGGGTGCAGAGTTTTGTAGATATCCGTTAGGCCCATTTGTTCTAGTGTGTTGTTCAGTGCCTCTGTGTCTTTACTTATTCTCTGTCTGGTTGATCTGTCCTTTGGAGTGAGTGGTGTGTTGAAGTCTCCTAAAATGAATGCACTGCTGTCTATTTCCTCCTTCAATTCTGTTAGTATTTGTTTCACATATGCTAGCTGTCCTGTGTTGGATGCATATATATTTATAATGGTTATGTCTTCTTGTTGGACTGACCCCTTTATCATTATGTAATGTCCTTCTTTATCTCTTGCTACTTTCTTCATTTTGAAGTCTGTATTGTCTGATACAAATACTGCAACACTTACTTTTTTCTCCTTGTTGTTTCCATGAAATATCTTTTTCTATCCCTTCACTTTTAGTCTGTGCATATCTTTGGGTTTGAGGTGAGTCTCTTGTAAGCAGCATATAGATGTGCTTGCTTTTTCATCCACTCTGTTACTCTGTGTCTTTTGATTGTTGCATTCAGTCCATTTACATTTAGGGTGATTATTGATATTATGTACTTATTGCCATTGGTGGCTTTAGATTCGTGGTTACCAAAGGTTCAAGGGTTGCTTCTTTACTATCTAAGAATCCAACTTAACTTTCTTGTTAAGTTATTGTGAACACCGTCTGATGTTTCTTTATCTCTCCCTTCCTATTCTTCCTCCTCCATTCTTTATATATTAGGTGTTTTATTCTTTGCCTTTAGTTAGTATTTGGATCGTCCACATATTTGGTATGATTTTATTTTCTCAGGTGACATCCTTTTTGCCTTAGGGTGCTTCCCTCTAGAGCAGTCTTTTTAAGATATCCTGTAGTGGTGGTTTATGAGAGGCAAACTCTCTCAACTTTCATTTGTCTGGAAATTCTTTAGTCCATCCGTCATATTTAAATGATAATCGTGCTGGATACAATATTCTTGGTTCGAGGCCCTTCTGTTTCATTAAATTAAATATATCATGTCATTCTCTTCTAGTCTGTAAGGTTTCTGTTGAGAAGTCTGATGATAGTCTGATGGGTTTTCCTTTGTAGGTGATCTTTTTTCTCTCTCTAGCTGCCTTTAATACTGTCTTTATCTTTGACCTTTGCCATCTTAATTATTATGTGTCTTGGTGTTGTCTTCCTTGGGTCCCTTGTTTTGGGAGATCTGTGGCCTTCCGTGGGCTGCGAGACTATTTCCTTCCCCAGCATGGGAAAGTTTTCAGCAATTATTTCTTCAAAGACACTTTTTATCCCTTTTTCTCTCACTTCTTCCTCTGGTACTCCTATAATGCGAATATTGTTCCGTTTGGATTGGTCACACAGTTCTCTTAATATTCTTTCTTTCATAGAGATCCTTTTATCTCTCTCTGCCTCAGCTTCTCTGTATTCCTGTTCTATGTTTTATATTCCATTAACAGTCTCTTGCACCTCATCCAGTCTGCTGTTAAGCCCATCGATGGCTTGTCTGATTTCTGCATAGTCTTTCCTCACTTCCCTCACTTCCTCTGTCACTTCTTCCACATTTCTCTGTAGATCCGTCAGCATGGTTATGACTTTTATTCTGAATTCTTTTTCAGGAATACTGTGCATGTCCACCCCTTCAGGCTCCCTCTCTGGGATTGTCTGGGTCTGAATCTTTGTCTGTACTATATTCCTGTCTCTTTTCATGGCTATAGAAGTGGTTGCTGGTAGTTGCCACGTATGTCAGCTGGGCTCTTTATGACTTTAAAAAGGAAAAAATAAATAAATACATAAATAAATACATAAATGAAAAAAAGAAAGAAAGAAAAAAGAAAAGAAAGAGAACAAAAATACAACAACTAAAAAGAAAAAATAAAACATTGCCCACCGGGAGTTGATTCTGTGGGGATGCTGTAGGTGGTGCTGTTGCTCCACTATTCCAGAGCCATGGCTGTGCCGCTCCCCCAGGTCCTTTATAGCTCTGGTTGGGGTGGGAACGAATGGGGGGCTGTTGAGTTCTGTGGGAGGTATGAGTGCGGCCACCCTTTCTCAGTTGCAACCTCAGGTGTCCGAAGCTGCCCAGGACTCCCAGCCTGCTGGGCTGAGTGTGCCGTGGCAATCTGGTCCTCCCCTAGGCTCCTGTCTCTTTAAGACTGCTGAAAAAAGCGTGCGCTTTTCTTCTTTTTTTTTTCCTTCCCGGAGCCAGCTGCAAGCAACCTGGCCTGTTCCCCGCTCAGATCCTGCACCCTCTGTATTTCCAATCTCCGCTACACCATGCCATGTGTGTCAGCGCTCCCCCCACAGATCACTGGGGCTGGTTATTTCATGGACCTGTACTTCAATGCCCTCCCAGCTCTGAATCCTCTCCTCCCACCAGTGCACTGCGGTGGGGGAGTCATCAGGTCCCGTTGGGTCATGGCTCAATATCTTACCTGCCTCAGGGGATGCAGAGTCCTCTCAGGTTTACCTGCACACTGTGCACTTTCCTGTGTATTCTGGTCTCTCTTTAAGAATAGTTGTATTTGCTGTGTTTTCGTGGATAAATAAAAAGTTGACAGGAGATTTCTGCTGCCCAGCTCATGTCGCCATCTTTCCGGAAGTCTTCTGGGTTTTTTTGTATAATTTATTTTGGTATCCTTAATCTACAATTACATGGGCAATACTATGGTTATTAAACTACCCACTTCATCAGGTCCCCACAACAACCCCATTACAGTCACTGTCCATCAGCATAGTGAGATGCTATAGAAACACTACTTGTATTCTCTGAGTTCTACACCCCTACTCATACCCCCCTAACATTATGTCTGCTAATCGTAAAGCCCCATTTTCCCCCTTATCCCTCCCTTCCCACCCATCTTCCCCAGACCCTCTCCCTTTGGTAACTATTAGTCTGTTCATGGGTTCTGTGAGTTGGCAGCTGTTTTGTTCCTACAGTTTTTTTCTTTGTTCTTAGGCTCCACATATGAGTGAAATCATTTGATACTTATATTTTTCAGCTTAGCTTATTTCACCGAGTATAATACCCTCTAGCTCCATCCATGTTGTTGCAAATGGTAGGATTTGTTTTCTTCTTATAGCTGAATAATATTCCATTGTGTATATGTACCACTTCTTCTTAATCCATTCATCTACTGATGGACACTTAGGTTGCTTCCATTTCTTGGCTATTGTAAATAAACATAGGGGTGTGACATGATATCTCATTGTGGTTTTAACCTGATGATTAGCGATATGGAGCATCTTTTCATGTGCCTGTTGGCCATCTGAATTTCATCTTTAGAGAAGTGTCTATTCATGTCCTCTGCCCATTTCTTAATTATATTATTTGCTTTTTGTTTGTTAAGGTGTGTGAGTTCTTTATATATTTTGGATGTCAACCCCTTATCAGATATGTCATTTATGAATATATTTCCCCATACTGTAAGATGTTTTTTTGTTCTACTGATGGTGTCCTTTGTGGTACAGAAGCTTTTCAGCTTGATATAGTCCCACTTGTTCATTTTTGCTTTTGTTTCCCTTGCCCTGGGAGATATGTTCCTGAAGAAGTCGCTCATATTTATGCCCAAGTGATTTTTGCCTGTGTTTTTTTCTAAGAGTTTTATGGTTTCATGACTTACATTCAGGTCTTTGATCCACCTTGAGTTTACCCTTGTGTATGGGGTTAGACAGTAGTCCTGTTTCACTCTCTTACATGTAGCTGGTCAGTTTCCCAACACCAGCTGCTGAAGAGGCTGTCATCTCCCCATTGTATATCCAAAGCTCCTTTATCAAATATTAATTGACTGTATATGTTTGGGTTAATGTTTGGATTTTCTATTCTGTTCCACTGGTCTCTGGGTCTGTTTTTGTGCCAATACCAAATTGTCTTGATTACTGTGGCTTTGTAGTAAAGCCTGAATTCAGGGAGCGTAATTCCCCCTGTTTGATTCCTCCTTCTCAGAATTGCTTTGGCTATTCGGGGTCTTTTGTGGTTCCATATGAATTTTAGAATTATTTGTTTGAGTTCATTGAAGAAAGCTGTTGGTGTTTTGAGAGGGATTGCATTGAATCTGTAGATTGCTTTTGGTAGTATAGCCATTTTGACAATATTTATTCTTCCTAGCCAATAGCATGGGATGAATTTCTATTTGTTAGTGTCCTCTTTAATTTCTCTTAGGAGTGTCTTGTAGTTTTCAGAGTACAGGTCTTTCACTTCCTTCATTAGGTTTATTCCTAGGTATTTTATTCTTTTAGATGCAATTGTGAATGGAATTGTTTTTCTGATTTCTCTTTCTCTTAGTTCATCATTAGTGTATAGGAAAGCAACAGATTTCTGTTTGTTAATTTTGTATCCTGCAACTTTGCTGAATTCAGATATTAATTCTAGTAGTTCCGGAGTGGAGTCTTTAGGGTTTTTTATGTACAATATCATGTCATCTGCAAATAGTGACAATTTGACTTCTTCTTTACCAATCTGGATGCCTTGTATTTCTTTGTTTTGTCTGATTGCCGTGGCTAGGACCTCCAGTACTATGTTGAATAACAGTGGAGAGAGAGGGAATTCCTGTCTTCTTCCCGATCTTATTTGAAAAGCTTTCAGCTTCTCGCTGTTAAGTATGATGTTAGCTGTGGGTTTGTCATATATAGCCTTTATGATGTTGAGGTACTTGCTGTGTATACCCATTTGGTTGAGAGTTTTAATCATGAATGGATGCTCAATTTTGTGAAATGCTTGTTCATCATCTATGGAGATGTTCATGTGGTATTTGTTCTTTTCTTAATGTGGTGGATGATTTTGATGGGTTTTCCAATGTCGTATCATTCTTGCATCCCTGGGATGAATTCCAGTTGATCATGGTGTATGATCCCCTTGGTGTAATTTTGAATTCGGTTTCTAATATTTTGTTGAGTATTTTTGCATCTATGTTCATCAGGGATATTGGTCTGTAGTTTTCTTTTTGGTGAGGTCTTTGCCCGGTTTTGGTATTAGAGTGATGCTGGCTTCATAGAGTGAGTTCGGAAGGATTCGCTCCTCTTCTATTTTTTGAAAATCTTTAAGGAGAATGGGTGTTATTTCTTCTCTATATGTCTGGTAGAATTCAGAGGTGAATCCATCTGGTCCAGGGTTTTGTTCTTGTGTAGTTTTTTGATTACTGATTCAATTTTGTTGCTGGTGATTGGTCTGTTTCATTTTTCTGTTTCTTGCTTGGTCAGTCTTGGAAGGTAGTATTTTTCTAAGAAGTTATCCATTTCTTCTATGTTTTGCAGCTTGTTAGCTTCTAGATGCTCATTATATTCTCTTATAATTCTTTGTATTTCTGTGGGGTCCGTCATTATTTTTCCTTTCTCATTTATGATTCTATTTATGTGTGTAAATTCTCTTTTTCTCTTAATGAGTCTGGCTAGGGTTTTATCTATTTTGTTTATTTTTTCAAAGAACCCGGTCTTGGTTTCATTGGTTTTTTCTATTGTTTTATTCTTCTCAGTTTTATTTATTTCTTCTCTGATCTTTATTATTATATCCCCCCTTCTGGTGACTTTGGGCCTCATTTGTTCTTTTTCCAATTTCAGTAATTGTGTCTTTAGACAATTAATTTGTGATTGTTGTTCCTTCTTTAAATAGGCCTGGATTGCTCTATACTGTCCTCTTAGAACTGCCTTTGCTGCGTCCCGTAGAAGTTGTAGCTTTGTGTTGTTGTTGTTATTAATCTCCGTATATTCTTTGATTTGGTTGTTAACACATTGATTCATTAGGAGAATGGTGTTAATTCTCCATGTATTTGTGAGCCTTTTTGTTTTCTTTCTACAATTTATCTCTTGTTTTATACCTTTGTGATCTGAGAAGTTGGTTGGTAGAGTTTCAATATTTTTGAATTTACTGAGGTTCTTTTTGTGGCCTAGTATGTGGTCTATTCTGGAAAATGTTCCATGTGCACTTGAGAAGAATGTGTATCCTGTTGCTTTTGGGTGTAGAGTTTTGTATATGTCTGTTAGGTCCATCTGTTCTAGTGCATTGTTCACTTCCTATGTGCCTTATTTTCTGTCTGGTTGATCTGTCCTTTGGAGTGATTTGTGTGCTGAAGTCCCCAAAAATTTATGTATTGCTTTCTATTTCCTCCTTTAATTCTGTTAATATTTGTTTCACATATGCTGATCCTCCTGTGTTGGGTGCATATATATTTATAATGATCATATCTTCTTGTTGGACTGGCCCTTTTATCATTATTCATTTTGAGGTCCAATTTGTCTAATACAAGTACTGCTACACCTGCTTTTTTCTCCTTGTTGTTTGCATGAAATATCTTTTTCTATTCCTTCACCTTGTCTGTGTATATCTTTGGGTTTGAGGTGAGTCTCTTGTAAGCAGCATATAGATGTGTTTGCTTTTTTTATCCACTCTGTTACTCTGTGTCTTTTAATTGGTGCATTCAGTCCATTTACATTTAGGGTGATTATCAATAGATATGTACTTATTGCCATTGCTGGCTTTAGATTCGTGGTTACCAAAGGTTCAAGGATTGCTTCTTTACTATCTAACAATCTAAGTTAACTTTCTTGTTAAGTTATTGTAAACACCATCTGATGTTTCTTTATTTCTCTCCCTTCTTATTCTTCCTCCTCAATTCTTTATATACTAGGTCTTTTATTCTTTGCCTTTCATTAGTATTTGGATGGTCTGCTTTCTTTGCTATGATTTTCTTTTCTCTGGTGACATCTTTTTAGCCTTAGGAGAGTGCTTCCCTCTAGAGCAGTCCATTTAAGATATCCTGTAGAGGTGGTTTATGAGAGGCAAACTCTCAACTTTTGCTTGTCTGGAAATTGTTTAATCCCTCCATCATATTTAAATGATAATCATGCTAGATACAATATTTTTAGTTCGAGGCCATTCTGTTTCACTACGTTAAATATATCATGCCACTCTCTTCTGGCCTGTAAGGTTTCTGTTGAGAAGTCTGATGGTAGTCTGATGGGTTTTCCTTTGTAGGTGATCTTTTTTCTCTCTCTAGCTGCCTTTAATACTCTGTCTTTATCTTTGACCTATGCCATCTTAATTATTATGTGTCTTGGTGTTGTCTTCCTTGGGTCCCTTGTGTTGGGAGATCTGTGGTCTTCTGTGGACTGCCAGATTATTATAAACTTTCCAACATAGGGAAGTTTTCAGCAATTATTTCTTCAAAGACACTTTCTAACCCTTTTTCTCTCTTCTTCTTCTTCTGGTACTCCTATAATGTGAATATTGTTCCATTTGGATTGGTCACACAGTTCTCTTAATATTCTTTCATACCTAGAGATCCTTTTATCTCTCTCTGCCTCAGCTTCTCTGTATTCCTGTTCTCTGTTACTATTCCATTAACAGTCTCTTACATCTCATCCAGCCTGCTGCTAAGCCTGTTGATTGCTTGGCTCAGTTCTGCATTGTTTTTCCCCACTTCCCTCACTTCCTCCCTCAGCTCTTGCATATTTCTCTGTCGATCCATCAGTATGGTTATGACTTTTGTTCTGAATTCTTTTTCAGGAACATTGTGTATTTCCATCCCTTCAGACTCCCTCTCTGGTGTCTGGGTCTGGATTAGCTTTGTTTGTACAATATTCCTCTGTATTTTCATGGCGATAGAATTGGTTGCTGGTAGGTTCCATGTATGACAGCTGGGCTCTTTAAGACTTTTAAAAATAAAATAAAAAATAGAAAAAAAAATGAAAGAAAACAGAGAAAAGCGAAAAAAAAGAAATAAGGAAATGAAAGGAAAAAAAGAAAAGAAAAGAAAAAAGAAAGAAAGAAGAAGAAAAAAAAACGCCCACCAGAAGTAGATTCTCTGAGGATGCTATGGGTGGTGCTGTTGCTCCACTATTCTGCAGCTGTGACCACACTGCTGCACAGGGCCCTTTGTAGCTCTAGCTGGGGCGGGAACGAATGGGAGGCTGTTGATATCTGTGGGAAGTCTGAATGCGACTACTCTTTCCCAGTCACCTGCCAAGGGGTCCGAAATTCCCCAGGATTCCCATCCTTCTGTAATGAGTGTGCTGGGACGATCCTGGGCCCTTGTCTTTTTAAAACCACTAAAAAATAAAGCACATGCTTTTCTTTTGTCCTGAGGAGCCAGCTGTGAGGACCCAGGTGCGTTCCCAAGCTCAGATCCTGCACCCTCTGTTTCTCCAATCTCTGATACACTGTGCAATGTGTGTCAGCGCTCCCTGCACAGATCACCAGGACTGGTTATTTCGTAGGTCTGTGCTTCCACTCCCTCCCGGCTCTGAATCCTCTCCTCCCGCCGGTGCACTGGGGTGGGGTAGTGCTTGGGTCCCGCCAGGTCGCGGCTCCGTATCTTACCTACCTCGTGGGGTGCGGAGTCCTCTCAGGTGTAGATGAAGGCTGTGTGCTGTCCTGTATCTTCTGGTCTCTTTTTTAGGAATAGTTGTATTTGTTGTATTTTCATAAATACATATGGTTGTGGGAAGAGATTTCTGCCATCCTGCTCACGCCGCCATTTTCCCAGAATTCCCTGGGGTTTTCTTAATTTACTATTTATCATGGTTGTCTAAATAAAGATATCTTTTTTATGAAAAAATAACAATGACTAACAAGTTTCTCTCAGTCCCAAAGTTTGTTGCTACTATTGAAAATTTTCTCATCTATATTCATCAGTGATACTGACTTTTAGTTTTCTTTTATTGTAATGTTCTTATGTGTCTTCCATATCTGGTATTACTAGCCTTGTAAAAGTTGTTTGGGGTATTTCTTTAATTTTTTTGAAGAGTTTGAGAAGCATTGACATTAATTCTTCTGTAACTGTTTTGTAGAAATTACCAGTGAAACCATCTTCTCCTAGGTTTTTCTGTGTTAGGTGTTCTGATAATTGAATCAATCTCCTTACTCATTATTTGTTGTTCATATTTTCTATTTCCTTATGGTTCAACCTTAGCAGATTGTATGTATCTGGGTATTTGTCCATTTCTTCCTAGTTATCCAGTTTGTTGTGTATAATTGTTCACAGTAGTCTTTTATGATCCTTTGTATTTCTTTTTTTTTTTGAGAGACAGCATATAATATGCTGTAAATTGATTTTTAATGTATTATTTGTTTTTTCGTTTTTTTTTTTACAATCACATGTGCAATATTATGATGATTAAACTACCCCCTTCATCAGGTCCCCCCCACCAACCCCATTACAGTCACTGTCCATCAAGGTAGTGAGATGCTATAGAATCACTACTTGTCTTCTCTGAGTTGTACAGCCCTCCCTGTGCCCCCTGTATTTCTTTTTTTAAGTGTGTTTTATTTAGAAAGAAGAATTGCATTGGGACTGGTATAGTACAAAGTGTTAGTATAAATATTAAAATTTCTACACTGTGTAACCTCTGTTGCTTGAATTGTTTTTTTCTTTTTTAATTGAAGTATGGTTGATATACAATATTATATTGGTTGTTGTGCAATATTATGTTGTGCCATCCCCGCATCCCTGAAATAATCCCACTTGGTCATGATGGATGATCCTTTTGATATATTTTTAAAATTTGGTTTGCTAATATTTTGTTGAAGATTTTTGTATCTTTGATCATTAGAAATATTGATTGCAATTTTCTTTTTTTGTAGTGTTTTCATCTGGTTTTGATATTAGAGTGATTCTGGCCTTATAAAATAAGTTTGCAATATTTCCTCCTCTTCTACTTTTTGGAGTACTTTGAGAAGGATAAATATTATCTCTTTTTAATATGTTGGGTAGAATTCAGCTGTGAAGCCAACTGGTCCTGGGTTTTATTTTTGGGGAGTTTTTCTAACTACCAATTCAATTTCATTACTAATAATTGGTCTTTTCAGATTTTCTACTTCTTCCTGGGTCAGTCTTGGAAGCTTGAACTTTTATATGCATTTATCTGTTTCTTCTAGATTGTCCATTTTGTTGGCATATAATTTTTGGTAGAATTTTCTAATAATTCTTTGTATTTCTGTGGTGTCTGTTGTAACTATCCATTTTTCATTTACAGTTCTGTTTATTTGTGTTTGCTCTCTTTTTCTCTCGATAAATCTGGCTAGGGATTTGTCTATTTTGTTCATCTCAAGGAACCACATCTTGGCTTTGTTGACTTTTTTCTATTGTTATATTCTTCTCTATTTTATTTATTTCTGCTCTGATCTTTATTATGTCCTTCCTTGTACTAACTTTGGGTTTTATTTGTTCTTTTTCTAGTTTCTTTAGTTGTGAGTTTAAACTATTTATTTGGGATTGTTCTTGTTTCTTGAGGTAGGCCTGTATTGGTATGTACTTTCCTCTTAGAACCAAATTTGTGGCATTCCACATATTTTGAACTGTTGTATTTTTGTCTTCATGTATTGTCTGATTTCTTCTTTGACTTGTCCATTGATCCATTGATTATTTTGAATCATGTTGTTTAGCATCCATGTGTTTATGTATTTTTTGTTTTCTTTGTGTTATTTATTTCTAGTTTCATACCATTGTGATCTGAAAAGATGCTTGATAAATTTCAATCTTTTTGAATTTATTGAGACTCATTTTGTGGCCTAATATGTAATCTATTCTGGAGAAAGTTCTATGTGCACTTAAGAAAAAATATGTATCTCACTGCTTTTGGTTGGAACATTCTGTATATATCTGTTAAGTGCATTTGATCTAGTGTGTTGTTCAGTGCCTCTGTTTCTGTATTTATTTTCTGTCTTGATGATCTGTCTATTGATGAAAATTGGATGTTAACGTTCCATAATATTATTGACTTGCAGTCGATTTCTCCCTTTAGTTCTGTTCATATTTGTTTCATATATTTAGGTACTAATGTTGGGTGCATAGATATGTATAATTTTTATATTCTCTTGTTGGACTGATCCCTTTATCATTATGTAATGTTCTTCTTTGTCTCTTCTTACTTTTTGTTTTGAAGTCTATTTTTTCTGATAAAAGTACTGCTACTCCTGTTTTTTTCTCCCTTTTATTTGCATGAAATATCTTTTTTCATCCTTTCACTTTTGATCTATTTATGTCTTTAAGTCTGAAATGAGTCTCTTGTAGGCAGCATATAGGTGCGACTTGTTTGCATTCTGCCACCTTATGTCTTTTGATTGGTGTCTTCAGTCCATTTACATTTAAGGTAATTATTGATAGGTACTGGTTGCCATTTTATTAATTGTTTCTGGTTGTTTTATAGTTCTTCTCTGTTCCTTTCTTCCTCTCTTACATTCTTCTCTTGTTATTTGATTGTTTTCTTTAGTCTTATGATTGGATTTCTTCTTTTAAAGTTTTTGTGTTATAGGCTTTATATTTATGGTTACCATAAGATTTGTTGATAGTTTCCTAAATATATAGTGGTGTATATTAATTTGATGATAATTTGATTTGAAACAGAGTGTATAAGTACTTCTATATTATTCTTCCTCCTCTATACTTTATGTATTTGATGTCATAATCTGCACTTTTTTGTATCTCTTGACTGATTTTGTGTATACTGATTTCACTTTTTTTTTAACTTTGTACTTGCTTAGTTAAGTAACTGGTCTACTACCTTTACTGTGGGTTCATTTTGACTGATGAAAAACATTTAGGCTTAAGAACATTTCCATCCAATGAAGTCACTTTAACATACTCTGTAAAGCCAGTTTCGTGTTGGTGATTTCTTTTAACGTTCGTTTAACTAGGAAACATTTCATCTCTCTTTCAATTCTTTTTTTTTAAGATATTTCTTCTTTTTTATTGAAGTATAGGTGATACATGATCTTATATTAGTATCAAGTATACAACACAGTGGTTAAACAGTTACACACATGATTAAGTCCTCACCCCAACTAGTGCAGTTACTTTATGTCAACACAGAAAGATGTTACAGAATCATTGGCTACATTCTCCATGCTGTACTACCATCCCTGTGACAAACTTACATTATGACTGAGAGTTTTTGTGTTGCTTCACCCTTCATCCCTCCCCACCCACTCATTCCAACCCCTCCTTCATCATAACCAGCAGTCACTTTTCAGTTTCTCTGAGTCTACTGCTATTTTCTTCATTTTGTTTTGTTTTGTTTGTAGGTTCCACAAATAAGTGAAATGATATGGTCTTTGGCTTTATCTGGCTTATTTCACTGAGCATAATACCCTCAAGATCCATCCATGTTGTCAAAAATGGTAGGATTTCTTTCTCTTTTTTGACTCAATAACATTCCATTGTATATATGTACCACACCTTGTTTATCCATTCATCTGTTGATAGACATTTTGGTTGCATCCATATCTTGGCTATTAAGTAATGTAGCAATGAACATAGGGGGATACATATGTCTTTTCTAATCAGGGATTTTGTTTTCTTCAGGTAAATTCCTAGAGGTGGAATGACTGGGTCTTATGGTATTCTATTTTTAGACTTTGGTCTCCTTCAATTCTGCATGTTAACCTTTTGGGTAGAGGATTCTAGGTTGTAGGTTCTTCTGTTTCAACACATTACATATTTCATGCTCCTCCCTTCTCTCCTGTGAAATTTCTACTGAGAAATCTGCTGATAACCTTATGGGGTTTCCCTTATAGGTAACTGTCTGCCTCTCTCTTGTTACTTTTAATATTCTCTCTTTACCTTTAATCTTTGCAATTTTAATTACAATATGTCTTCTTGTCTTTCTTTCATTCCTTTTGTTAGGGGTTTTCTGCATTTCCAGGACCTGGTGTCTATTTCCTTCCGCAGACTGGGGATATTTTCAGCAATTATTTCTTCAAGGAGACATTCTACTCTTTTGTCTGTCCCTTCTCCTTCTGGTACCCCTGTTAGGCAAATATTGTTTTGTTTGGAGTTTTCACACAGTTCTTAACATCCTCTCATTTTTAGGAATTCTTTTTTCTATCTGTTTCCCATCTTCATTTTGTTCTCTAATTTCCATCTCATTGATAGTCTCCATTATTGGTAGCAATCTATTTTTCATTCCCTGCATTGTACATTTCATTTCAGTTACTGTATTTTTAAGCTCTGAGTGGCCCTTTTTCAACTCTTCTATCTCTTTGTTGAAATCCTCCCAGAGATTTTCAATTTTTTTTGCAGATCAATGAGAATATTTATGACTGTTATTTTGAAATCTTTATCAAGGAGATTGGTGATCTTTGATTCATTTATCCCTCTTCCTGGTGTCTTATCCTGGTATTTTGTTTGGAACATATTCCTCTGCCTCCTCATTTTTTCTGGGTTTTTGTGTTTCTTTCTTTGTATTAGCTATATATGCAATGCCTCCTGATCTAGAAAGTAATGGCCTTATGATGAAAATGTCCTGTGGTACCCAGAAGCTCAAGTGTCTTTGCTCACCAGTGTCTGGTTCTCCTTATCAGGGGAGTCACAGTTGCCCTTGGTGGGCTGTGGGCAGGGCTGCCTTTCTGCCTGTCTGTGGGAAGTGGCTGATCTCTGAAAGTTCCCTCTATGCCCTTTGTGAGTGGGGCTGTGGTGGTGCTTCCTCTAGTATCATTGTTGGCAGGGCTGCCTTCTGCCTGTTGGGTATTAGTGGTGGCAATTCTGGCTGGCAGAGCAGGTAGGGCATGCGCATAGAGGAGTGCATCATAGGACTGAGCCAATAGCAAGGAGGAAGGAATATTTGGAATTGGCTTCTGCAGGCCTCTCCCCAGGTGGGCTGAGTGTGGGCTGGGAAAGCTAGGAAAGCCTCCTTCCCCCTGCCAGGTAGCAAAGTCTGACCACTGCTGGGCCAAGCAGCTGGGCAGGTGGGGGTTGTTTAAGGAAGAGAGCAGTGAGGCTGGAGCCACCAGCAAGAATGATGGAGGGTTTTGGCTGGCTCCTGTGGACACCCAATCAACTGGGCTAAGGGAGGACTGGGGAAGCATCATCCACCTGCCTTTTCTCCTCCCGAGGGGGATCCCTCCAGCCCCTACCCCTCTGGCACCCTTCCCACTGCTGGTAAATTTTTTGAACTTCCACCTCTCTGTTGGGTCTCATTGGACAAATAGCATGCCTGTCCTCTACAAGTGACAAGAGTTTCAGCCTCCCAGAGTGTTCCAACTCTCTCTGGTATCCATCCCCATTCATCACCAAAAGCCATCATGGTTCATCCCTGTGACACACTACCCTGTGCACACGCAGTGTGGACTCATGTTCCCAGAGCAGATCTCCTGATCCAGGTATGCAGGATTCCTGAGCACTTACCCCTTCCCACTCCATTCCTCTTCCTCCTGCTTGTGGGCTGGGGGGAGGACTTGGATTCTGATCTATCACAGCTCTGCCACTTTCCTCTTCTCTGTGTGATCTTCTCTTTACCAAGTATAGATGTTCTTTTCTGCAGTGGTCAGGTAGTTTTCTGGGTTAGTTGTTTTTACTGTAGTTGATTCCTTGGTGTGTATGTGGGAGGAGGTTTCTGCCTGCCTTCCTATTCTGCCATCTTTTCCCAAGTCCTCTCCCACACACTCATAGTTTAAATGACCACCTACCGTGCTGACAACTTGCAATTCTAGCTCAGTCCTTTCTCCTGAACTCCAGATCTCTCTGTGTCCCTCTCTTTCCCTCTATCTATATATCTACAACACTCTGTTGGACATCTCCAAGTAAACATCCCATGGTGCCACAAATGCACTCAAAACTGATCTCATCATTTTCCCCAAAGTTGCTTTTCCTTTATTGCTCCTTGTCTTAGAACATGGCACCACCAACTACCCAGTCAACAAAGCCAGAAACTAGTTGTCACACATTGTCACTTGCATCCCTTTTACTTCCTATATCCAATCTATCATGGGTTTTACTTTCTAAACATTTCTTTAATATAACCCCCTTCCTCTCACAGTACTATGTGACAGCATTCCTCATTGCATTCCTCCTACTTCAACAATGTTCCAAATGGTCTTCCTGACTTTACTTTCTCAGAACTTAGCCTGGTTGCCTCTTTATGATCTATCATTCAGGGCTCTGCTTAATGTTTAACTCTTAGGGAGTTTTTTAAAACACATCTTGCTAATCACTTCCTATTTTATTTAATGGTAGCACTTTTCACCACTTGACATGTTGCTGCTTATTTGTACATATTTTTATTTCAATGTTTCACTAGAGACCTTATCTATTTTTTAGTACTTACCCTCTACACATAAAAGTGTCATTATAATATACTTAATTTTTCTTGTTGTTGATAAAATAACTGACTACCATGTAAATTATGAATGAATACCTCATACAGCAAAAGTTATTTTTGCTGACAGAGTAATCTTACCCCTACCACTGGCAGGTTTCCTCAGCTACATATGTCTCAGTGCATTTCCAAATTCTAGAAAATATCCACTTAGATGTAGTGGAGATGTTCTACAGAAGATTCATATGTTTGATATTGTGTTGGTGGGTGTTAGGGTCTTGAGGGGAAGAGACAGAAAAAAATAGCAATTCTCTTTCCCACAGACGTTCTGAACTTATTGCGATGTAAGAGTCAGAAGATGGGAGGCTAAAATATTGCCTGTCCACTGATAAAGCTGATAATGGAGCATGTGACTTATGTCTGTGTGCAAGTGGGCTTCCTAATACTCAACCTAAAAATAAAATTAGTGTCCAAGTTACCAACAGCAATAGACTGAGGCAGCAGAATAGAGCCTTCATCTGTAAAATTTAGAGCATGAAGTTGCAGGGCAGGGCACTTAGGCGTTTGATATTTTCTTCTCATGGTGTGCCCTTTTCCCCCCAAAATGAGCACAAGCATCATCAGCATGATGATAACTTGAGAATTTGTTAGAAATGTTAATTCTCAGACCTTATCTCAGAATTCTCAATCAGAGACTCTGGGGCTTGGTTTCAGCAATCTGTTTCAATCAACCCTCCGTTGATCTGATATACACACAAGTTGAGAATCACTGGCCTAGAACTTAGGAGAAAGGGAAGCCTTCCTTTTATCTCTTACAGTTAAGCTTATTTACTTAACCAGGGCCAGTACTAGACTGAGGTGTCTAGGACACATAATTTAAAGAAGCAGATATTATTTTTTGTTATTAAAGTATCATTGATATATACAATCTTATGATGATTTCACATAAACAACACTGTGGTTTCAACATTCACCCATATTATCAAGTCCTCAACCCCATTGACTATCACCATGGTAAGATGCTATAGAGTCATTACTTGTCTTCTTTGGCTATACTGCCTTCCCCATGACCTACCTATATTGTGAGTGCTAATTATGATGCCCCACAATGCCCTTCTCCCTCCCTCCCTCCCCACCCTCCCCAACCCCTCCCCTTTGGTAATCACTAGTCCCTTCTTGGAGTCTGTGAGTCTGCTGCTATTTTGTTCCATTTTGTTTTGTCTTTTTTCAGTGAAATCATTCGGTGCTTGTCTTTCTCTGCCTGGTTTATTTCACTGAGCATAATACCCTCTAGCTCCATCCATGTTGTTGCAAATGTCTGGATTTGTTTTTGTCTTATGGCTGAATAATGTTCCATTGTGTATATGTACCACCTCTTCTTTATCCATTCATCTACTGATGGACACTTAGGTTGCTTCTATATCTTGGCTATTGTAAATAGTGCTGCAATACGCAGAAAGTTATTCTTATAGTGTTCAAGTACTTCAGCACTTCTGCTTCTTGAATGAGTAGACTCCATTGTCACATTTAGCAAGTGATTGTTAGTTTCAATTTAATTAATTATGAATATACTGGTAATAGAGAACTTTGATATATTTTAAAGGTGGTTTTATTGAAATATGTTTAAATTGGCACAAAGTTGGCAAAATCAAACAACTAGAATTTTGATTGGTTTAATGGTAAAACCTTATTTATAAATGTGGTTTGTCTATAATACAATTAGGAATGAGAGGACTTAGAACTGGGTGGTACCTTACAGATCATCTTTGATCAAGATCAGTAGCCAGCCTTTGAAGGCAAAGGCCAGTAAGCAGATAAAAGCTTGTCTGATGACATTTAAAATATGCTGAGAAAGTGACCCTTAGGATACTTGTATCTATCCCACGTTGCTAGATTTATACATTAATTTGTTATTTAAATCCTTGGAAAATCACTGCTGATTTTTTAAGTCTTCCTTTAAAATGCAACCCATCTAGGATAACAAGAAGATGTATTATTGATCATTTCCATGTTAGTGTGATTTGCTTAATCAGATTATTTTTCTTTGGGAACATAACAACTAATATAACTAATCTGAGGAAATAAATCCAATATTATGGATCACACTGTGACAGATGCTATGCTATGGATGGTAATTGTAAAATCAGGAGCCAAAAGATGTTCCCATTGATGATGGGTCAATTTGTTGAAGGAAATGCAGAATTTAGAGCATCCAGAGAGCACCAAAAAGGCATTGAATACCTTTGGGGCTAGGAAAAGGGAATAAGAAAAATATCTCTATGGTACAATAATGACTGTTTTGAATGAAGCTGAGATATCACCATCAGAGAGACCAGTTAAATGAGATGTGATATATTCATACAATGGAATATCATTCAGTCATTAAAAAAATTGACAAATCTTTCTACTAATATTCAACAATCCTCATGGTAGTTTTAAGTAAAGCAGTAACGCATGTATTATTTTGCTGTTTGCATTAAAAATTTAAGTATGTATACCACATGTCAGAAAGTATATTCAAAAAACTGTTTACAACAGTTATCTCTGATGAGGGAAACTGGATGACTGGGTAAAGGGGAGACTTAATTTTCCTTGTACACTTATGTGTCTGTTTTGGATTTTAAACCATATATATATTTATCTCATTTCAAAAAAATTAATGGCATTTAGTTTTTAAAAATTTATTTCAGTTAATAAATAGGACTGTATTATATATCTGAAATTTCTAAGAGGTTAGAGCTTAAGCATTGCGACCAAAAAAAAAAACCCACCTAAATATGTGAGGTGATGGACGTGTTGATTAACTTGATTGTGGGAATCCTTTTACAATGTATACATATATAAAATCATGAAACTGTGCACTTTAAATATGTTATGAGTTTATTTGTCATTTAGACCTCAATAAAACCAGAAAAAATGTATCCCAGGATGGGCCCTGTCATTTTGGGTAGGACGAAGATATTATTGACTCTCTCTGAGTGGGTCTGTACCTCAGCTATATTTTTATATTAGTGAAGTTACACTTGCATGGAAGGATGATCTTGTTGTCACATTTGTCATCCCATTGATCAGTAGGATCAATATAGCAAACCCATCTCCCTTGGCATTCTCTGTTCCCACAGCTCCTTTCAAAGAGAGTAATTTTTCCACAGAGAACTATCAAAGATATCAAAATAGCTGTGCTCTTGTGCTAGAACTTTACAACAAGTCCACATGGTCCACACGAAGAAGGTGGTATTTATCCATCTTCATCTCAATAGAAAGGCAGTTACAGAACGTACAATCAATGAAAGGTCAAAATAAAATACAAGGGAGGACAGAAAGTATGGTGCAAGGTGAGTGAATTATCCAGATGTCATACAAAGGTCACCAAAGCCATCGTGTACTGTATGACACAGGAATGCTTTCAGTGATCTAGGGCAATACTGGAGCTCAATGGAGAGTATTTCTCTCTGTTCCTGGCTGTGCTACGCTTAACCTCTCAACTGCTATGCAATACCATTTTCTAGGATGCAAGGGCCTTTGGAAAGATTCTGCAATTACAGCCTAACAACAAAGTGTTGTTACAACAGAACTAGAGGGGAAGAAAACGTAATCATTGACTTTTATGTTTTAATATAGACTTTTGAAACTAAGGGCAGATAGAAATAGTTTGAGATACAGAGGCTTTTGGGTTTTGGAAGCCTAGGACTCAGGGCATAGGGTTTATGTTATACACAATAATTGCACAATACTGCCTAATAAATTACAGCTATTTTGTCCTATTTTACAGGAGTTAAGGAGTTCGTTGGCTAGGGGAAGAAAATATTCAGAGAGAGAAAGAAGGGAGTTATAAACTGGTAGGTCTTTGAGAAGCAGTCCTGTGTCCTGAACCCTGGTCAAAGTCTCAAAGAGTAAGCATAATAAGTTGTCCATGTGGGTTTGGGTAATTTAAGCCCCATGACATTTTTCCAAGAGAGAATTCCCTCTTACTCTGGTATGGCACAAGAGACATAGAAGAGAATTGACTACCTAGCCTTGGCAGAGATGAGAAAACAGAGCAGAGTTATCCTGCACCTAGCATGGTGCAGAAGTAGTAGAGTGGAAATGGCTTGTGATGTGTTTTGTCATCCTGGAGAGACTCTCACAATTTGTGGCCTGTACCTTAGTCATGACAGAGAAGCAGAAAAAACTTCTAATGCTTCCCAGAGGGCTGCAAAATTTACATGAGAGAAAGCCAGATCTAAAGAAACTTTGTTGGAAGAAGCAAGGGAAAAAGCAGCATGACCCTTGAGGACTGACAACCGAAGATGACAGAAAACAATACACATCTCAGAAGATAGTGCATACACAGGTGATAATGACTGAAGCCATATTTCCTCTCACTCTGTGCCTTGGCCTGCCAAGATTTAGAAATGACTTTGGGTAAAGGGGTGGGAAAAGGATGCCTGTATTATTATATCACTAGATGAATTTACTCTGGTACAGAGTCCAGCTTTGCAAAGCCAGAAACTCACTACTGATACTGCCTCAAAGATAACTAGGATCTTGGGGAACATATCATATTCCCCAAATTCACACACAAAGCCCCAACTATGAGATAGAAAACAGAATACCATTTTTCTAATTTACTCTTAAAATACAACTGTTACAGGGCTGGAATACTTAAATTCAGTCAGTGCATTTTCTTCTCTATAGGAAAACTTTCACAGGATTATAATCAGAAAGTGATTAAATAAACCTGGGAATAGAGCTTGGGGCGTGAGCTCAGTGGTTTTCATGGTTATTTTTATCCAGCTGGGATAACAATGCACCATCTTTACTGGAGGGGTAGTCCTACTGAGCAAACATTCATGTGAGTTAACTAGTATTTTTCTCTAGGATTCTGCCTCTATAATATCCATTTCCAGTATGGCTCTTTCAAAACTGACCACTCCCCTTCTGTTATCAGAATCTTTAGCTATGAATACTACTGATTAGGCTGCAGTTTAACACTCTCTTCCACTCTTTGGCCTGGAAAACAACCCTTCTTTTGTGAAATTTGCATGGATCTGAGCTCATCTGTTATGTGTTGCCTTTATTAATATAACTCAGAATTGTGAAGGGGGCTTCACTGATACTTCTAAGACCTCTTACATTGTAGTATCTATGTTGTTTGACACCTAAGAATAAATATATTTTAGATATATTAATATGTATTTCAACAAGGACTTGCTGTATGCCTGGCACTGTGCTGACCACCTTGTACATATTTTCACACCAATCTATGTGGCAGGCAGTTATTTCTTCTATTATTGATAAGGAAACAAAGCACAGTGAGTTAAGAAACTTCCTCCAGTTTGGACAGCTGGTAAATTTAGGTTCTACAATTCTACCTCATGCCTTTCTGAGCTCAAATACCACAAATGCCACTCCTTTTTTCATTCTTACATATGTGTATGTAGCAATCTGTCTAAAGGAAAGAATACAGATAGAAAGATTTACTTAGGAGGATGTTCAGCACACAGTTGCTTTTGATAGTGAAACATGAAAAAACTCAATGTAAAATGAGAAATTTAAGTAAATAATAATGCAATGGAATACTGTATGCCTTTAAAATAAGAATGTAATTATTGTAATTTTATATTTGAAAAATTTAAGCTTAAATCAGAATACATAGTTGGATCTTATTTTTATTAAAAGGATTATATGTGTGTCAAAAAAAGCTGTAAGGCTATGCATCAAAAGGTAAACAGTAGCTGTCTCTGGGTTTTAGGATCATGTGTTATTCTTACTTTCTGTCTTTTTGTTTACTTAAAATTTCTAATTTTTTTGCTCCTCAATTTATTTTATTTTTATTAATTTTTTTATTAAAGTATCATTGATATACAATCTTATGTTGATTAGCTGTATTCTATATGCTGTACTACTGTCCCCATGACCAACTTACATTGTGATTGTGAATTATTGTGCTCCTTTATCCTCTTCATGCTCCCTGCAACCCCAGCCCCTCTTCCTTCATAACAACTAGCTCCTTCTCGGTGTCTATGAGTCTACTGCTATTTTGTTCCTTCTGTTTTGCTTTGCTTTTATACTCCACAAATAAGTGAAATTATATGGTATTTGTCTTTCTCTGCCTGACTTATTTCACTGAGCATAATACCCTCTAGATCCACGCATGTTGTTGCAAATAGGAGGATTTCATTTCTTTTTCTGGTTGTATAATATTCCATTGTGTATATGTACCACCTCTTCTTTATCCATTCATATATTGATGGACACTAAGGTTGCTTCCATATCTTGGCTATTGCAAATAGTGCAGCGATAAACATAGAAGTGCTTATGTCTTTCCAAATCAGGGATCTTGTTTTCTTTGGGTAAATTCATAGGAGTGGAATTACTGGGTCAAATGGTATTTCTGTTTTTAGTTTTTTGAGGAACCTCCAGATGGCTTTCCACAGCAATTGCACTAATTTGCATTCCCACCAACAGTTTAGGAGTGTTCCCATTTCTCCACATCCTCATCGGCATTTTTTATTTCTTGTCTTTCGGATAGTGGCCATTCTAACTGGTATGAGGTGATATCTCATTGTGGTTTTTATTTCCATTTCCCTGATGATTAGTGATGTGGAGCATCTTTTATGTGCTTGTCGGATATTTGTATTTATTCTTTAGAGAAGTGTCTGTTCAGGTCCTCCACCCATTTTTTAATCGGGTTATTTGTTTTTTGGGTCTTGAGGAGTATGAGTTCTTTATATATTTTGGATGTTAACCCTTCATCAGATAAGTTATTTACAAATATATTCTCCCATACTGTGGGATGCCTTTTTGTTAATAAATAAAAACAGTTTTTATTGTTTTGACACAATACAATCTCCCACTGTGTAGAGCCACAAAATTTGACTTTCATGTTTCTTCCATTAGTATTTCAAAACTTTCTCTTTCTCCATCAATTACATGAACAAAGCCAGCCTAAATCACAATGGGGAAACAGGTTCAGTTAAACTCCAGAAACTTCTTTACTATGCCTTCCTCTTCCCCTTCAATATTCAATATTCCCAGGCCTTTGACAGTACTCTGTTGAGCTTCTTTTGTAAAAGAGAACGATGATGATGTTGCTGAATATAAGTACAATAACAATCAAAGCAAAATTGCCATTTTATTCAGTACTAACAATATATTAAGCACTTTAGCTATATAATTACTTTGGACCCATACAGTTCATCCAGGTAGGTCTTAACATTGCTATTTTACAGCTGAGAAAACTGAGTTTCAAAAGCTTACCCAAGGTACTACACAGATGGTAAGTAGCAGAACCATGGTTTAAATCTAGTTTTGTTAGAAGACAAAATTCCATGATGGTAGCAATTTTTCTATATTACCTTTATTGTACTACCATGTTTTAATAAAAGGTAGACATTCCAAGGCCTTTGCATGGCGATAAACCCTCCCCCAGATCATCTTGGGACTTAGAGCTTCCTACATCTTTTCTAACTTCAATCACCATAGGAAACCTACATTTCAATGTCATCTCTCAGCCACTTTTTTCTTGCCCCATCCTGTTCTTTACAATTCCTAGTCTGTACCAATCTCACACCTTTTCCCCACACTGAATCCATTCACCATATTCTCTGATAACTCATAATCTATCACTTTAATTTTTTAATTAAAAATTTTTTGTTAACATTTTTCTTTGTTCTTTATTGTGACAAAATATACATAACATAAAAGTTATCATTTTAACAATTTTTAAGAGTACAATTCAGTGGCATTAAGTACATTTACACTGTTGTACAACCACCACCATTATCCATCTATAGAACTTTTTCATCTTCCCAAACTGAAATTCTGTACTCATTAAACAGTAACTACCCTTCTCCATTCCTTAGGCCCTGGCAATCTGTAATCTACATTCAGTATCTACATATTTGATCATTCTAGATACCCCATATAACTGGAATCATATAATATCTGAACTTTTGGCTTTGGCTTATTTCACCTATAATGTTTTCAAGATGTAACCTTGTTATACATATATATATATATATATAATGTCTATCAGAATTTCCTTCCATTTTAAGACTGAGTATTTTATACTACACTTTGTTTATCCATTCATCTGTGACATACATTTAGGTTGCTTCCGTATTTTGGCTGTTGTGTCTAACATTGTACGAATATCTGCCCATGTCTCCGCTTTCAAATCTTGTGAGTATATACCTAGAAGTGCTGGATCATATGCTAATTATAAGTTTAATTTTTTTTAGGAACACCCATACAGTTTTCCACAGTGGCTGCACCATTTTACATAGCCCCAACAATGTAACAATATTCAGATTTCTCCACATCCTTGAAAACACTTGTTATTTTCTGCATTTTCTTTTTGTAGTACCATCCTAAAGGGTGGGTGTGAGGTAGTATCTCATTGTAGTGTTGATTTGCATCTCTCTAACAATTAATGATGTCAAACATCTTTTCATGTGTTTATTGGCTATTTGTACGTTTTCTTTAGAAAAATGCCTATTCAAGTTTTTGTGCATTTTAGTTGGATCACTTTTCTTATTGTTGAGTTGTAGACATTATTGATATATTCTGGGTGTTAATCCCTTATCAGATATATGATTTGCATATATGTTTTCCCATTCTGTGAGTTGCCTTTTTATTCTCTTGATAGTGTTCTTCCATGTAGAAAAGTTTTGAATATTAATGAAGTGCAATTAATTTTTTCTTTTGTTACCTGTGCTTTTCATGTCATATCCAAAAAATCATTTCCAAATCCAATGTCACAAAAATTTACCCCTTTGCTTTCTTCTGAGCTTTGTAGTTTTAGCAATTCTGTTTAGATATTCAAATTTTATATGTTTTATAACATGTTCCAGTTTCATTCATAATAAATATATAAGGAATTGGCTCATGCAGTTATGGAGGCTGGGGAGTCCAAAATATGCAATATGAGCTGGCAAGCTGAATTTTCAGGAGGACTGATAGTGCAGTTCCAGTCCCAAAGCTGGTAGGTGGAGCCCTAGGAGAGCCAGTGGTGCAGTTTAAATCTGAAAGCAGTCTAATGGAGAATTCCCTTATGCTTGGGGAGACTGCTTTTCTTTTCATACTCAGACTTTCAACTGATTGGATGAGGTCAACCCAATTATG
The DNA here is from genome assembly GCA_029783875.1 of Phataginus tricuspis. NCBI lineage: Eukaryota > Metazoa > Chordata > Mammalia > Pholidota > Manidae > Phataginus > Phataginus tricuspis. The sequence continues at coordinate 67,520,914 of JAQQAC010016209.1, forward strand.
GAGGGCAATCTGCTTACTCAGAGTTTACCAATTTAAATGATAAAATCATCCCAAAACAACCTACAAGTTGACACATGAAATTAGTCATCATATACCTGCTTGGTAAAGTTTGTTCCTAAATACTAATTTCTTTTTATTTCTTTTGTAAATGGAATTATTTTCTAATTTCATTTTGATTGTCCATTGTTAGTGTATAGAAGACCAATTGATTTTTTGTTAATTTTGTATTCTGAAATGAAGCAAAATTCATTTATTAGCACTAACAGTTGTGTGTGTGTGTGTGTGTGTGTGTGTGTGTAATCTTAAGAGTTTGCTACATATAAAATCATGTCACCTGTGAATGGATAATCTAACTTCTACATTTCCAATTAGTATGCCCTTTATTCCTTTATCTCGTCTAATTGCTCTGGCTATAACTTCCAACACTATGTTGAATAGAAGTGAAAGCATGCATCCTTGTCTTGTTTATGATCATGGGGGAAAAGCTTTCAGTCTTTTGACATTGAGAATGATGTCAGCTGTGAGTTTTTTATATAGAGGGGTTATTGCACAGTTGACCCTTCAACAACTTGTGTTTGAACTGCATGGGTCCACTTATACACAGACTTTTCTCAATAAATTTATTGGAAAATTTTTTGGAGGTTTGTGACAATTTGAGAAAACATTTGTTTTCTTTTCTGTTTTTTTGTAAGAATACAGTATATAATACTTATAACATATAAAATGTGTTAATTGACTGCTTATGTTATTGGTAAGGCTTCTGGTCAACAGTAGGCTCTGATAAGGGGGAGTGAAAAGTTATGCATGGATTTTCAATGGTGGGGGAGATTGGTGTCCCTAAATCCTGTATTAGTCAAGGGTCAACTGTATTGAGGAAGTTTCCTTCCACTCCTAGTTTGTTGGGTGTTTTCTATTATAAAAGGTGTTGAATTTTCTCAAGTGCTTTTTTGCATCAATTGAGATGATCATGTGTTTTTTCTCCCTTATTCTGCTAATGCTCTGTATTACATTGATTTTGATATGATGAACCATCCTTTCATTATAGGAATAAATCCCATGTGGTAATTGTGTATAATTCCTTATATATGTTCCTTAATTTGATTTGCTAGTATTTTGCTGGGGATAGTTACATTAATATGCATAAGAGATATTGTGCTGTGGTTTCCTTGTGGTGACTTGGTCTGGCTTTAGTATCAGAGTAATACTGGCCTCATAGAATGAGATGTGAAGTGTTCCCTCTGCTTCAATTTTTTGGAAGAGTTCCAGAAGGATTGGTGTTAATTCTTTAAATTTTTTATAGAATTCACCTCTAAAGCTATCTGGTCAAGTGATTTCCATAGCTGGGGGATTGTTATTACTGATTTTAATCTCCTTCCTATTTATAAATCTATTCAGATTTTTTACTTTTCATGATTCGGTTTGGGTAGGTTATGTGTTTCTAGGATTTTGTCCATTTTGTCTAGGGTTATCCATTTCAGTGGTGTACAATTGTTTTTAGTATTCTCTAATCCTTTTTCATTTCTGTAAAATTGGTGGTAATGTCCCACTTTCATTTCCTATTTCAGTAATTTGTCTTTTATTTTTTTAAATTACTGTAACTAAAGGTTTATCAATTGTGTTGATCTTTTTGAACAAAAATGTCCTCAATATATCTGTTAGGTCCAATTGGTTTGTAGTGTTCACATCCCTTACTTCCTTCCTTACTTTTTGTTGTTGAATTTCTTAGAATTTTATATTCACATATTTCATCAAATTTTTGTAATTTTCAGCCAAATCTTTTCAAGTAATCTCTCTCTGCCCCCTTCTCTCTCTTCTCCTTCTGAAATTTCCATAATGCATATGGTTATTTGTTTAATGAAATCCCACTAGTCCCTGGACTCAGTTCACTTTTCTAGATTATTTTTGCTTTGTGTTCCTCAGACTCTATTTTCACATGCCCTGTCTTCAAGTTCAGTGATTCTTTCTCCTGCCTCCTCAAGTTCTTTGTTGAACATCTTTAGTAAATTTGTCATTAAGTTATTGTATTTTTAGTTCCAAAATTTGTTTGGTTCCTTCTTACAATTTCTATCTCTTTGATATTTTCATTTTCTTCATATATTGTCTTCTAGATTTCCTTTATTTGTCTGCTTTAGCTCTTTGAACATATTTAAATTTTGTTTTTTAAATGTCTGCCTATTGCTTCCTCAGGGATGGTTTCAGATATTTTATTTTCTTCCTTTGAATGGGCCATGTTTTCCTGTTTCTTTTTATGCATTGTGATTTTTCTGGTGTTGCTGTTGAAAATCGGGCATTTGAAAAAATAATCACATCTCCCAGTCTTTGCAGACTGGCTCTGTGCCAAGGCAGTCCTTCACTAATTGGCTGGGTGTATTCTAAACATTGGGATTATTCTGAAGTTAAAGTTTAAGTTCTTCTCAGTTCTTTTCTGAGTGTGCATCTAGCCTGGGCTTGTGAGTGGATTTTTCAATTTCCACATTTACATGGCTGATTTTCAATCTCATAATCTCCCAGTCTAACCCCAGCTTCTCCTTAAGGCCTTAGAAGTCTATTGTATGTCTCCACCCATAATTACGTCCTCGGTTTTCTATCTGTAATCCCCCTGTATCTATCCCAACATACCTGCTACTTCTTCTACCTGAAAGATGAGTAAGTTGAAATAGAGACCAATTTTTCATGATGTAGCCACTGGACTGTTTAGAAGTTTGTGTTTACCATCATATATGCTCCCTTCAGTCAAGGGATTTGGAACTGCAATTCCTTCTCCTCCAGACCAAGGTTGTACCATGCTGGGAAAGGGGTGGGGCAAGAGTATGTGAAAATGCCACAAAATCTCCTACCATTTTGAGTGTGGCTTTTTCTTCATTGGGCATTCACCTGGTTGCTTTATACCTTTGACTGTTTTCCAAGGCTCCTATGTTTATTTTAGCCAGGTTCTTATTTTTTAAATGTTTCTACAAAGAACAAGAGTCCTATCTGCCATTTTGTTGATGTTGCTCCTCCAAATATGTTTTATTTATTTTTTATTTCTTTCCCTTTCTTTCTCTAATTGAAACTTAGATGTCCAATGAGGATACTACTTTCCCTGCAGTCCTTTAAAGTGGTGAATATTTTCAGCTTCACAGCCCATATAATCTAGATCCTGGAAGTACAACAGACATATCCATTGCTCCATTTTGCTACTGCAAAACCGTTTATCCTTCCTACTTCTTCAAATCCCACAATTCTATGAAGTTTGCACCAACAGCCATGCCACATGCTACACTTCCTTGTTTTTAACTACTAAAATGCCGTTCACTTCTCATTCATTTCAATCTTTAGCACCTGTCTCATTGTCTTACCCTCTGTCAAAGCATGAATACTGTCAACATTACTGGTGACTACAACATCCATTTAGATAATCTATACAAAACCCTTTCTTTACAATTGTTGTGTATTCTCACCTTTAAAGAGATTTTTCCTCTACTCCACTTCATTCACTCATTTCTGTGGTTATACTCTACTCATGAACAATTGTTGCACTGCTTCCCAAATCTTGAATTAAAGTATTCTACTCTAACCCACAATTCCTCTCTTTCCAACTCAATTACTCACCCCCACCCTATTAATTCTTCAAAATCATCAAGTCCTCTAGTCTATGGGCCTTACCATTTTTTTCACTCTCCATCACTCCACATGTCTATTCATTCCTACTCACCCAGCCTATATTCATTGACATCTCTATAGTCTCTCCCCTTTAAATATTCTTAACCCCTATATGGCAGCTGGATAAAATAGGAAAGATCTCATTCATACTATCCATAAAGCATATACTGAGATTGTTTATGCCATCAGTATCAAAGCAGCTGGTTTTACCTAAGACAAATAGCATTGGAAGTTTTATTAATTAGGGCTTTTATGTTTTCTTTTGTTGCCTTAAGGCTTGGTTTATAAATATCACATGTAAATTCATCTTAGATACAGGATAGGAAGAACATATGAAGAAAATAAGAGAGGAAGTCTTAAATTTTCTTTTTTGGGGGAAGTATTAAAAAGAGGAGCAAGAATGTCAAAGCAACATAGTAAATGACTCATAAGAGTTTCTCCCCTAACAAAATCTACTGGTGCAATGAGAGAGCAGAGGGACATTCTTTTTTTACCTTGTGCAGTTTCATCAGTGCATTTCTGTAAGCTACAAAACATGGGGAAGTTTGGCTTCTGTTTCCTTTCCTTTGATTCCTTTAGTTATTATTGCTTCACTATACAGTCATTTGTATGATGTTTTGGCAGACATTTACTGCTGCATAAATTAAAGACATGGAATCTCGTTTTGCCTACAGGTCTTTCTGAAAATACCAGCAACATTTTTATTTGGATGTCAAAGTTTGTCAACCATTAAGCTGATTGATTTTTAATTATACAATTCAATAGAAGAGGCAGTCTTCAGTTTGTATGCAACATTACTTGAGAAAAAGACTCATCATTGAAAAAATCCTTCCTGCTTATACTTTAAAAATTATATTCCTTTCACAGGACAGCTTCATGATTTAAATCTAAATTTGTATGTGAACTTTTCCATTAATAACTTCAAGTCAGGTATAACATAGTAGTTCACCTTACTACAAAGAAAGAGCTTTTCTATTTTGTAGTAGCAACACCAACCTTTTAATTTAATTTAATTTAATTCTCTTTGAGAAATAACTTATTTTTCAGGCAATATAGATTGTGAGCTTCAAGAAAATGATGAAATTAACTGTCTTGGAAAAAGAAAAATATTTTCACAGGACTAACGGGTCTCAGCAGCTGTGCTGTGTTTCCTACACAAATCCTTTAAAATGATCATGAACTTCTTTTGTAGGCACACCTGTCATGGAAATAGTCTAGGCTAAACTGTAGGTTCATTTACCCTTTGGTTATGCCTCTAAAAATGTCAGCAAGGATGCCAATCTGTGCCAACTACTGCTGGGGCAGCTGTTGGTTGGTTAGGAACAGGAGAGCAATCTTTATATTGGCTTACTTATTTGGAACAAACAAAGAAAGATGTAAATTTCCACAGTCACATCCTTGCTTCATTGAGGCAGATGTGTATCTGTTGTTTGTATGTCATGTAATCCCAAAACAGTAAGTACTAGGAATGAAAATTATCCTTTGTTTAAAAGCCCTATCACAAATGTCAAAATGAAAGAAGAATTGTCCAACAGTAAGTAACTTCATGAGGTGGTAAAAAAACCTGTTTTTCCTAATTGTTCAAGATATACAACTTCTAATAAGCCAAAGAAGCAGTGATCAAGACAAAATCATACCTTTATTGAAAGGGAAACCCTGAAAGAAAACAGAGTTCAGCTGTAGAAGCGGTGTCATAAAGTGAGAAGTCATAGAGGGAAGAAAGTGAAGAAGTGATGCCCATATCTTTTTAGGTTAGTAGCCTTGAACATCTAAAAATGGTGGTGAAGAGAGGTCAAAGAAACATTGAATTACGTGTAGATTTTGAAAAATCTATCAAGCTAATTAATAAACATGGTATACTTTCAGATATTGTGGGTTAAAGTTCAATGGCAAACTTCAGAGTTAAGATCATGGCACATGCACTGAAGGGAACTTTTTGAAATGACCATCCTAAAAAGTGGAAAATCTAAGCTAAAGATGGCCTTGCATATTTTCAAGGAACACTAGGCTCACTTACAAATGAGAGACCAAGTTTGGAACATTAAAATACAACCAACAGTCACCTCCCAAAGAATATATAACGAAGTGTTGTGATAAAAATTACTATCATTTGTCATGTAGAATAAGCCAGATCGCAAAACTCTAGGTGGTATTTATTTTGAATTATGGCCACTTCCCTGCTTCTGTAAGTTTTCTCTGTGACAAGTTACCTACAAGATCTATAATTAGATACTAATAAGTAGTAATAATTATTTATAAAAAAGAAAATGTAATTTTAAAATGTCTTGAATGTATTTTAAGACAAGGAGGAGTAAGTATATCTATATAATATAGTAATTTCCAACTCAATGGAAAAGCCAAGTAGTGTACTTGTGAAGAATCACTGTGACCAAATAGGGAAAATAGTATGAGAGCAACATAATAAAATATACAAAAGAGGTTATGACTTCTAGTCAGTGATGTTCCAAACATGGACATAAATTGCTAAAAGTATTGATTGAATTTCCAGGATCCTTGTTTGTATAATATTCAGATTTCTGGCATTTTGAGTTATTCCTACCAAGAAGAGAAGAAATTTATATTTTTCAGGAACACAAATTATTAAATACTTATCCAAAAATATAAAAGATGTTCAAAGCAATGTTTCTAAGAATTCCATATAAATTCCTCAAAAATTGAAAACAGAAATATCATATGACACAAGAATTCCACTTCTAGGAATTTGTATTAAAGAATAAGAATCTCTGCTTTGAAAAGATATGTGCACACTAATGTTTATTGACAAATTATTTACAATAGCTAAGATATAGAAGTAACCAAAGTGTCCATCAATTGATGAATGGATAAAGAACTAGTACATATATAGAATGGAATATTATTCAGCCATAAAAAAGAAACAAATCCTGCCATTTGTGACAACATGAATGGACCTAAAGGGAATTATGCTAAGGGAAATAAGCCAGAGAGAGAAGTTCAAATACCATATAATTTCACTTACAAGCGGAATCTAAAAACAAAACAAAACAAACAAAATGAGCAAGCCCTAGTAGATTAATAGACACTGAGAAGTGACTGATGGTTACCACAGTAGAGGGGTTGAGTTGGGTTGGTGAAATAGGTAAAGGAGATAAAGAGACACAAAGTCTCAATCATAATGTAAATTAGCCATGGGCTTGAAAATAAAGCATAAAGAATATAGTCAATAATTCTGTAACATCTTTCTATGTTGACAGATTAAAAAGTTAAAAATAAAGTAAAATAAAATCATCCTTTTATCAATGGAAAAAATAAAATATATCTCATAAAATCCATTCAAACTGCTTTGAGAGAAAAAGAACTATATACAGTATGTTTCGCTCAGATAAGAAGCAGTTTTGCCATAAGATGGAAAACAAAATGTATTGCATTTTAGCTGAAATTGGATACTAATTTTGATGCCTAGTTAACTGACTTAAGATGTATGCTTTCATAAACTCTGTAAATTAAATATAATTGTATTCTAATATATAAGGAGTTGTTATATAGAGATGGCAACATGGGGGTCCATAAGCTACCTCTAGCCCATAGATGTGTTTTGCTTGGCCCAAACAGTTTTTGAAAAAATTGAATTAGTTGCCAAACCTCAATCAGGCGATTTCACATTAAAATTTGGATGTCTAGCTACTCTTGCAAAGTCAGAGGATCTAGCAGCTATGGACCTGCATCCTTGCATGGAAAAACTACATTGGTACAGGTGGAAATTTTTCAGTAGACAATGCTTAGGTTTAATAGGGCCTGTGTTCTGTAGGTGGCCATAGTCCACACAAAACACTTGTGAATCATTTAGGTCACCTGCCTGGCCTCTATAAGTTTTGTGACCTCTGTTTAAGAGAACCAGTTCTCGTTTGTTTTTAACTATACTCTCTCTCATTGCCATGAAGATTACAGTTGGCTTTGAGTCAAATACATTTGATGTTCGAGTAACTCATTTTATTTTGCCAATAAAATAAGTAGAAGCATGTTATAGCTCTGTTATAGAGTGGCAAGGGCAAGCTGGACATAAAGTACGCACTCTCACCATTTCCGCACGTTATTACGCAATGATAAATGAATTGACAATGCGACCCACAAGTCTATGAAATAGACATTTTTATTACCATTTTCTAGTTGAAGAAACTGAGTCAACAGGTCAATTATATAACTTGCTAGTAGGTATTGTAACTAGGATTCTAAGCCAGATCTGTCTGATTCTATGGTCCTCTCTGCTTAATCAATACATTACTACACAATGGGTTGTACAGCACTTTAAATAACAAAGTCAGTTTCACTTGTATTATGTCCTATTCTTTGGTAACATGAAACTCTTAAAATGGAAGGGGCTGTTACTTGGAATATAGGAATGTGAATACTGTGTCCTGCAAAGTTCAAATCCACCAAGAAAGTTTCTGGAATCTTGAATATTATTAGCAAAACTTGTCTAGGATCAAAACAAACAGGAAGCTGCCAACAATTAAATTTGCTTGGAAGTGTTCAATGTCTTTCTTGATAGTTTTTAGCCATAACAAAAATATTTTATTTATTATTTCAATATTCCTAAAAGGTATAAATATTTATAAGATTTTTTTTGTCAAACCAGGAAAAGATAATTCCCACTTCCTTTTCTCGGACATGCAAAACTAAAGACTCCATAACTCTTTTAAAGCCTTGATTGGAACAAAGAGACTTTTTATCTCTTAAAATTAACAAAATTAATAAAATTACCTTGGGAATTATATAGAAATTATATATTGGAAAGGTACAAGTGAACTGTGGCCTCACATAGAATAACAGAAACTAAATAAATAAAACAGAATATAGAGGTATAAGTATATAAGTTAGAGATATGGAGGTAAATGCTGAAGACCTAAAATAAAAAATGGTTAAAAGTGTTGGCATCTGGGGAGCAAGAGAAGGAGTAGGAGGGGCCTTCCGAGAGGAACTTTATTTATATGAAAAAAAAGTTGGTTATTTGACTATGTACTTATATTATTTATTAAAAACATCAAAATGACCTGAAAGCCAGAGGAGAGATGATATTTCATCTTTAGCTACTTTATAAGGGATAAATAACCTTAAAAAGTTGGCATAAAAAATTTCAACTTTGATGTGCTATTCACTGACAAGTTTTGTTACATGTATTTTTAATATAATTTTACATATTTCTGATAAACTAAATGTACTAGAAAAAGGATACTGCAGGCAAGGCCAAACTTATAATTTGAGCATTCTCAGGAATGATGAGAGGTAGAACCAGAATATCCCAGGAAAAGCAATATTCTATGAAAATAATTCCCCAGCTTTTACCAGTAAGTATGATGTTGGCAATGGGTTTACTGAATATGACTTTAGTGTGTTGAGGTACATACCTTCTATACCCACTTTGTTGAGAGTTTTTATCATAAATGGATGTTGAATTTTGTCAAATGCTTTTTCAATATTTATTGAGGTGATCATGTGGTTTTTATCCTTTTTGTTACTTTGGTGTATCACATTGATTGATTTATGAATACTGTACCATCTTTGCATCCCTGGAATAAATCTCACTTGGTCATCATGGATGATCCTTTTGATGTATTTTTGAACTTGGTTTACTAATATTTTGTTGAGGATTACTGCATCTATGTCCATCAGGTGTATTGGTCTATAATTTCCCTTTTTGTGGTGTCTTTGTCTAGTTTTTGTATTAAAGTGATATTGTCCTCAAAGAATGAGTTTGTAAGTATTCCCTCCTCTTCTACTTTTTGGAATACTTTAAGAAAAATGGGTATTAGCTTTTCTTTAAATGTTTGGTAGAATTCAGCTGTGAAGACATCTGGTTCTAGATTTTGCTTTTTGGGAGGTTTTTGATTAACAATTTGATTTTATTTCTGGTAATTGGTCTGGCCAGATTTTCTGCTTCTTCCAGGGCCTAACTTGGAATGTTGCATTTTTCTAGGCATTTGTCCATTTCTTCCGGGTTGTTCAATTTATTGGCATATCACTTTCCATAGTATTCTCTAATAATTCTTTGTATTTATGTAGTATCTGTTGTGACTATTTCTGCCTCATTTCTGATTTTTTTAATGTGTGTACACTCTCTTTTTTTCATTAATAGTCTGGCTAGTGGTTTATATATTTTGTTTATTTTCTCAAAGAACCAACTTCTGCTTTCACTGACTTTTTTCTAGTGTTTTGTTCTTCTCTATTTTATTTATTTCTGCTCTGATCTTTATAATGTCTCTCATCCTACTAAATTTGGGTTTCATTTGTTCTTCTTTTTCTAGTTTATTTAAATTTGAGTTTAGACAACTTGTGATTGTTTTTGGTTTTTGAGGTAGGCCTATCTTGCTATGTACTTTCCTCTTAGAATTGCCTTCACAGGGTCTCACAGATTTTGGGCTGATGAGTTGTTGTTTTCATTTGTCTCCATGTATTTCTTGATTTCTGTTTTTATTTGGTCATTGATCCACTGATTATTTAGAAGCATTTGTTTAGCCTCCATATGTTTGTAGACTTTTTTGTTTCCTTTTCATATTTTTTTCTAGTTTGATACCATTGTGGTCTGAGAACCTGCTTAATACAATTTCAATCTTTTTAAATTTATTGAGGCTGTTTTTGTGGCCAAGTATGTGATCTATTCTGGAGAACATTCCTTGTACACTTGAGAAAAATGTGTATCCGGCTGCTTTTGGGTGGAATGTTCTGTAGATATCTGTTAAGTCGATTTGATCTAATGTATTGATTAAATGCCTCTGTTTCCTTATTTGTTTCTTGATGCTCTTTCTAATGATGAGAGTGGTAAGTTAAAGTCTCCTAAAATGTATGTGTTACAATCTATTTCCCCCTTTAGTTCTGTTAGTATTTGTTTTGCATATTTAGGTGCACTTATGTTGGGTGTATAGATATTTATTATGGTTATATCCTCCTATTGGACTGATCCCTTTATCATTATGAAATATCATTCTTTGTGTCTTTCTTTGTTTTGATATCTATTTATCTGATAGAAGTACTACTACTCCTGCTTTTTTCTTCCTATTATTTTCATTAAATATCTTTTTCAATCCCTTCACTTTTAGTCTGTGTATGTCTTTGGGTCTGAAATGAGTCTCTTGTAGGCAGCATACAGATGGGTCTTGTTTCTTTATCCATTCTGCCACTGTATGTCTTTTGATTGGTGCACTCAGTCCATTTACATTGAAGGTAATTATTGATAGGTATGTACTTATTGCCATTTTATTAATTGTTTTCTGATTGTTTTTATAGTTCCTTCCTCTCTTTCTTTCTCTCTTATACTATTCTCTTGTTATTTGGTAATTTTCTTTGGTGTTGTGTTTAGATCTATCTTTTTAAATTTTTTTGTGTATATATTTTATGCTTTAGTTCTGTGTTTGCCAAAGGTTCAAGGATAGCTTCCTTACTATATAACTGTCTATAGCAAGTTGATGATTGCTCTATATAAAACACAGTCTAAAAGTATTCTTATTCTTCTTCTTTCTCCACATTTTATGTGTACATGTCATAATCAGCACTTTTTGTGTATCCCTTGACTGATTTTTTATGTAGTTGATTTGCTTCTTTTGTTTTGTTTTAATTTTGTACTTGTTTGGTAATTAATTGGTCTACTACCTTTACTGTGGGTTTATTTTCACTGGTGAAATCTATTTAGCTTTAGGAACATTTCCATTTATAGCAGTCCCATAACATATCCTGTAAGGCTAGCTTAGTGGTGATGAATTCCTTCAACTTTATCTGGATATAGTTTAATACCTGCTTCAAATTTAAATGATAATTTTCTGGGTAGAGGATTCCATATTGAAGATCCTTCCATTTCAGTACATCAAATATTTCATGTCACTCCCTTCTGGCATGTAAAATTCTGCTGAGAAGTCTGCTGATAGTCTAATGGGGTTTCATTTATAAGTAATATTTTTTCTCTCTGTGGCTGCTTTCAATACTCTCCCCATATTCCTGGTCTTTGCCATTTTAATTATTATATGTCTTGGTTTTCCAGCTGGGGTTCCTTTTGTTAGGGGATCTCTGCACTCCCATGCTCTGATTGTCTATTTCCTTCCCTAGATTGGGGGAGTTTTCAACAATTATTTCCTCAAAGAGACTTTCTATCCCTTTGTCTTTCTGTTCTCCTTTTGGTACCCCTATTATGTGAATATTGTTTCATTTGAATTGGTCACACAGCTGTCATATCATTCTTTCATTCCTAGAGATCCTTTTTTATCTCTATTCCTCAGCTTCCTTGTGTTCCTGTTATTTGATCTTCATCTTGTCTCTTCTACTTGCAGCAACATACTATTCATTTCCTCCATTGTATGTTTCATTTCAGTTACTGTATTCTTCAGCTTTGAGTGGCTCTTTTTTATCTCTTCTATCTCTTTGTTGAAGTCCTCCCTGAGATCTTCAATGCTTTTCTGCAAATCAGTGTGTTTATGACTTTTACTTTGAATTCTTTATCAAGAATATTGATGACCTCCGTTTCATTTAGCCATCTTTCTAGTGTCTTGTCCTTTAGTTTTGTTTTTAACATATTCCTTTGCCTCCTCATTTTGTCAGGGTTTCTGTGTTTCTTCCTTTTTATTATATAGATCTGTTATGCTTCCTGGCCTATAGAGTAATAACTTTAAGAAGGAGACATCCTGTGGTGCCCAGACGCTCTAGCATCTTTACTCTCCAGTGCTTATTTCTATTTTTCAGGAGCCCTAGCTGTTACTGATGTGCAGTGGGCATGGCTTTCTGTCTATCTGCTGGTAGTGGCCTGAGTCTTCAGTGCAAGAAATTTGCCTCAGCCACCTTTGTGAACGAGCAGAGGCCTCTGCTGGGATCATTGTGGACTGGGAAGCTCTCTGTCTGTCCTGCAGCAATGGCAGAGCTTCAGGGTTAATGGGGGTAGATTAGGCCATTGTGTGGATCTGGAACAGGGTTGGGTTGGATGTGCAGCACTGGGCTTGGACACCTGAGGGAGGAATGAGCTCTCATAGCTGGATCTTGCAGTCACCTCTCCAGTTGGGTTTAAACAGTGCTGAGCAAGCTGAGAGAGTCTCCCTTTGCCTGCCAGGCAGCAAAGTCTGAAGCTGCTGCTGGGCTGAGTGGGTTGGCTCACAGGCAGTGCATGCAAGGATGTGCCTTGGAGCTGAGTTGCTAATGAGGGGGATGGAGTGTCTGGGGATCCCAAGAGTTCCTGACATGTTAGTCCAAGGGAGGGCTGTGGAGGTATCATTTCCTGAGTAGAGAGCTCTGCCCAACCCTATCCCTTCTGGCTCCCCTTCCACTACTGACATATCTTTCAAACTGTTGCCTCTGCTTTGGGTCTGGACAGGACTGGCAGAGCATGCCTGTCCTCCACAAGTGTCTGGAGTCTCAGCCTGCCAGAGAGATCCAACTGTCCCTGGTGTCTCGCCCCACTAATTACCTGAACCCAATGTAATGTGGACTTGCACTCTCAGAGCAGATCTCCAGGGCCTGGTGTGTAGAGTTCCTGGGTGCCTATCCCCTCCCCACTCTGTTCCTCTTCCTCCTGCCTGTAGGTTGGGATAGGGGAAGGGCTTGGGTCCTGTTTTAACATGGTTCTGCCACTTTACCCTTTTCTGTGTGGCCTTCTCTCTTCTTCAGGTGTAGGTGGTCTGTTTTGCAGTCTTCAGGTCATTTTCAGGTTTAGATGTATTTGCTATAGTTTTCCCTTATGTGTTTGTGGGGGGAGGTTTCCACCTTTCCTTCCTATTCTGCCATTTCAACCCCATCTCAAGATATTTTTTAATTTTCTTTTTGATTACTCCATTGGTCCATTAGTTGTTCAGGAGTGTGCTGTGTAATTTTCACATATTTGTGAACTTCCCAGTTTTTTTCCTATTATTGGTTTCTAGTTTCATATAATTGTGGTCAGAAAGATGTTTGGTATGATTTCCATCTTCCTATATTTGTTAATACTTGTTTTGTGACCTAATATATGAACTATGCTGGAGAATGTTCATGTGTACTTGAGATGAATGTGTATTTTTCTCCCAAAATCAGTAATGACTGGAGGTGGCAACTTCTCTATCAAATGAGAAGACATGAAAAATCAAGAAAATATGACACCATCAAAGGAACACTATAATTTTCAACAACCAACTCCAAATAATGGAGTATTAACAATAGCTACAGATTCAATAATTAGTTAAGGAATAGAATATACAAAAAGACTAAATTGTAACATCAAAATTATAAAAGATGGGGAGTAAAAGGTAGAGTGCTTTGCCAACATTTTAAGTAATTTGATGAAGTCTTTGTAGCCACAAAAAAGAGGTGGAGTGCTGCTGTTGTACTGCATGTTTTATGTAGATTTGATAAGTTCATTTGGTCTAAGTATAGATCAGCTCCAGGGTTTACTTATTGATTTTATGCCTGGATGATCTATCCATCATTGAGAGTAACATATTAAAGTGCCTTAATATTATTGTAATGTTGCCTATCTCTCCCTTCAGCCCTCTTAGCATTTGCTTAATATATTTAGATGCTATTATATTGATTGTATATATATTTGTGATTATTATATCCTCTTGATTAATTGATTCTTTTATCATGTAGTGACCTTCTTTGTCTATTTTTCAGCCTTTGAGGTGAAGTCTCTTTTGTCTTATATAAGTATGGCTACTCTTTCTCTCTTTTGGTTTGAATTTGCATTGGATATTTTTTTCTATCACTTCACTTTGAACCTACGTGTAACCTTAAAGCTGAAGTGAGTCTCATGGATAACATACAGTTTGGTGCTGTTTTTATCCATTCAGCTACTCTATGCCTTTTGATTGGATAATTTAATCCATTTACATTCACAGTAATTATTGATTGATAAGGACTAACTAATGCATTCATTATTTTCTTACTCTTTTGCTGTTTTCTTCTTCCTTTCCTCTCTTGCTGTATTCCTTTGTAAGTTTATTTTTCATAGTGATAGGTTTTAATTCCCTTCGTTTTATCTTTTATGTATCTAGTGTAGATTTTTGTTTTGTGGTTATCATGAGACACATAAAACATACTGTAAATAGATACAATTTATTTTTGTTAACTTTATTTAAAATGCATACAAGCACTCCACCTCTTTTTTTGTGGCTACAAAGACTTCATCAAATTACTTAAAATGTTGGCAAAGCACTCTACCTTTTTACTTCCCATCTTTTATACTTTTGATGTTACAATTTAGTCTTTTTGTATATTCTATTCCTTAACTAATTATTGAATCTGTAGCTATTTTTAATACTCCATTATTTGGAGTTGGTTTTTGAAAAATTATAGTGTTCCTTTGATGGCGTCATACTTTCTTGATTTTTCATGTCTTCTCATTTGATAGAGAAGTTGTCACCTCCAGTCATTACTGATTTTGGGAGAAAAATACCTTCCACCAATCCTGTTAGGGATTCTGAGGCTTTCTCAGACCTTCTATGGACAGGTCTGCTCCACACTTCTTGCTTGCTCTTGTGGCAGAATTCCTAAGCTTGAATGCCTTCTCTCAATCCTGCAAAGCCAAACACAGTGCTGACAGCTTCCTGTTTGCTTTCCCAATGCTGATACTAAATGTTCAAGTTTATGGTCTCTCCCTGTCCCTCAGAAAAAGGCCTTCCATCTACATGTGCTCACTCATCATCTGCAAAAGTTCACTCTCATTTCCATGAGTGTACACAGAGATCTGACCATGAAGTGAGGGATGGGATGAGTGAGGCCCCCGGAGTGCTGGGGCCTGTTGGGGAGATCTGCAGGGAAGGCATCACCAGCAGCTATTTATTGGGAGGGTCCTGATGGAGTCTGTGATGTAGTTAGTGGTACCTGTGTCCCTTTAATATGTTTCATACTGACCCCTGGCTTCTGTTCTTACAGTCTCTCAAACTGCCAAGTCATATAGCTCATGATTCAGTACTCTAGATGGGGACAGAGAGAAATGGGCCTCTTTGGCAGTATCCCACACAACTTGGTAAGCCAGTCATATACTTCAATGCTCTCTCACTTTGCCCTATGGAGAAATTACGGACCACTGAGGACTCTCTTGGCATTGAGCTGTGTTATTTTGCAGTGGAGGTGATACAAGTAAAGGAAAGCTTTTCATTTTATCCTTCCCCATGTGTTAAATTTTAGATTTTATTCTTACTCCCATGGTGTTCTGGAACTTTTCCACTGCACTCCTAGACTTCCACAAAATCTCTTTCATCTGTTGTTTATTATTTAAATTAGTGTTCTCCATAGGTTCCCAGTCCATGCCTGGAAGGGGCTGGAGCTGGTTCATGGACCACTTTAGGGTCCACAGCCAGGACCAAGTTCTGCATGCCTATTACCCAACACATGCAAGGGCGAGGATGTTCCCACATTCCTTGGCATATGGTACTGGATTACATGGCTTCCTCAAAGGCACTTTTGTCTGCAGATGGATGTTATATTATTTTTGTTGGTGGAGGAATACTTGCAAGGGATATATAATACAGTCATCTTGCTGATGTAACTCCTAGAGTATTTTGTTATAGCAACCTGAAAAGATGAAGACAATACCCATTAGGATAGCTATTATTTTTTGTAAGCTAGAAAATAACAAGTGTTGATCAAGATGTGTGGAAATTAGAAAACTTGTACATTGCTGTTAAGAATGTAAGTTGTACAGCCCATGTGAAAACCAATTTGATGGCTCCTTAAAAAGTTAAATATAGAACTACCATATGATCCATCAGTTCCACTTCTAGGTATATATCCAAAGAATTGAAAGAGAGACTCAAATAAATACCTGTGCACCCATGTTCCTAGCAGCATTATTCACAATAGACAAAAGGTTGAAACAACAACATGTCCATCAACAGATGAATGGATAAACAATTGTGCTATATGCATACAATGAACTATTATTCAGCTTTAAAATAGAAGGAAGTTCTGACACATGGTACAACACTGGTGAGTCTTGAAAGCATTATGCTAAGTGAAACAAGCCAGATACAAAAAGATATGTTTCTACTTATAAGAGTTACATACAATGGACAAATTTATAGTGAGAGAAAGTAGAATCGAGGTTGCCAGAGGCTGGGAGTAATGGGATGGGGTCCTGTTTTTTAATGGGTACAGAGTTTCAGTAAGGGAAAATGAAAAAGTTCTGGAAATGTACAGTGATAATGGTTGTATATCATTACGAGTATACTCAATGCCACTGAATTGTATACTAAAAATGATAAAAATGCTGTTATATTGTGTATATTTTGCCACAAACATAAAAGAAACATTTCTTAATGGGAAAAGAAATTATTTTTAATTATGTATCTTCTTTTCTCTTAAGCAATCTTTGATCTTTGGTCTTGATGTTATATAGTACCAAGGTTAAAATCTTAAAAATGCTGATTCCTAAGTAAATCTACTTCATTGTGCCTTAGAATTTGTGGATTTAGTTCTATTGCTGAACTGAAAATGGAAATGGCAGTAAACTGTAGAAAAGCAAGCAGAATTCTGAAACTGCTACAGATTTACTGGGATTGAACAACTAAGTAAATGGATGATGAATGGTGGGAGCCAGGTTTCTCACTGTTGAAAAAGGAGTTTAAAAACAAGCAAGGGGAGAAGGCTACAATGATCCATGTATTATTGGATTATAGTTAGAGGTTTCAGTATGAACTCATATTTAGCTTAATAGATACATATAGTTGCACATAAAATATTTATAGATATGTATACATAACTGGGCTATGTATACACATATATTTCTTGCTCTGATAGCTAAGAAGACCTAGAAACAATCAATCATGCCCCAGTGACTACAGCTAGTATCCAGAAATTGATATCTAATACCATTATTCAATAAAAAGAATGAGAGTTCTTGAAGAAATGGCTGATTGTTATGCTGGAATGGGGAATATTGAAGATGAGCCTGAAGAATTTTGTAATGCCATAAAGTTAGGAAGTATTCAGTACACACACAAATACACACACACTCACAATGATGGGAGTTCTGTCAAAGGGACAGCAGAGCCAACTGAAAGAGCTCTCAATACCTAAAGCTGAAAAAAATATGAATAAAGTATTATTGGCTTTAAAAAAGTATGACTCCATACTGATACATATGAATAATTGAATAAGTAAATAAATGGAGAACAGGCAAATCTCTCTTGCACAAGAATTCCAAATACCTTATATTCTGCTTCAAGGAGATGAAGCCTAATGTTGACTCCTTAAGTAGGTGCTTAGTGAGGTCCTTCCAAAAACAGAGCATGGAAAAGTGGAGAGGGAAAGTAACTTTACAATGGATAAATCTGGCAAACGCTAACTTGGCCAGATTTTTTAACTTAATGTCACCAATGATAAGTGATAAGCCATGTTTATGGCATATACCTTTGTTGTGATGTGATGAAAATGGCACTTCACCTCTGTGGTCATCCTCTCTGCAAAACCGTAAGTCCGCTCTAACCATGAGAAAAATATTACACAATCACATCATGTTGTAAGGAGTACCAGAGTGCAAGGAGCAATTACATACGCATATCCAAGTTGACAGTCCCAATTCAAGTTGACAGCATTAACTATCAAACATGAGGGTGAACAAGAATTGACAAAATTCATCAACCTGTACACTAAGGTTTGTGCACCTTATTGTATGTCCTGCAATATAATAATTAAAGTTATATTTTATTATACAAAAAAAGACTTGAGATGATTCCACCCTCCAGACTTTTGGTATTTCAGGCGAGGTTTTAGGTATTGGGGAGCAGAAACAAACCATCTCCTCTACACTGTATGTCCTGACACATAGAATTCATGAGCATAAAAAGCTGCACAACCTGTTTTGGGATAATTTTCTTGCAATCATAGAGACAGAAACAATTATAAAATGGCATTTCTTTCCTTTTAACAGCCTTATTGAAATATAATTTATATAGCATGAAGTTTTTTCTCAGTGTTTTCTTCAAACTTTTTATATTTCAGCTGTTGCATTTAGGATTATGATCCATTTAAAGTTAATTTTTCTGTATGCTGTGAGGTAAAGGTAGAAGCTCTTTTTCTATTTCTTTTTTTTTTTGCATGTAGATATCCAGAATCATTTGCTAAAAATATTGTTTTTCCCATTTAACTGTTTTGCAATGTTTGAAAAAATCAATTGACCATATGGTTAAGGGTTTATTTAGGGACTCTATTTTACTCCCTTGATCTATATGTCTATCCTTAAGCCAGCGCCACAGTCTTCATTACTGTAGGTTTCTTGTAAGTTTTGGAAGTTTGCAGCTTAAGTCCTCCAACTCTGTTTTTTCCAAAGTTTTTTAGCTATGCTGAATCTGTGTCCTTTGTATCTGTACATAAAATTTAGGACCAGGTCATTAGTTTCTTTTAAAAAAAAAGGCTGCTAGGATTTTGATGGGAATTGTGTTGCATATGGGGAATTTAAATCTTTAAGTTTTCTTTGAGATATTTTGTAGTTTTCAATGTATCTCATATGCTTCTTTTGTTAAAATTATTCTTAAGTATTTTATTATTTTTGATGTTATAATTAATAGAATTATACTCAATTTCATTTTCAGATTTTCATTGTTTATATATAGAAATATGATTGAATTTTGTATCTTGTATCCTATGAAGTCTTTGTATTTGCTTATTCTAATATTTTTTGTAGACTATATACAAGATCATGTCATCTACAAATAGAGAGTTTCACTTCTTTTCAAATTTGGATGCCTGTTATTCTTTTTCTGTCATTGCAGTGGGTAGAACATCCAGGAAATATTGAATAGAAATGATGAGAACTTGCATCCTTACCTTGTTCCTGATCTTAAGAGGTTAGCAGTGTTAGTCTTTCATCATTAAGTCTGATGTTAATAATAGGGTAACCATACTGTAGTTCTTCTGTACATGAGGAGTCACTTATTCTGTTTCCATAAAGGTGGTTGTTGTTGCTGGTTTTGTCTGTCTCATTTATTTGTAGCTTTTCTGGACTTAACCTGTGGAATCTGTCTCCCCCAAGCTTTATGGTCTCTGATGGCTCTGCTTAATTTTAAAATTATTTTTTAATTCTTATCTTTTCATTTGATCCTGACTTCCTAGGGTTTACCTCTGTGTTTTCATAATTTAGTGGTCAGCTAACAATTCATCAGAGGTTGTACTTATTGGACTCAGTAAGGCATCCACCCACTGCCTCTGGCTTTGTGTAGTTTTATGTGTGTACACCAATTCAGGCCATTGCCAAGCATTCCCTAACTATTCCCTTCTATCAGGTCATTTCAGGTCTTCCTGTCATTCATGTAGCCTCCTGGGCAGCCAAGGATAGCTCTACCACGGTTCTCTCATATCCAGAATTTCCCTGCTATATTTCAACTGATTGGTTGGTCTCTCACAGTCTCCAGTAAGGGATTCACTCTGAAGCTAACATTACTGCTGGCTTTCTCTGCTCATTTTCTACCAAACTTGTTGCTTTAACTGACAATATTCTTGTACATGGACTTTTTTCCTTTTCTACTCCAGATCAAGTTAGCCCATTCTAATAGTGAAGTTTTTCACTTTGAGCTCCACTGTGGTAGAACTACCTCACTTACTAATGTGGAGGTGGGATGGGAGCAGCCCCAAACAAAAATGTCACGGACTCTCACTGTTCTTACCTGAAATTCATTTTTTCAAGAATAAATGTTTCTTGATTTGTTTCTTGCTTCTGTTCAAGTGCCAGAACCCTGAAATGGTGATTATTTTTTCTTTTTAAAGAATATTGTTGAGTTTTATAGTTGCTTAGGGGCAGAGGATTTTTGTTGTCTTCATCTCTGTAACATAGGCAGAAGCCCCACATTTCTTTTTAAAAATAACCTGTGGTTTTGATTTTCAATAGTTCTTGGGGCTTTCACCTAATCAGTCTGAACTAATAATGCACAATTATTCAATGCACCAAATATTTGTTGAGCACTGACAATGCGCTTGACTGGGTTTACATCTCTAATTATTCTCCAAATAACTTCTCCAGATATTATAATTAAATTTTGCTTAAATAACATAAAGCCATGGTTCTGGAGTTTTAGTGTGTATAAGAATCACCTACTAAACCTACTAAAAATGTAGATTCCTGGTCAATAGGGATTTATTTGTAGATTCTGATTCAATATGTTTATGGTAGAACACAGGAGAATTATATATTTTTAATAAGATTCCCAAATGATTCTGATACAAGTGGTCCAAAGACTGTACTGGAAAAACACTAATGAAGAATGAACTCGCTTATATGGAAAAAATATGGGCATCTACTCTGCCTATGCTTTTATATAGAATATACAGATATTTGAGATTGAAATATTTTACTTTGGTTTTTGTTACACTCATATCATGTATGCCTTCCTCACATAATCAGTTTCAGCATACTGCTGATGGTCTGTTATATCAGATACACTATACTTTTTTCTGTTCAACATGATTTTTTTCCACCCCAGTCCTTTTCTGGTATTAGAACCTTTTTTTGTCAGGTTGACTACTCTGACTGTACACAGCAGTGGTAAGATGACAGGCATTCCTAATAGGAGTATCCCACACCCTTGGCCAAAATGATTAGTTCAGGAATGGGCAAGTGACCTGAACCAGTCAGTGGGGGAAAATTGTAGTACTTTTGGTAGAATTTGAATAAGAAATTTTATATCTGCAATTAAGAGACATAAAGATGGTGTAAATCTATACTTATTACTACCACGGGAGGGGAATTTCCAAAAGATGAAGTACACACAGAAGAAATCAGAGTCAAGGATGGAAAGTAAAAGCCATCCTTTGAGTGTCTGGAACCAGCTCTGCCTGAAGCTCTGGACTTCCATTTACACTAAACAATAGATTTCCCTTTTGTTTAAACTGGTTTGAGTTGGGTTATACTTCACTTGAAACCGAAATTGTCATAACATAGTTTGCCTTTGAGTAGTATTTCCCTCTGTTCCACTCATAGTCAAGTAGCTTCCATATTAAAAAGAAATACTGAATTTCTCTTTCTTACATCTTAATACAAACTTATTACATTTTAACGCAATTTATCAATTTTAATAAAAATTAAGCTCTAACAATATCCATAGGTCATATACAAAAGATTTAAATTTGCCAGTTTAGCCCAAGCTCTACTTAATGAATGCTCATCATCTCACCTAGATGAACTAAAATGTTAAGGAATATACTTGTCTTCAGCTTCCTTACTCTCCTATGCCGTTGTTAGTGCTCCAATTTCTCTCACTTTTCTTAATGTCTAAGTTTTTTGTTTCTCCTATCTGTTTCAAAACTTGAGGATATATTTCTGGATTCTGGCACATCTTCATCTATATTCTGACCTCCTTAGATTATGCCACAATATCCTGCTCACATTACCCTAACTTTGGAAGAGGAAAAGAAACCAAAGTGTAATTTCTTTCATCCTGCATTATTTCCTCTTAAAAACGGCATGACTCCTCCTTTGTCCCAGTAACCTGGGAAGGCTTCTGCCATTCATCCATAAAACCCCTCTTGATGGTATCTTGCTGATTATAGCACCGGTGTTCCTTATCCAGCAATCCTATCCCTTTGCAGTTATACATTCATATACCCACATGGTTTCCTCCATTTCCCTTAGTTCTCTCTCCCTTTGCAGAGGCACAAAGGTCTATAAATAAGGACATTTATGCCTGAGAGCTGAGATGTTTTGTATTTTCTTAATAATAGAAAAATACATGGACTTGATGTCATTCATCCTCACAAGGATATCAGTCCATTTCAGATATGCATAAAATGAATATGTTTTGAAAACCCTAAAATATGTATTTCATAATCACAACTATCTTAGTATAAAAATAACATGACTTGTTTCATTGCATGGCCATAAAGAGGAAAACCTCACAGCCTTATCAAGCAAGAATATAATGATGTTAGCATTTGGACCTAATTAAATGAAGCAGTTTTCCCTCTGCTAGCATATCATATACAAAAGTAAAATATATTTCAGTAAAATGTCATTTTGTGTTACACTTTAATTACCTCTGATTTATTGAACCCCAAAGAAAGCAATGGGTCAATGAAAGTGGCTTTAAAAAAGGAAAGCATTACTGATGGAAGTGGTACTTGTTCTGGGAAACATCTGCTGTTCTATCACATATCATTACAGCTATATTTGATTTTCCACACAGAAAATTGCTTGCACCTGTCCTCAGCATTTTTGTCCAGCACATATTTACAGCATATCATTAACACTCTCTGTTTCCTCTGCAAAACAACACTTCACACTGTTGAATCAGTGCTGCTGCTCATGTTAGAAAAAGGTGATTTGGCCATTTATCACTGTTCTGGCAGCATTTAGATACCTGGACTCAGGTATTCTCTTCATAAGGCATTAAGATGGACTGTTTGCACTGAGTGTTGTCAACCAGGCTGTATAATTAAATCAAGCAGATAAATATTTTGAGTTGCATACTGAGATTATACACTTTCAAGGATACCCTGGCACCACTGGTTACATTCTATTGCCCCATTATACCAGATTAACGTTTAGAGCCTTTGAGAAAATATCATCTTAATACACTTGTTTCAACACCCCCAAGTAAGCTTGAGTAGTGTCACTTAGCTCAAATTTCATTCTTTTGCTCACTTCCCAGTATCTTTTAAGAATTGAAACAGGTTGTGTCTATCGCATTAGGTGAAGAAGGATGTGATCTGTCTCTCACTTCCTGGATATAATCCAGCCTCCTCAGCAAACAACCTGGTCTGGATTTATCCAGTTTTCCTGTTAGGGCCCAGTTTTCATGGGCAAGACGGCCCACTTAAGATGGGACTCATTTGATTTTGTTGAAATATTAGAGTAGGCATTCATTTATCTGATGGTGTAGTATACCCTGCACTGCTCTGTGCCAGTGAAAACTATACCTATAAACCTCTTTCTCAGCAGCCTACATTATTAGACTAGAAGATTCTAAATATGAAATATGTTACTTTCTCTTAAATGGAGGTCAAATAAGAAAACTGCCACAGTGAGGTCATAGATGGCTTATCATGGCATTTCCACTGTAACATTGTTGGGTAAAAAATTGCACAGAATTTGAGCTACTAAAATTGTCCAGTATGTTGTGCTTTAAGTGAGAAAGATTTACATCAAAATCAAGCATTTGACCACTGCTCTCTCTTTTGAGTTTTACCCCTTGAACTATCACCAAATGAAGGACACAATGCAAGAAATATAGGGAAAAAGGGGCAGGGAATGTGGGTACTATGCATTGAGATTCTTTATTGCTTCTTTAAACTCCAAGTGACCAAACCCTCACGTGTTTTAATCGTCCTGTCTTTGGAATCAGATTGCCTGTATTTAAGCCTTGGTTTGTCTCTTAGCTGTGTGATATTGGGCAAGTTATTCAATTTCTCTCCACCTCAGCTTGCTAATTTGTAAAAATGGGGATAATAACAGAGCTCACTTCATGAATGTGAGTTAATACATATGAAGCACCTTTAAAAACGCTTGTTACAGAATATGTACTATGTAAGTATTAGCTGCTAGCTAATTATTAGTCTTAGTAAATCATAAAATATAATTAATAAAAGTTAATTTAAAAAAACCCACATTTTCCATTCTAAAGACGAGATCACATTGCTTGTTGTGTTTTTCCTATTGACCTCAGGTATTTGTTAGATATCTTCTCTGACTTTTCCCCTGATTTCAGATTGAGATTGTCCAGAATCAAAAATCCTATTTTGGCAGGCATATCATAGTTACTTCTAGGCATGTTCAAGTAGAACAAAACAGCTTTTGTAACATACTACCTTCATCTCATTGACGAATTTAACTTGGGTTCATGTTGAAAGCTTTGATTGGAATTTGGGAGTACTTTTGCTGATGATAAATTATGAGAGGCTATCTTTCCTGAAAGCCTAACCTGTCTAACCTATATGGCAGATACTGGAAGCAGAATAAGTAAACATTTCCTTGATGTAAAAAATGAGTATGAGTTAGAATCCTGTACTTTACAAATTACAAGTGTACACAGTAATTTATTTTTGCCAGCATACCAAGGCTGAGATCATTCCTTATCTGAAAAGATCTTTTTAGTTCTAAAATCCTGTGATTTCCTAAACCAAAATTTTTGTTGAAAGGTATTTCCAACCAACCACTATATAGCCTAAATGAAGTTTATATTCCTATAATTGTAATTTAGCAAAATCGTCTTTACTATGATTACTCAATTTTGAATTGAATTCAGAATGCAAAATTTATTTAAGTTACTATGAAGTGCGTTTTGTACTGTAAAGTAAACAATGGAGAAATTTGACCAGCTTTAGATAAAGAATAAAAAGACAGAACTGAGGACATCTCAAGGCTTCATCTAGCAGTAGCAGTTTATTGTCCTTAAAGTGGTACTTTTACTGTCACAGGATCATTTATTGAGATACTAATTTGGGTTTGTTATCACAGTTTGTAGACGTTTTCTCTTCCTCATTCCAAGAAAGAAACACTGTATTCTGATTCTGAGCAACTTCTTTCAAAGTGTGTAAGTTTTAACTGATTTTGTGTTCCCACAGAATTGTTGTAGGGTGCAAGATTCAGGCAAAACCTAGAACTGAAAACTTGCTTAGAAGAGCAGATATATTTTTCTAATCCACACAAAACCAAAGACTTATGAAAACATAATTAAGAAAACCTGAGATAACTAAGACACAGTCTCTACCCTCAAAGAGCTCATCAGTCTATTGGACAGATAAAAATAGGCAATGATATTGCTAGGCAGTGTGACAGAGGTATAGAGAATGTATGTTAGCCTGGCATGTAACCTGGAGTGAGGGTAATATGGAAGGCTTTTGTAGAGATGATGCCTAAGATGCATCTTAATATGGGAGATATCCAGGCAGAGGAATGCATTCAAGAAAGCAGGAATGGCATGTACAAATGCACAGGCAAGAGAGTATGGCACCTTCATTGAACTGCAGATAATTCTGAATGGTTGGGGCATAAATTGCAGAGGGGTAAGGGTAGCATTAGGAAGACACTAAAAGATTTCAAGCAGAGGAATAATGGGATGATATTTACACTATAGAAAGATTATCCTGGTAGCACTGTGTTAACAGGATTGTAGGGAACCAAAAGTGGAGGCATACAGACCAGTCCACTTAGCAGGCTAGTGCAGGGGTCCAATCGAGAGGTGATGATATTTTGGACCAGGCCAATGAGGGTTGGGATACAAAGGAAGAGATATTTTAAAGTTTAAGAGGTAGAATCACAAGGATTTAGTGACAAGAATTGGTATGGGGTAGTAAAAAAGACAAAGGGGGACAAGATGATTCCTAGGTTTCTTGTTCTGGTCAACAGGTTGGCTTCATGTAGATGCCATTCCCTAGTAGGGAATAACGGGAGGAGGTGAAAGCATGGGGGCATAAGGCTGTGAGATGTTGCTTTTGGTTTTGGACAGGTTGAGTGTGAGGGGCCTTTGGGGGCATTTAAATGGAGATGTTCAGTAGGTCGCAAGACAAATGGGCCTGGAGTTTGGAAGATGTATGTGCGTGCATGGTTGCATGTGTATATACACATCTGTCATCAGCAAACAGAGGTCAATTGAAGCTGTGGGAGGGGATGTGATTACCCTGGGAGACTGTCCAGACTGAAAAGGACCAGAAAAGAAGCAGGGAGATGAAGTGATCTGGCATTATGTGTCATTATCAGCTTGCCAATTCCTCTTTATTTTTAAAGGGAGCTGATTTCTGTAATTTGTAGATTAGCCATGACATTTAAAACATTGTTTCTGGTATAAGCCTTTAACTGACATGGTGAACAGTCATATAGGGATTTCAGAAAACTTTCACTCATGATTTCCTATGTATCTTATTAGGCAGTTGTTCCTAGGGGTTTAAAAACAAACTTTACACATCAAAATAAAAACAAAATGTAAGTTAAAGAACAGTATCAATTTGCTATAGTCAAATTATTAGTTTCTGTTTTTATAATGATAAAATTAATAAGGCTCATTTTTGATATACATTAAATTTCAAATTAACAAAATAGAACTCATTTCAAATCCCATCATCTAGAGATTACTTTCATACTCATTCGCTTCAGTCATTTTTTCTTTGCCTATGTGTTTGTGAACAAAATTAGGAGATGTATTTGTGCACACACAATTTTTTATTCTATTTCACTTAACATTAAGCAATGTTCATTGACATACTTTAACTGGCTTTCGTTGGTTTGTTTCTAGGGACAGTTTTGCAAAATATCACTTAGAGACTGTATATAAGACTCTTTCTAGGGAAAAAGAAGACAACGACTTTGTGCATATTAAATTGAATCTAAAATAATTTCACATATCACCAAAGGAAGTTGCAACTGGAGACAAAGAAGACTGAGCAAAGGATACTGTTATACACTAAAAAGT
Organism: Phataginus tricuspis; assembly: GCA_029783875.1. NCBI lineage: Eukaryota > Metazoa > Chordata > Mammalia > Pholidota > Manidae > Phataginus > Phataginus tricuspis. Next base: position 67,547,874 of record JAQQAC010016209.1, read on the forward strand.
AAAAGACAAAAAAGGGTTTCTATGCCTCAAATAACAAGTTTGTAATAGGTAGACCAAGTCTGGTGCAGGTGCCAATGATGCCCTCAAGAATCCAGACTCTATCTTTCTGCATTACCATTTCTTATCAGGTTGGATCTCATCTTCTTTTTCTCATTCCATGGTCATGAGATGGTAACTTCACTTCCAGGCATCGTGTCCAAATTCAAAACAAGAAGGAGGGATTAAGGCAAATGAGTGAAGGGCCTCATCAACTAGGCTGGATCCTCATCAGGAAAGCCAAAGCTTTCCCATAAACCCTACCCAGCACATATTTACTTACATTTCTTTGGTTACTTTCATGTAACATGGTCTTATCTGCATGGGAACAGCTTCCACAGCAAGTGAAAGCAAAGGAGAAGGAGGTTAAGAATCAAATCTTCAGTGACAGTCACATTATCCTTTAGGTCACAGATTTTCACTGAAAAAATGTTTAAGGTTCTAAAATCTAGGGCCATTGCATTGTCATCTTAACTTACAAATTATAAACCTGACACTTAGCAGTTTTCAATGAAAACTTCTTTTACCTTCAGTAATAGTTACCTTCATGACTGTTTTAGTTTATTGCTTTGCTTTGGAAGTTATTCAGAGGGGCAGGAACGGCCATTAAATTTTCCTGTGGTAGGGAGGATTAAAGACGTCAGTGTGAGAGGTGAGATGCAGGCTTCCTCCTAAAACTACATATAATATGAAAATATAATTAATACAACTAAACCTGAAAGAGCAACAGGAAAGAGGACTGAGCAAGACTGCATACATCTGCAGAAAGGAGCAGACCTCACAGAACATGGTAACATACCAAAGCTGTGGCCCAGCAGGACCGAAGCCCTTCCCCCACCCCAGCTCATGGGAAGGAGGGAGAGAAATAGAGAAGGGAGGCAGTGGAGGCCTGGGACTGATGAATACCTAATTCCGGAGATCTGCTTTGGGAGGACAAACCTACATTTCATGGTGCTTGCATGATACTCTCATGATTACGGGGTTGGAAAGCTAAGACAGGCAGAATTCCTGGAGAGATTGAGATTCCAGCTGCTTGTGGAAAGCAGGGATCAATATCCAGCTCCTCTGGGACAAAGAAAGGTGGGCAGTCTGAGAGACTTCCTAACAAGGAAGCCCTTACCAAGAGGCTGCTAAAGGGGCAAGGATCGCACAAAGCTTACTGCTCAGTAGAGAGGACAGCTGGACAAAATTGTCTGGGTGCACTCTGCCCAGCAGGTTGGGAGCTTTGCCATATAGACTCTCATATTTAAGGAGGAAAAATAAATATTCCTCCTAAGACGAACTTCATGGGCTCCAGCTCCCTGGCTGGCTACACAGCTCCAAGGACCCCCTTCATGATATGCAGCCTACTGTGCCTTTCTCCTGGCCAGCCCCGCCTGGCTCGCAAACTGCCAAACCCTACCCTGGTGTTAGCCCACCAAGAGGGAAGATCTGTCTACATCAACAACAAACACAAAGCATAGAGGGTTATAACTGTGTGCTGGACCCACTGTTTCAGGCAGTGGAGACATGCATAGCAGCTGGGAAGCAGAAAACAGCTCTTTCCTCCCCCCAGGCACCAATACCACTTCCATGCGACCCCCGACATTGCTTCAGGGGCTCAGAAGCTCCAGAGAGTAGATCTTCTGGGCACTAGAAGGTGCCATGTACAAATATGAAATGCTAAAGGAACCTGGTTCAGAGTAAAATTATTAATACAACTCCTGAGAAAGATTTAAATGACATCGACCTCATGACTCTTCCTGAAAGGGTGTTCAAAATAAAAATCATTAATGTGCTCATGGAGATACGGAAAGAATTCAAGAACTCAGGAATGTAAGCTGGTCAGAGATCCCATCATTGAAGGGCACAATGGAGAGTATTAAAGGCAGACTGGATATGGTGGAGGAGACAATGAATTAAATAGAAACTAGAGAAGAATTAAATAGAAACAAAGAAGCTGAGGCACAGAGAGAAAAGACAATCTCTAAGAATGAAAGAATATTGAGAGAACAGTGTGACCAATCCAAACGGAACAATATTTGCATTATAGGGGTACCAGAAGAAGAAGAAGAGAGAAAAAGGGATAGAAAATGTCTTTGAGGAGGTAATTGCTGAAAACTTCCCCAATCTGGGGAAAAGGATAGTCTCTCAGGCCATGGAGGTGCACAGATCTTGCTACACAAGGGACCCAAGGAAGACAACACCAAAACATATAGTAATTAAAATGGCAAAGATCAAGGATAAGGACAGACTATTAAAAGCAGCCAGAGAGAGAAATAAGATCACATACAAAGGAAAGCCCATCAAGATATCATCAGAGTTCTCAAGAGAAACCTTAAAGGCCAGAAGGTAGTGGCATGATGTATTTAATGCAATGAATCAGAAGGGCCTTGAAACAAGAATACTTTATCTGGCAAGATTATCATTTACATTTGAAGGAGGGATTAAATAATTCCCAGATAAGCAAAAGCTGTGAGAATTTGCCTCCCACAAACCATCTCTACAGTGTATTTTGGAGGAACTGCTATAGATGGAAGTGTTCCTACGGTTTAATAGCTGTCACCAGAGGTAAAAAAACAAACCACAGTAAAGAAAGTAGAACAGCTAATTACTAACCAAATCCAAAATTAAATTAACTATCCCCAAAGTCAATCAAGGGATAGGCAAAGAGTACAGAATATAATACTTAACATATACAGACTGGAGGAGTAAGAAAAAAGAAGGAAGAAAAAATAACCTTTAGATTATGTTTGTAATAGCATATTAAGTGAGATAAGTTAGACTCTTATATAGTAAGGAAATTAACCTTGAACCTTTGGTAACCATGAATCTAAAGCCTGCAATGCCAATAAGAACATACCTATCGATAATCACCCTAAATGTAAATGGACTGAATGCACCAATCAAAAGACATAGAGTTACTAAATGGATAAAAACAAGACCCATCCATACGCTGACTACAAGAGACTCACTTTAAAACCAAAGACATACACAGACTAAAAGTGGAGATGGAAAAAGATATTTCATGCAACTAATAGGGAGAAAAATGCAAGAGTTCCAGTACTAGTATCAGACAAAATAGACTTCAAAAAAAGAAAGTCACAAGAGACAAAGAAGGACATTACATAATGATAAAAGTGTCAATCCAACAAGAAGATATAACCAGTATAAATATCTATGTGCCCAACACAGGAACCCTTACATATGTGAAACAAATAGTAACGGAATTAAAAGGAGAAATAAAAGACAATGCATTCATTCTAGGAGACTTCAACACTCCACTCACTCTGAGGGACAGATCATCCAGACAGAAAATAAGTAAGGAGACAGGGGCACTGAACAACACAATAGAGCAGATGGACCTAACAGACATCTACATAGCTCTACACACAAAACCAGCAGAATACACACTCTTCTCAAGTGCACATGGAACATTTTCAAGAATGGATGATATACTAGGCCACAAAAAGAGCCTCGGTAAATTAAAAAAGATTGAAATTGTACTAACCAGTCTCTGAGACCACAAGGTATGAAACTAGAAATAAATTACAAAAAGAAAATGAAAAATACCACAAACACATGGAGGCTTCACAACATGCTCCTAAATAATCAATGGATAAATGACCAAATAGAAACAGAGATCAAGCAATATATGGAGACAAATGACAACAATAATTCAGCACCACAAAATCTGTGGGACACAGTGGAGGCCGTGCTAAGAGGAAAGTATACTGCAATACAGGTCTACCTTAGGAAAGAAGAACAATCCCATATGAGCAGTCTAAACTCACAATTAATGAAACTAGACAAAGAAGAACAAATGAGGCTCAAAGTCAGTAGAAGGAGGGACATAATAAAGTTTAGAGCAGAAATAAATAAAATTTAGAAAAATAAAACAATAGAAAGAATAAATGAAAGCAAGAGCTGGTTCTTTGAGAAAATAAAATAGAAAACCCCCGAGCCAGACTTATATATAAAAAAAGAGAGAGTCTACTCACATAAACAGAATCAGAAATGAGAAAGGAAAAGTCACTACAGACACCACAGAAACACAAAAATTATTACAGACTACTATGAAAAATTATATGCTAACAAACTGGATAACATAGAAGAAATGGACAACTTTCTAGAAAAACACAACTTTTCAAGGCTGCCCAGACATAAACAGAAAATCTGAGCAGACCAATTACCAGCAACAAAATTGACCTGGTAATCAAAAACCTACCTAAGAACAAATCTCATGGACCAGATGGCTTCACTGCAGAATTTTATCAAACATTTAGTGAAGACCTAATACCCATTCTCCTTAAAGTTTTCCAAAGAGTAGAAGAAGAGGGAATACTTCCAAAATCATTCTATAAGGCCAGCATCACTCTAATACCAAAACCGGGCAAAGACACCACAAAAAAAAGAAAATTATAGACCAATATCCCTGATGAACATTGATGCAAAATTACTCAACAAAATATTAGCAAACCAAATTAAAAAATACATCAAAAAGATCATCCATCATGATCAAGTAGGAGTTATTCCAGAATACAAGGATGGTACAACATTCGACAATCCATCAACAGCATCCACCACATCAACAAAAAGGACAAAAACCACATGATCATCTCCATAGATGCTGCAAAACCACTCAACAAAATTCAACACCCATTCATGATAAAACCTCCCAACAAAATGGGTATAGAGGGCAAGTACCTCAACATTATATGACCAACATTATATGACAAACCCACAGTCAACATTATACTTAACAGTGAGAAGCTGAAAGATTTTCCTTTAAGATCAAGAACAAGACAAGGATGCCAACTCTCCCCACTTCTATTCAACATAGTACTGGAGGTCCTAGCCATGGCAATCAGACAACACGAAGAAATAAAAGGCATCCAGGTTGGCAAAGAAGATGTAAAACTGTCCCTGTTTGCAGATGACATGATATTGTACATAAAACACCCTAAAGAATCCACTCCAAAACTACTAGATCTAATATCTGAATTCAGCAAATTTCAGGATACAAAATTAATATGCAGAAATATGTGGCATTCCTATACACTAACAATGAACTAGCAAAGAGAGAAATCAGGAAAACAATTCCATTCACAGTTCCATCAAAAAGAATAAAATACCTAGGAATAAACCTAACCAAGGAAGTGAAAGACCTATACTCTGAAAACTACAAGACACTCATGAGAGAAATTAAAGAAGATACCAATAAATGGAAAGACATCCCGTGCTCATGGATAGGAAGAATTAATATTGTCAAAATGGCCATCCTGCCTAAAGCAATCTACAGATTCAATGGAATTCCAATCAAAATACCAATAGCATTCTTCAACAAACTAGAGAAAATCATTCTAAAATTCATATGGAACCACAAAAGACCCCAAATAGCCAAAGCAATTGTGAGGAGAAAGAATAAGGCTGCTGGGAGTATGCTCCCCAACTTCAAGCTCTACTACAAAGCCACAGTCATCAAGACAATTTGGTACTGGCACAAGAACAGACCCATAGACCAATGGAACAGACTAGAGAGCTCTGATATAAACCCAACCATATATGGTCAATTAATATATGATTAAGGAGGCATGGACATACAATGGGGATGTGATGGCCTCTTCAACATCTGGTGTTGGCAAAACTGGATAGCTACGTTTAAGAGAATGAAACTGGACTATTGTGTAACCACATACAGAAAAGTAAACTCGAAATGGATCAAGGACCTGAATGTAAGTCATGAAATCATAAAACTCTTACAAGAAAACATAGGCAAAAATCTCCTGAATATAAGCAACTTCTTCCTGAACGCATCTCATAGAGCAAGGGAAACAAAAGCAAAAATGAACACATGGGACTACATCAAACTAAAAAGTTTCTGTACGGCAAAGGACACAATCAACAGAACAAAAAGGCATCCTACAGTATGGGAGAATATATTTGTAAATGACATATCCGACAAGGGGTTAACAAGCAAAATATATAAAGAACTTACATGCCTCAACACCCAAAAAGCAAATAATCCGTTTAAAAATGGGCAGAGGATATGAAGAGACAGTTCTCCAAAGAAGAAATTCAGATGGCCAACAGACACATGAAAAGATACTCCACATCACTAATCATCAGGGAAATGCAAATTAAAACCACAATGAGATATCAGCACACACAAGTAAGGATGGCCAGCATCCAAAAGACTAAGAACAACAAATGCTGGCCAGGATGCAGAGAAAGGGGAAGCCTCCTACACTGCTGGTGGGAATGTAAGCTTGTTCAACCATTGTGGAAAGCAATATGGAAGTTCCTCAAAAATTAATGATAGAAATACCATTTGACCCAGGAATCCCACTCCTTGGAATTTACCCAAAGAATACAACTTCTCAGATTCAAAAAGACATATACCTCCCTATGTTTATTGCAGCACTGTTTATAATAGCCAAGATATGGAAGGAACCTAAGTGTCCATCAGTAGATGAATGGATAAAGAATATGTACTTATACACAATGGAATACTATTAAGCCACAAGAAAGAAACAAATCCTACCATTTGCAACAACATGGATGGAGCTGGAGGATATTATGCTCTGTGAAATAAGCCAGGTGGAGAAAGACAAGTGCCAAATGATTTCCCTCATTTTTCGAGTATAACAATGAAGCAAAACTGAAGGAACAAAATAGCAGCAGACTCAGAGACTCCAAGCAGGAACTAGTGGTTATCAAAGGGGAGGGTATGGGAGGGCAGGTGGGGAGGGAGGGAGAAGGGGATTGAGGGGTATTATGTTTAGTACACATGATGGGGGGATCATGGAGAAAACAGTGTAGCCCAGAGGAAAAAAATTTTTTCCTGCAGTGAATATCTTATGTGGAATTAAAAGGTTTAATACAGCTTATCTTGGTCAATTTAACAGAGATCGAATCCCTATCAACGGAGAGGCACTGTGCTATGGAACAAGCTGAAAGTTTACTGTCCAAAGTCACTTACTGAGGAGTGCCAAGTGACATTTACATTTTCCAAGGAATACAGGCACCATGGGTCTCCTAACATAACTCCTCTGATTGAGAATTGTCCCAACAGTAAAGCTGTTCATGGCTAGACCAGTAACTTCAGCAAATCTCTCTACCCTCAATGATAGATTGGGAAGGAGACAGGAAACTCATAAGGGCATACATTAGATTTCAATGCCTATGTTGAAACCTTGTCCTTCCCCTTCCCTCTCCTCCACAATCTCTTTTCTATCATTCATCTTCTTTATAGAGACCTTGTTTCTAATGCCTTAGTCTCATTGAAGAGCTTAGGAAACTCAAACTGATTTGTTGGAATTTTATCATTCCAAGCAAATGTGAGAACATCAAGTTTTCCCACCAAAAATGATAATTCTTTTTATTCAGAAATAAACACCAGAAAGAGACAGAGAGAGAGAGAAAGAGAGAATTCACCTGAACACACAGTGGATTAAATTAGCTGTTTCCTTTAGAGGAAAAATGCAGGGTAATGCAATTAAACTGTTAATAATGTTTATTGATTGTTTAGTTATATAAATGCTTGAAAATATAGTTGAGACACCTATGTGAAATTAACAATAGCTGTCAAAGTGAGAAGACAGAGATAGCATGAATTTAACCAATCCCTGCTTTGGGTGACATGAATAATATATTTCTAAATGTAAACAACTTATCAACCTATCAGCGACAGTCAACAGCAAAACAACAGTTTCTTCAGAGCTATGTAAAGTTGAGAAAACTTCATTCATAGATTTCCTATTTTTAGAATTCTTGACATATTAACGTTTTTGAGGAAATAATGCATATTCATTTATTTTTATTTACTTTTTTGAACTAACACTCATTTAAGGTCTACAACGTCTGAGACATTTTACATTAATTACTTTTCATTACTTAATGTAATCACAGCAACATTATGAAGCAAGTATTTTCATTCCTGCTTTATAGTTAAGGAAATTGAAACTCAGAGAGGTGAATTTGCCAAGCCACAGAGCTTAAGAAATCAGAGAGACAGGAGTCAAGTCAAAGTGTCTGACTTCAAAATCTTTGCTCTTCCCAGTACATACATATTATTCACCTTGAGCTTATACAAATGTCATCAAAAATCCCAGTTAGAATGGCATAAAGAGGCAAAGAACAAAACCACATAGGACACTGATATTATTTTACTAATCAATAAATATTTTTTTTAGCTCTTCTTATATGGAAAGATATATGATATGATTTTGGTTGTTGGTTAAGCATATTTTCTTTATTTTAACTCAAATTTATTTCAGATGTATGTTTTATAGAATTCTGTTGCTATAAATCTTACATATATAGTAACAAAATATACCATTAATTAAAACAATAAGTAGTATTAGTAAAACATGCTGTTTATTATCATTCATTCTGTTAGCCAACAGTTACCGAATTATATTGTACCAGCAACTGTGGTAGGTATTCACAACACGTGTGGTCTTTCAGTGAACTCAGAGGTGGGAGCTTCTATGTCAGTAGGAGAAATGTAGGGATGGTTTAACATTTTAAAAAGTGACTATTAATGTAGTTTACCACATCAACAGACTAAAGGAGTGAAAAACATGATCAGTGCTTAGTTCATAATAGGCAATCAATAAATAGATGCAGAAAAGGCTTTTATCAAAATTCTATACCATTCATGAAAACTCTTCGCAAACTAGGAAAAGATGTCAAATCCTTAACCTAATAAGACTGTCTGTAAGAACCTACGATAAACATTAAACTTAATGGTTAAACATTTTAATCATTTCTTTTTGACGTCCAAGAAAAAACAGAAGTATGTCTGCTGTCACCACTTCTGCTCAGCAATGTATTAGAGGTCCTACCTATGTAGTGCAGTAAGCCAAGAAAAAGAAATAAAAGTTATAAAGCTTGAAAAGAAAAAATAAGTCATTAGTTACTTATCTAATTATCTACATAGGAAACAAAAAAGATGTATGGATAAATTATTTAATTATCTACATAGGAAACAGAAAAGATCTATGGATAAATTATTAATAAGAAAGTTTACTAAGGTTGTTGGACACAAGATCAATATATAAATTAATTTTGTTCCTATACATCAGCAGCAAGTGATTAAAAAATAAAATTTAGGAAACATTGTAAGATATCCTTGAATAAATAAAAGGTGGAAAGACCTCTGAATTAGTGAGGGTAATGCTAGGCTATGCTACGGTGACACATAATCCCTTAAGTCCCCATGTTGTAACACAACATTTCACTGGGCAGTAGACTGTGGAATACTTGCTTCTTGTCTTCTCAAAGGAAAGAATTCAGTTTTCAGACTTTGATAGATTTCTACTTAACAAAGCGAAAGGAAAGTATACTCCAGAGACAGAGGAGTGGACTGACCTTTAGGGTGGGTAGCCACTTGTAGAGTTTTGTTTTTTATGGGGGTTTATTTGGTTTCCTCCCTCCCATTTTGTCATTATCACATCATCAAAATTGTATATGAAAAAGCAAAGAGCCTAGAATTATCAAGAAAAATTTTAAGAAAATATTAAGTGCAGGGGCTGATTCCTATAAGTATCAAAACATGTTACAAAAGTTCTGGTAATTAAAATAATGTGGTATTAGTATAGGAATAAACATCAATGAAATTGAATAGAGTCTAGAATAGGAATTAATATTTGACAATGATAGTATTTCAAATTAGTATGAAAGGCAAAAACTAATCAATAAATGGGATTAGGGTAATTGGATATTCATATGTAAAAAGTTACAGTAGATTTCCATCTCACATAATTCCCTAAAATAAATTTTAGGTTAATTAGAGAACTGTAGGTTAAAAAACACTATAAAGGTATTTAAACAACACATAGGACTTATTTTTATAATGCTGAATTGGGGAAGACTTTCCTAAACAAGATGCAAAGTCCAGAAGCCAAAAAGGAAAATACTGAGTGATTTGACTACACCAACATTAAAATTGGAAGTACAGCATAAGAATATACCAATAATATTGTAATTTCTTTATATGGTAACTATACTTATTATAGTAAGCATTTAATAATGTCTATAATTATTGAATCACTATGCTGTACCTCTGAACCAATGTGGTATTGTATATTAACTGTATTTCAAGAAAAAATAACCTTTTAATTTAAAATTTCTGGGTAACAAATCACCCCATAAACAATGTTAAATTTCAGACTGGAGAAAATATTTTCAACATATATAATAAAGGATTAATATTCAGAATATTAAAAAAGCTACAAATCATAATAGTGGCAAGGGCATGGATTGGGAAACAACAGAGAATGTTATTCAAAATCAGCATTAAACAGATGCTCAGATGCATAAGTAATCAGGGAAATGCAAAGTATAACAATATGATACAATTTTGGGGGGCCTATCAGATTGCCAGACAGTGAAAGAATAATAATATCAGTGCTAATGAGAGTGCAAGTTGATAAAGCCCTTTTGGAGTGCCATTTGGCAGTCTCTTATCAAAAGCTAAAATGTATGTATTCTTTAACCCAGGAATTCAACCTCTAGGAATCTGTTCATCAGAAATATACATGTGAACAGAGTTACATGTATGAGATGTTCATGAATCATTGCTTGCAGTAGCAACAGAAATGGAAACACCAAAATGTTTATTAATGATTAGTTTAATGGATTTCATATCTTAGAATACTATGCAGCAACTAAAAAGAAGGAAACAAGTGTTAATGTATTACTATTTTATGAAGTCCATGATACATTGTTTTTGAAAAATGTCAGTTACAGAACTATGATATGAGAAAATTTATGTTTAAAAATCATTTAAAAAGATTTCATACCCCTATACTCAGCATGTCTGTGTGTGTGTGCGTGTGTGCCTAGGAAAATATCTGAAAGAACACAGCAAACAACAGTTTTACATCTGGAGAGGAGTGATATTAGAAATGGTGGCGAATGAGTATCTCAAGAAATGTAGAAAATGCAAAAACGTATGAAGGAGAAAGCATCATAAACTCACACAATTCAAAGATAACTTACTACTGTTTTGTGTGCACTCTTCTTGAATTTGCATACACATACACATATGCACATAGACTTCTCTCTTTTACACAAAATGAGATAATACTATACATGCTGTGTTTGTAGCTTGCCTCTTTTGCTTAACCATATACTGTGGATTTTTCCCATGACATTGCCTATTCAGCGTATTTATTTAGCAAAAATTTACAGTGCTTTCCCAAATTCCTTGCCTATGTATAGGGCTGAATTCTTTTAATGTTCTTTTAAGGCATTGTTTTTATTGCTGCTGAAGCATTATCTTTTGTATACGTACCGTCAACATTGTTCATTCAGACAGGTATTCTGATATATGGAAAAGCAGGAGGGAATTACATAACTGTAATTGAACTGAGATATTTTTCAAAGAACTTTCTATCCAGAGGTTGAGGTTTTCATAGAAAATGCCTGCAAAATGTTCTTTCCATCTGGACTGCAACTTGAACAGAAAAACAAGTCAATGACACTTTCTACAAAACTTTATTTAAACATATAGCATCTTCTTGATAAGCATCGGAGCAGATTTTCTTACCACAAATAGAATTGTTAGTCGAGTATTTACTGTCTGTTCAAGTTTTGGCGCAAGTAGTACTTTCTATTCAAGTTCCCTTTGATCAGACCTCCCATGAAGGCAGCCGCTGCATTTGTTCGGATCTTCCTTGTCAAATCCTCAGTCCCAATAGGCAGAGATTTACAGTATTTCCATGACGCTTCCATTTCAGCTTGTGAAGCACCAATCATTATGAGAACAGGGGCAAAACGTCTATAAATAAAGCTAGTGGTGGAATCCCTAACAAATGCTTTTCCAGTAACAAAAGCTGGAATTTCATATGCATCCAGAAATTCCTGTGTCTCATGACTAAATTTCAGGTATTTAGAAACACTTTTCTTGACAGAGTGTAACTTGGAGAGTGTGCTGTACTGTTTTTCTTGAGACTGAATCTGAATATATTTGGATTTCATTGTCTCTTTTGAGGGAAGCATAGATTTCACTTTTCAACTTGTAGGTTAAAATATCTAAAACCACTAACACACAGTAATGAGAGGGACTGTGGTTTGAAAATATATGTAGAAAATATATGGCCAAGTTTACTAAAGATTCTCTAACACATCTGCTGTTGCAGTCACGGTGGAGAGAATAGTGATCTGGCAATGAGGAGACCTGATCTTGATCTCAGCGGACACATGTGCTCATGCAACAGCAGGGCTGCCTTTTCCTGAGAGCTTTTCTATGTGCAGGGCTCTTTGCTGTGTGTTTCACTTGGATTTTCTCGTATTCACTCTTAAACAAAAATCCTGTGGAGTAGGTATTATCATCATTCCCACTTAACAAACAAGGAAATGGATAACTAGAGAGGCTGAGAGAAACTGCCAAGAGTTACAGCTAACAAGTGGAGGAACTAGGGTTCAAATCCAGGACTGACTCCAAACCCACACTCTTACATACTAAATTGTCCTGCCTTTCTAGCTTGAAGGCTTTACATAAGTTGTTTCCTCTCTCTTGGCTTCAGTTTCCCCATATGCAAAATCAGGAGCTTGGACTAGAAGTAAACAGTCTCTTAAGCATTCCTCCAGCTCCTTTCTTTTAGCCATTGTTTCTTCTTTCAATTGTAATATAGTCAGGCTTTACTGCACGTCTGTTGCCTTGTACATCAAAGATGTTCAGAAATCTTTTTTCTGAATAAATGTTTTGCAAGTCTTTCTTGAAAAATTTTCTTTCCATACACACATTTAATAAAAAGAGTATAATCTCCATAGGGGTATAATACCAAATAGAGCTGACACAGGGTCGTGGATGGCTGTGCTATATCCTAGTAAGGTTCTCCTGCTGCTACACCCACATACTACCAACCCCGGAGCGAGTGAAGGAGGCAAAGTGAAGGATGTGGTGGGGGCAGCAGAAGCCATCCAAACACCCCATCAGAAGAGGCTATTTAGGATCCAATGGTACAGACAATAGCTTTGGAATCCCACTCCTGGCTCTGCTTAGCTCCCTCGATCCTAATTACAGCTATATATTGAACACTGATGATATTCCACATTCCCAGAGGACATTTTCCCTTTAGCATTTGTGAGGGAGGCTTACACAAGCAGTCGTCCCAGGTTTGACTAAAGGAGACCAACATTTCCGTATTTAGACCACATTGAGAATTCCATGTTTTTACAATGTACTCTCAGACATTTAAGAAAAAGAAAAAAAGCTATAACCTTTTGGTCAAGAAGATTGTGGCCAAGTAGCATTAATGAAAAGTATGAACATGTGTAAAGGTATATTTCTGAATGGCATTTTCACATAGATTTATTGGGGCAATCTGATACTATTAGCAGAATACTCCCCAAATAATCCTCACTTTAAGTTCAACACCCTTTATGCTAGAGATATTCCTCAAAGCTGCGTTCAAACTGGACTTCTGTCAATCAACAACTTCTTCTTTACTCCCACAGGCATTTCAGAATTGCTTTATTTTCAGTTTCATCCTTATTTGGCAGTGGTTCTACTGTACCATGCCTACCTCTGTGTCTAGAGATTAATAGTGACTGCAGCACTGATACGTAACAACCTGGGAACTTTTAGGAGCTCCTACTTGATAGAAGCCTGAATTCTTTAATAAAGCACAGAGCTACTTTGTAATGGGCACAGTCACCCTCCAAAATATTGTGCTTTATAGGTCTCATGTTTTTATAGTTTTCTCTTAGAACAGGATACGCCTGAAAATGGATTAGCATCTCAAATCTAGCAATCTAAAATTATTTTGAAAAGTCTGAAAAATAAATGATATTTAAGAGTCAGCTTAGTTGTCTCTACAATTTTCAAATCTAGATTTAGAAAACAATGGCACTTCCTATAGGCATTTTTTTCCCAGTCACACTAAAGATTGATAGAATTTTTAAGTTCTGCATGAATCTTTTCATTGCTATTGCACAAGCTCAACCAAAGGAAACCGCTTTCTGGTATATTGCCAGATTTCTGACTTCAATATTCTAAGCTCCTTAGGGTACAGAACTTAGGGTATATGTTATGCTTTGTACACTTACCTATCTGTAAAACTATTTTAAATGTTTACATATTATACTAATAGCTTCCATACCAAACAAAGGTGGATTTCTGCAAAAACTTAGACCATATTTGAACTTAAGAGCAAGCATTTTAAAAGTCTTATTCCAGGCCATTATTTTGCACACATATTTCTAAGGCAAACCCAAATCAGACAGGACAACTTCAGATCATGTGTATCAAAGGCACACTACGTTTCAGCACTCTAATTGGGTTCCATCATAACAACAGTTGCTTTTTACAGTTTTTTCCCCTTGACCCTCCCTTCCCACCCATCCTCCCCAGTCCCTTTCACTTTGGTAACTATTAGTCCGTTCTTGGGTTCTGTGAGTCTGCTGCTGTTTTGTTCCTTCAGTTTTTTTTCTTTGTTCTTATACTACACATATGAGTGAAATCATTTGATACTTGTCTTTTGTGGCTTGGCTTATTTCACTGAGCATAATACTCTCTAGCTCCATCCATGTGGTTGCAAATGGTAGGATTTGTTTTCTTCTTATAGCTGTATAATATTCCATTGTGTATATGTACCACTTCTTCTTTATCCATTCATCTACTGATGGACACTTAGGTTGCTTCTATTTCTTGGCTATTGTAAATAGTGCTGCGATAAACATAGGGGTGCATATATTTTTTTCAAACTGTGCTGCTGCATTCTTAGGGTAAATTCCTAGGAGTGGGATTCCTGGGTCAAATGGTATTTCCATTTTGAGTTTTTTGAGGAACCTCCATACTGCTTTCCACAATGGTTGAACTAATTTGCATTCCCACCAGCAGTGTAGGAGGGTTCCCTTTTCTCCACATCCTCGCCAACATTTGTTGTTGTTTGTGTTTTGGATGTTGGCCACCCTTACTGGTGGGAGGTGATATCTCATTGTGGTTTTAATCTGCATTTCTCTGATGATTAGTGATGTGGAGCATCTTTTCATGTGCTCGTTGGGCATCTCAGTTTTTTCTTTGGAGAAGTGTCTATTCATGTCCTCTGCCCATTTCTTAATTGGACTATTTACTTTATGTTTGTTGAGGTCCGTGAGTTCTTTAATTATTTTGGATGTCAACCCCTTACCGGATACGTCATTTATGAATATATTCTCCCATACTGTAGGATGCCTTTTGTTCTACTGATGGTGTCCTTTGCTGTACAGAAGCTTTTCAGCTTGATATAGTCCCACTTGTTCATTTTTGCTTTTGCTTCCCTTGCTTGGGGAGATATGTTCATAAAGAAGTCGCTCATGTTTATGTCCAAGAAATTTTTGCCTATGTATTTTTCTAAGAGTTTTATGGTTTCATGACTTACATTCAGGTCTTTGATTCACCTTGAGTTTACCTTTGTGTATAGGGTTAGACAGTAGTCCAGTTTCATTCTCTTACATGTAGCTGCCCAATTTTTCTAACACCAGCTGCTGAAGAGGCTGTCATCTCCCCATTGTATATCCAAGGCTCCTTTATCAAATATTAATTGACTGTAAATGTTCGGGTTAATGTTTGGATTTTCTATTCTGTTCCACTGGTCTCTGGGTCTGTTTTTGTGCCAATACCAAATTGTCTTGATTACTGTGGATTTGTAGTAGAGCTTGAAGTCAGGGAGCGTAATTCCCACTGTTTGATTCCTCCGTCTCAGGATTTCTTTGGCTATTCGGGGTCTTTTGTGGTTCCATATGAATTTTAGAATTATTTGTTCTAGTTCATTGAAGAAAGCTGTTGGTATTTTGATAGGGATTGCATTGAATCTGTAGATTGCTTTAGGTAGTATAGCCATTTTGACAATATTTATTCTTCCTAGCCAAGAGCGTGGGATGAATTTCTATTTGTTAGTGACCTCTTTAATTTCTCTTAAAAGTGTCTTCAGAGTACAGGTCTTTCACTTCATTCATTAAGTTTATTCCTCGGTATTTTATTCTTTTTGATGCAATTGTGAATGGAATTGTTTTTCTGATTTCTCTTTCTCTTAGTTCACCATTAGTGTATAGGAAAGCAACAGATTTCTGTGTGTTAATTTTGTATCCTGCAACTTTGCTGAATTCAGATACTAGTTCTAGTAGTTTTGGACTGGAGTCTTTAGGGTTTTTTATGTACACTATCATGTCAGCTGAAAATAGTGACACGTTGACTTCTTCTCTACCAATCTGGATGCCTTGTATTTCTTTCTTTTGTCTGATTGCCGTGGCTAGGACCTCCAGTACTATGTTGAATAATAGTGGAGAGAGTGGGCATCCCTGTCTTGTTCCCGATCTTAGATGAGAAGCTTTGAGCTTCTCGCTGTTAAGTATGATGTTAGCTTTGGGTTTTTCATATATAGCCTTTATGATGTTGAGGTACTTGCCCTCTATACCCATTTTGTTGAGAGTTTTAATCATGAATGGATGTTGAATTTTGTCAAATGCTTTTTCAACATCTATGGAGATGATCATGTGGTTTTTGTTCTTTTTCTTGATGTGGTGGATGATGTTGATGAATTTTCAAATGTTGTACCATCCTTGCATCCCTGGGATGTATCCCACTTGATCATGGTGTATGATCCTCTTGACGTATTTTTGAATTCGGTTTGATAATATTTGCTTGCATATTTTTGCATCTATGTTCATCATGGATATTGGTCTGTAATTTTCTTTTTTGGTGAGGTCTTTGCCAGGTTTTGGTATTAGAGTGATGCTGGCTTCATAGAAGGGTTTTGGAAATACTCCCTCCTCTTCTATATTTTCAAAAACTTTAAGGAGAATGGGTGTTATTTCTTCTCTATATGTCTGCTAGAATTCAGAGGTGAATCCATCTGGCCTGGGGGTTTTGTTCTTGGGTAGTTTTTTGATTACCGCTTCAATTTTGTTGCTGGTGATTGGTCTGTTTACTTTTTGTTTCTTCTTTGGTCAGTTTTGGAAGGTTGTATTTTTCTAAGAAGTTGTCCATTTCTTCTAGGTTTTCCAGCTTGTTAGCATATAGATTCTCATAATATTCTGTTATAATTCTTTGTATTTCTGTGGGGTCTGTCATTATTTTTCCTTTCTCATTTCAGATTCTGTTTATGTGTGTAAATTGTCTTTTTCTCTTAATGAGTCTGGCTAGGGGGTTATCTATTTTGTTTATTTTTTCAAAGAACCAGCTCTTGGTTTCATTGATTTTTTCTATTGTTTTATTCTTCTCAATTTTATTTATTTATTCACTTATCTTTATTATGTCCCTCCTTCTGGTGACTTTGGGTCTCATTTGTTCTTCTTTTTCCAATTTTAGTAATTGTGTCTTTAGACTATTCATTTGGGAATGGTCTTCCTTCTTTAAATAGGCCTCGGTTGCAATATACTTTCCTCTTAGAACTGCCTTTGCTGCGTCCCATAGAAGTTGTGGCTTTGTGTTGTTGTTGTCATTAGTCTCCATATATTCTTTGATTTCTGTTTTGATTTGGTTGTTAACCCATTCATTGATTAGGAGAATGTTAAGTCTCCATGTATTTGTGAGCCATTTTGTTTTCTTTCTAATATTTATTTCTAGTTTAATACCTTTGTGATCTGAGAAGTTGGTTGTTAGAATTTCAATATTTTTGACTTTACTGAGGTTCTTTTTGTGGCCTAGTATGTGGTCTATTCTGGAAAATGTTCCATGTGCACTTGAGAAGAATGTGTATCCTGTTGCTTTTGAGTGTAGTGTTCTGTAGATGTCTGTTAGGTCCATCTGTTCTAGTGTGTTGTTCAGTGCCTCTGTGTCCTTATTTATTTTTTCTGTCTGGTTGATCTATTCTTTGGAGTGAGTGGTGTGTTGAAGTCTCCTAAAATGAATGCATTGCTTTCTGTTTCCTCCTTTAATTCTGTTAGTATTTGTTTCACATATGTCAGTGCTCCTGTGTTGGGTGCATATATATTTATAATGGTTATATCCTCTTGTTGGACTGCCCCTTTATCATTATGTAATGTCCTTCTTTATCTCTTGCTACTTTCTTTGTTTTGAAGTCTATTTTGTCTGATACAGGTACTGAAACACCTGCTTTTCTCTCCCTGTTGTTTGTATGAAATATCTTTTTCCATCCCTTCACTTTTAGTCTGTGTATATCTTTGGGTTTGAGGTGAGTTTCTTGTAAGCAGCATATAGATGGGTCTTGCTTTTTTATCCATTCTATTATTGCGTGTGTTTTGATTGGTGCATTCAGTCCATTTACATTTAGGGTGATTATTGATAGATATATATTTATTGCCATTCTGGCTTTAGATTCGTGGTTACCAAAGTTTCAAGGATTGCTTCTTTACTATCTAACAATCTAACTTAACTTTCTTGTTAAGTTATTGTAAACACAGTCTGATGTTTCTTTATTTCTCTCCCTTCTTCCTCTTCCTCTTCCATTCTTTATATATTAGGTGTTTTATTCTTTGCCTTTAGTTAGTATTTCGATGGTCTGTTTTCTTTTCTATGATTTTATTTTCTCTGGTGACATCTTTTTAGCCTTAGGAGTGCTTCCCTTTAGAGCAGTTCCTTTAAGATGTCCTGTAGAGGTGGTTTATGGGAGGCAAATCCTCTCAGCTTTCGCTTGTCTGGAAAGTGTTTAATCCCTCCATCATATTTAAATGATAATTGTGCTGGATACAATATTCTTGGTTCAAGGCCCTTCTGTTTCATTACATTAAATATATCATGCCATTCTCTTCTGGCCTGTAGGGTTTCTGTTGAGAAGTCTGATGATAGTCTGATGGGTTTTCCTTTGTAGGTGATCTTTTTTCTCTCTCTATCTGCCTTTAATACTCTATTTTTATCTTTGATCTTTGCCATTTTAATTATTATGTGTCTTGGTGTTGTCTTCCTCGGGTCCCTTGTGTTGGGTGATCTGTGGGCTTTCATGGACTGTGAGACTATTTCCTTCCCCGGCATGGGGAAGTTTTCAGCAATTATTTCTTCAAAGACACTTTCTATCCCTTTTTCTCTCTCTTCTTCCTCTGGTACTCGTATAATGCAAATATTGTTCCATTTGGATTGGTCACACAGTTCTCTTAATATTCTTTCATTCCTAGAGATCCTTTTATCTCTGTCTGCCTCAGCTTCTCTGTATTCCTGTTCTCTGATTTCAATTGCATTAACAGTCTCTTGTATCTCATCCAGTCTGCTGCTAAGCCCGTCGATGGTTTGTCTCATTTCTGCATTGTCTTTCCTGACTTCCCTCACTTCCTCTCTCAGCTCTTGTATATTTCTCTGTAGATCCATAAGCATGGTTATGACTTTTATTCTGAATTCTTTTTCAGGAAGATTGTGCATTTCCATCCCTTCAGTCTCCCTCTCTGGTGTGGTCTGGGTCTGGATGAGCTTGGTGTGTACCATATTCCTCTGTCTTTTCATGGCAATAGAAGTGGTCACTGGCAGGTGCCACGTATGTCATCTGGGCTCTTTAAGACTGTAAAAAAAAAGGAAGAGAAAGAAAAGAGAAAAAAAGAAGGAAGAGAAAGAAAAGAGAAAAAAAGGAAGGAGGAAAAGAAAAGAAAGGAAAAAAAAAAAAGCCCACCGGGAGTAGTTTCTGTAAGGATGCTGTAGGTGGTGGTGTTGCTCCACTATTGCCGCTGTGCTCTGCTGGGCCTTTTGCAGCTCTGGTTGCGCAGGTACAAATGGGAGGCTATTGTTCTCTGTGTGAATTTTCAGTGCAGCTACTTTTTCCCAGTTGCCAGCCAAGGGGTACGAAATTCCTCAGGACTCCCAGCCTGCTGGGCTGAGTTGCTAGGACGATCTGAAATAAGGGCGCACTTTTCTTTTGTCCTCGGAGCTGGGTGCAAGGTCCCGGGCACGTTCCCAGCTCAAAACCCGCACCTTCTGCCTCTCCAATCTCCGCTACACCGCGTGATGTGTGTCAGCGCTCCCGGAACAGATCACCAGGGCTGGTTATTTTGCAGGCCTGTATTTCCGCTCCCTCCTGGCTCTGAGTCTCTCCTCCCGCTGGTGCGCTGGGGTGTGGTGTGGTCGTGGTTCCGTATCTTACCCGCCTCGTGGAGTGCTGAGTCCTCTCAGGTGCAGATGCACACTGTGCACTTTCCTGTATATTCTGGTCTCTCTTTTAGGAATAGTTGTATTTGCTGTATTTTCATAGATATATATAGTTTTGGGAGATTTCTGCTGCCCTGCTCATGCCGCCGTCTTCCTGGAACTCCAGATAATGACTTTAAAATGTTTAACAACATCACACTCAACATTTAAAATGAGCTCCTCCATATTAATTAGCACACAGATAATATTCAATGTCTCAAAATGGTTTGGTTTTTGCTTTTTTAATAAAAGGTTTCATTTGTTCAAAACAAGGTCCAAAACAGCATGTTGTACTTGGTGGATATGTGTCTATAAAGTCTCCTTTAATGTGTAACAGTGATCCCTCTGATTTTTTTTCTGTGCCAGTTAATTGTTGATAAAGTCAGGTAATTTGTCCTTTAGAATTTTACACATTGTATCTTCATGGTACCTTTTAACATGCTGTTCTATCACCCTAAGTCTACAAACTGGTAAGTCTAGAGGCTCGATTACATTCATATTGAGTTCATTATTATTATTTTGGCAAGAATTCTTCCCAGTTAGTGCTGTGTACTTCCTCACATATCAGGAGGCTTATAACATCTGACTTTGTACTTTTGGTGATTTTAAGATTGATCTGTAAATTCTGGTGATGTCTGAATCAAACTTTCAACAAACTGTTTTAGCAGCCACTGATAATCATTGTTCCATTACTCTACTGGGTTTACAAAATGGTGATTTTTCTATTTTTCTTTGTGCACTTATTCTCAGTGATTCTTCTATAAGGCCTTTCCTTCAACAACTATGGATACCCTGAAATAGTTTTCATGGGAAAGATAGGAAAATTGTTTGTTTCTATTTATTAGTTCCCAGAATAAAGAGTTGGTGCCATAACAATCTTCAGTGAAGTTTGTATGCTATTTTGGGGTTTCATTATGAACTCCTGATTCTTAGTCTATGATCAATGGGAGCCCATTTTAGTTGGTTATTATGTCCTTTTGACATGACACTAGTAGCCTTTGCTACCTAGCTAGAAAATACTTTTTAGAATGAGAAAGTGCATCTTTAGTTTATACTGATATTTCTAACTCAAATTAGAGATTATAGGATTTTTACTTATCTTTGCTTTTATATTATCTTTTGCTTATTCTGGATTATTGGTTACTAATCATATCAACATGTTTTTTCATACATTTAACTATATTAACTATTTTTCATACCATCTATACAACATAATTAACATTATCACCAAGACCACTGAATAAAGTTTGAATTTGTATTGCCTACCCTACCTCCACTCCTTAGAATGTATACCTACTGTGCTTTAAAATCACAATAGTTTCCATATCATTATTCCAACAACTTAATATGATTGTGTTCAATGTTTTGTTCATTTCCACATTTTAGGGATATCTTTTGGGCTTAAGTTAAAACTGTAATACAAGGTACATTCAAAGAGATCTAGCTTCCATCCCAGAGCCCTGCTTCTCCTTTTTCTCAATAGGTAACCATTTAAATGTTTTTGAATACCCCCCTTTTTATACAAAATGCAGAGATTATACACACTTTTGTGTATAGGGTGCTTGTCCTGGAGATCACACTAGAGAAATACAGCTTCCTAATTCCATTTAATATCTGCATGGTATTCCACTGGAATGGCTGTAATAGTTTACCTAAGTAGTCACCTCTTATATCTGTCATATCTTAGGTGCACTTTTTAAAAATGTCAATGTGATCTAACATCTGAAGTTGCTATTTTTGGTGGTCTCACAAACCTCTTAGGAATTTGGTGTTTTGTGGATTGGATTGCTAAACAGATAATGTTTTTCATAAGATATATGAATACTTGCTGCTTATAAATGTTCTTTAAAAAAATTATGCAAAATTATTAAAGTACCCTTTCACTCTGCCAGCAATCCTAATCTCTCTTCCAAATGTAACCAGTTTCATTTACTATATATACTTCCTGTGTGTGTGTATATATATATATGCAATACGCATCGAGTTTTGATATTTAATGTAAATTAATATCTGTGAATTTATTTTTAAACATGCATTGGAGATCTATTACATACAGATGTACCCCTTTTAGCAGCTGCAAAATATTCTATAGTATAGAATGTATGTATTAATTTAAGGCAGTCTCCTTTTAGTGAACATTTAGGGTAATTTCCAAAGTTAAAAAAAAGAAACGATGCTATAGTGAGCAGTGTACTTTTGTGTACATGTACAAAACTTTCCATGAGCTAGACTTTTAGCAGTGGAACTGCTTGGTCAAATGGTATTTGTATTAAAAATTCAGATAGGTACTGTCAAATGACCCTTCAAAAAGGCTATAGCCAACTTATACTTGCACTTGTAGTGTATAGGAGTGTCTTTTCCCTGCCCCTCACCACTCTGGGTATCACTGAATCCTTTGGGTTCTTTCAACTTGATGAGCAAAATCTCTCTCCTGGCTTGGTCTGCATTTCCTTGATTGCTATGAGACTGGGCATTATTACATAGTTTTAAAGCATTCAATATTTCCAGATTTTTTTAGCACATTAAAATGTGAATTTTATTAAATTCTGGGCAAATTATTTTACTTTAAAAAATAAGAGGAAAAAAGCTATGGTGATAAGATGAAAAAGAGTAACAGTATTCTAACACATGTTAGAAATGGGAATTGAAAATTAAGAGGTAGTATTTCAACTTTTCAAGCTCTACAAACAAATCTGAAGTAGTATACTCTTATTTTTTTCACATATAATAATAGAGCAATTCACTGATGCTTCTAGATCAGTAAGTTTCCATTTCTAAAGAGTATTTCTTTTAGGGGTCAACTATCTCACTGAGAGGAAGAGGATTTACACATGCAAGTCCTATTAACATTAATAGGAGTTACCAGAGTAAATCCCCTGCAGTGATAGGCAAAAAGGCCCTACGGTCTACTAAGATCAAGTTCTAACGATTACCTGTCAAATGGTCCTAAGAGTCATCATCACCAGAAAGTGCAGACATGGCAACTTGTATGGGAAGGGCATCTCATTGCAGCCCCACAGTGTATTAATGGAAAGAAAAGTGGCCTTCAAAATGTGACCTGGGATGCTAAATGTTAAATCACTTAACTGGTGTTTTAAAAAAGCCATCATTAAAGAGAATTCAAACATATCAAAGCACATGTTTTAAAAAAAAGTGTGAATACTCTTATGAGCTCCAAGGTGCTTAAAGGATAATATAGCTACTTGTTTAAAAATTCAATTAATCTTATCTTTCTTAAATTTGATTTATGAATAATCTCACAGATAAATTGCCAGTTTTATTTTTTTTAAGTCCTGTTATCTTTTGAATGTGTCCTGAGAAGCTTTAGAAAACTGCTTGGAATTGACAGAAAATATCACTCTGCTTTATTTGATTCAAGAAAAAATCATAGTTCAATGAATGATTATGAATAAAAGAACATCAGCAGTTTATTGTCTGTTGCAAGTAAGCTGTTGGGGGCTCAACCTTGAGAGGAAAGCATTTCAGATTCTCATTCACCAAGTAAATATAAAAAACATTCCAGATTCTCATATACTGAGATGTGAAAACAGTTTGTAGGCAATCAATGTCCTGTAAAGCCATAGTCCAGCCTCAGAGTACTGATTTCAAACAGAATGAGGTCTGATGCCGGCACCTAGAACAGTTCACTAAGTAAAACGTCCCTGTGAATCCTTTGATTGCCTTTGTCAAAAACCTGATATAGTTGACAGATGTCTAGAAACAAAACCAAGTACACAGCTGGACAATTAACTGTTTAAATGGTAGACTAATATCAACAAATAAATCAGTTCCAAGACAACATTTGATTTCTTGGCATATATACGAAATTTTAATATTAAAAATAGGATACTATGCCTGAAAGGCACTGAAAACAGACTTTTACTTCCTCTGAAAACCATTACAGTGTGCAAGTTATCACATATTCATGCTTTTTGAAATGCATATAATTAACCAAGAGTATAGAGAAAACATTATTCAATACCATAGCAAATACATTATTTGCAAAAAAATTGTTTAATTCCTGCTTTAAAGGATCACTACTATTTAGCAATCAAATTTCAGCAAATCATTTTGAGATCATTAGGCGAACTTTAGACAAAAGGCTGTGTTCTTGGGAACTATATAGCCTATGGAAGTTAATCAGTAGCATGGCCATTATTTTAGACGAAGGGCTGCCAAACTCAGAAACTACCATTCTAGAAGTTAGCCATTAATATGGCTGTTTTACTATGGGCAACTAAATATCACAGGAGAGGGTAAAATTCTAAGTCAGTTTTACTATAGAAAAATATATGTTTGTTTATATATATATATTTTTTCTGGGCAGGCACACCAACCAGACAAAAATACAGTAGCAACATAGGGTCAGTAATTAGTTTTCATATTCATCACTAAACTGAATGGTATTATCATTTTTGGTTAGTAAGAAGCATGCATAATTAAACATTTTAAACACATGAATCAAAATTATTTATTAACATTTTTCATTTTTTTTAGATTAGCTATTGAAATTTCTGTATCATGTACAACATATTAATTTAATTCATATTACTTCAGGCTTAGGTTTTACGACAAAACCAGAAAAGTCTTTTTCTTTTTTAACTTAAAACTATGAAAACAAATATTTATTTGCTGTATTAAGATAGCTGAAAAGAAAGCTCTTAGAATAATTTCTATTACATTTTGAGGCAATAGGAAATATATAAAGGTCTCCAACACAAGTTTTTTAACAGTTATATAATATCTTAACCATTGCTAATCATTTTCAGGAGCTTTTAAATAGTCAAGACAGATTATGATGCTGGCTAATGGATGCAATAGGGTACACTATGGGTTGGGCCATGACACCACAGAATATCTCCTTCATTGTTCTACAATATATAGCTGCAGTAAAGCTATCAGAATTTTCCTAGTTATTCTGGGCCTACCCTGACTTATTATTTATATAAATATGCATGCTGCATTCAAGAGCTCTCAACTCTAAAACTAACAAACTACAGTATCTTAATTGTGCAACCTACTGCAATTGTATTCAGACTCAATACTCTTATTAAGTGGAATCTGTTATATTGCTGGTATTGAGTGGGCAGGGCCAATACCTGATGCTTATAGGTATGCATTGTGCATTTAGGCCATGCCATCGTCGGGTTTCAGGACACGGGATTTGACTTGGGAAAGATCTGAATCTATACAACGAAGTAGATTATAATGTGACTCTACTGTCCCTGATTTGTATAACATTATAAGAGGGGAAGAAAGGGAAAGAAGGGACTGAAAGGATAGGGAAGGGGTTGTACAATGACCAGAGGGGTTAGTAGTAGCCTGGCAGGTTGGGAAGATTTTCCTTTTATCTGGATTCAGCTATATCTGGAGGGAGTTGGGAAGGTGAGGCAAGAGCTACATTCCTTGCATCTAGTTCCCATGAGCCTGTGGCCTGACAGATCTCTCAAATCGGGAGAGGTCAGAAGCCGAAGCGGGTAAGAACCACGTACTTCCTATTGTAGCCATGGCTCTCTGACTGGCAATATAGGCCAGACTGTACAACGTTTTACGTATTTATTGAAATAAGGTGTCACTGATCAAAAAAGTAAACCATCAAAGATTGGCATTTGGTAAAATTTTAATATAGTCATTGTCCCTGTAACTAGATTTGCTACTTATGTACAGCCCTAATATTTTTATGTTAAGCATATACTGGAGTTTACCAGTTGTCATACTCTATTCAGAGTCCTTGGTGGTTTCAGGTTTTCCTACCAAAAGAGGAATTAAGAGGAATTAATGAAGAATTAAGAGTGTTCTCCTTAAAATTCAAAACCACAATTCCACATGTTACTATGTTTAGTGGTCTGTAAGACTACTAAATTAATACTAATTTAGTATTACTAATACATTTTAAATTTCTTTTAAAAGTTTAATGCAACAAAAACAGGGTGATCTATTGTGTTGGGGGAGTTGACAGCAAGCACTTACTTGCTGCGAGAGATTTTTGATATTCACCCTCAAGACCATGGAAAAATTCTGAAACAATTTTTCTTCCAGAAAAACCATTTGAAGGATGGCACTGCATTTATCTTTAAAATCATTCGCATACAATAGGCAGGGTACTACTATTTCTGCCTTACATATGGAGAAACTGAGGTCCAGGAATTAAACAATTTGCCTAATATCATCAGTACCATAGCTAGGACTAAATGAGGTTCACAGACATTTAGGGTAGTGCTCCGGTTACTAGACTAGACAGAATTTCCAAATACTGATGAGTCTTTCTAAATCTTCCCATTTCTTCAGTGTTGAATTTTCCTAGTTATAAATGATGGATGTACAAATATCATTACTAACATTAAAAACACTGAGTAATGGATTCATGATTTGTTTGTAAAAATGCCTACTTTAATATTAGTATTTTCAATACTTTCAAGATAGAAAATAAAACAAACCTCTATTGCAAATATAGACTTCTGCATAGAACATATTTTAGTTTTTCTTAACTGCATTTATATATGCTTTTATAATTTGTGTTGTGACGTGCATACCCATAAAGAAAATTGAAATAATCAAAGGAAATATGTGAGCTGATTCTGAAGATGTGGCTTTCAAACAAAGATCCAAAGCGGCAAGCAGAAGCTGTCCCAATACCACAGAATTGTTAACAATGCATAGCATCACTTTCATATCTACAGCTATCTTCCTGGGAATCAATCCATCTATTATAATTTTTAATCTGCTAATTCCACAGGTGTGGTATCTTAAAGCAGGCAAGTCAATGTGCTTTACAAGTGTTTTGTGTTTTTGGAATGTCCTCTTTAAGGAAAATCCCCTTTTGGATTTCAATGACCTGTTTCTCTTGGCAATTTTGCATGTCAAATAGCTGCTGTTTTCTAATATTTTTCAAACAGTTCTTCCATCAGAAAGACTCTGAGGCCAGGAAGAATTTCCAAAGTGGAGTATCCTGTTTGGTGTATATCCATTATTCAGAGGGCATCTGTGGGTTTCCCAGGTTTGCACTTTCCTTGGGCGTCTCGGAGTTGGCCATGGGTATGACACTGGACTCTGAAGCCTCTGGATGCAAATTATCCCCGTCAAGGATAATGTCTTCAGGATTAGGTGGAGGTGGACAGAAGTCTTCACTGGGACAGATTTGCTGGAAAAGTGTTTCAGCCTGGCCAGGGAAGAGGACACAATAGCTTTTGGACATTAGCTTAAAGCATATGGGCATTCCAGCACTACTTAAAAAAATGGAAGGATCACCCTTAAAAATATAAGTTATAGAAATTTATCCAGTATACATGACCTTGTAAAGCTCTGCTTTCAGAAAATCATGACATTATTCCCTAATACCAAACATGCACTCAGGTCCACCCTTACAGTGTATCAGTACCTGATTGGATTCTTTATCAAGTGTTCAGATAGTTGAGACATTGAGGCTATTCATTCTACATGTAAATACAACTGCACTTGGCATTCTTTATATAATTTTCCTATAGAGCCTGTTTGTGCTCTCTGTACAGTCTAATTTAGCATATAATAACTTTAATAAGTCATTGTTCCAATCAAGACAATTCTTCATTGTTTGCTCATCTATTTGCTTTCCTGGTATAATTTTCCTCCACCCTGGGCTTTAAGGAATACCGCACAGTATTTAAGATCATGAACTCTGAACAACCATGCACAGATGCTGGCTCTGCCACTTAGCAGCAATGCAATTTGGGAGACGGTTATGTAACTTCTGAGTTGCTTTTCCTTGTCTGTAAAATGGCAGACTAAGCCTTCACATATGGTAGTTGTTATCACTGTTATTAATAACAACATAAGTTAAAATGTCAACATTTAAGAGAATAAGAAAGTAAATGTGATCTTACTTAACAACAAATACACATATACACACAATGTGGCATGGAGCATTGCTGTTCTATTCTAAAAAATATTCCTATTTCTATTTAGATGACTATAGGTCATTATTAGATAAGGGTTCCTGCTATGCTAGGGAGTATACATTCTATCCTACCAGTAAAAGAAAGTTATTAAGGGGTTTTAAGATCTACACTTGTTTTAAAGGCTCTGATGTCTTTCTGTACCACCTTGACTCTTCTTGCCGATGGACAGACAAGATCATTCACTAGGCTGGAAGTTGACAACTGTGGCCCATGGGCCAAATACATGCTGCTGCCTGTTTTGTAAATAAAGTTTTCTTGGAACACAGATACCAATTTGTTTATCTACTTTATGTGGCTGCTTCTGCACTGTGATAGCAGAGCCGAGTAGCTGCAAGAGAGCATATGGGCTGCAACATCCTAACAGTTCTTTCTGGCCATCTATGGCTGGTAGACTCCTGCATCAGGTGGTTAATACTGATAATCTGGTTTCAGAGTGGATGGAGGAATAGTACACAGAACATTTTGAGCTTTTATTGGAGTAAAGGAAGGGACAGAGAAAAATAGCTTCTTTCCTCTTGAGTACAGTGTATTTTTAGATATGACACTTTATTATGGATATTTTGAAACTAAATATTTGAGACACCTGATCTGCTCCCTACCCTGGGAACTCACTGTCTGTCTTTGCTAGAGACACTTAGCCTCTAGGAGTAGGAGGACTGACGTCAGAGAGTGCCTCTATCTCACACTTCAGTTCCTCTAATGGTCCTTTTGTCTTTTCTCTCTACCTTGTCTGTCTATAGGACTGCTCCCTTCCCTTCACTCTGTGCATGCAACCAATCATCAAACCCCATCAATTTCATCTCCTAGTTCTTGACTGCATCTGCTCCCTCTCTACAGACACAGCCCAGGCACACGCTTTCTTCTAGACAACTGCAACATTTCATAACTGGACTGGTCACCTTGCCTCTAGGATTCCCCCATGTAACCCTTCTCCATGCTGCCCTCAGAGGGGTCTATGGAAAATGAAATTCTGTTCATGTCACTTTCCAGCTTAAAACTCTTAAGTGACTCCCCATTTCTAACGCGATTAAAGTCCAAGATCCCTATTGTGGCATATAAAACCCTTCAGGCCTACGTTCTCTGGTCTTATCATTTAGTTTACTCCATCTCCACCTCTCAGACATTTTGCTTCACTAATACCTGTTTATTTATACTTTCCTAAAAACACTATCATGTTTCTATCCTGGCCTGGTGGGAATGCTGTAACACCTGAAATGTTTCAATTTGATTGTCTTCCATTTGGATGGGGAAAGGTTACTTATATTTTATAGCCTTCTCTGTAAGGTTCTCTGACTCCTGGATAGAGCTCATGGCTCTTCTATATTATTTTTGGACTTTGGATATTATTCTATTGCTGCATAGACCACACTGCACTGTCATTTGTTTCCATGTTTCTCTCCTTTACTAGACACTGATTAATCTAGGAATGAGAAGGACCCTGTTTTAGTCAACTTTGGATCCTTGGCACCTGGCATGGAGTAGAATTTCAATATATATATATTTTTAATGAATGGAATAACTTTAAAACTGTATGTTGTACAAATGTTGAATATAAGTATAATATTAATTATTATTTTTAATACTTTTACTTCTCATCTAGTTCTTCTATGTCTCAGACTTGTCTCCCTTCTGCAATGTTCTAGCAGAATAGATTTTCCCCTGAACCCCAGTCCCTGTGGCTGGATCTGACTCTGTCTCCATATATCCCCATCAGGAGCAATGTGTCTCCTAAGACTGCCAACCAATTGCAGGATGCCACCGTACCCTCCTTTGTGCTCTACCTCCTTGTAGAGCAAGTACCTTCAGCCCATCTGCCACTTGCTCTTGCTGATATCGATTTCCTGCAACCAGACTCCAGCCTTCCCCACGTCTAACTGCTAGAATCTTTTAGGGTCAACTGCCATGTTCTGGAAAGTCTATCTAATGCTTCTTGTTCTGCTGCATTTCATTTACCAACTGAGTCCCACTTCTAAGAACTGCCATAAAGAGGTTAGTTCAGAGTAGCTGTCAATTTTTAGTACTACTTGCTCTTTTAAAGCCAGGTTTCACTTAAAGGCTAAAAAGTCTTATGTGGTTCAAAGAATTAAAGAGTGCTAACTGTGACTTGGTTTCCTTGTATTTGGAAGTATAGAAAAGACAAGCTTAGTTAATTTAAGATAGTCCTATGTTTATTTAATATACATATACACAAAAAAGATAAACATTTTGCCAACCTAGCAGTTTAAAATATTGAATGCACTCCATCATTGGTAAGACGCAAGTAGCATAGCACACTAGATGGTTGCATAAACAACCCAGTGCTTGGGGTTGCATAGGCTTACGGTTAAATTTTGGCTCACAAACTTACCAGGTATGTGACCTTTCGACAAGTTATTTAGCCCCTTTGGGCCTTAGTTTCCTCACCTGTAAAATGGGGATGTCACAAAAACTTACCTCATAGGGTTGTTGTGAAGACCAAGTTTAAGATAATAAATAATGAGATACTTAGGATAGTGTCTGGCATATAGAAAATACTCAATGAATGGTAGCTTCAGAAAATACACCTAAATTTCCCCTCTCCCTCAGTGGTTTAAGAAAGTGAAAGATACTGCAATACATGCAAACTAGATAGTCCACATGGCCTAGACAGCTAGACTTCAACTCACAAATTCTGTACCAAAAGTCCTAAGTGAGTTTCTAATCTGCTCACAAAAACAATGGTGTAAACAGTGATTAGGTTGCCAGCCCACATCCATCAATTTAACCCATTTTATACCTGTAGTATATACAAAGAGTACACTACTATTAAACCATTCTTGTTCCTGTGTGGCAGCAGCTTGTAGGGGATGGGAGTTCCCAAAGGAGCAGTGAGTTTCCAATGTCTTGGGAGTAGGGGACTATCGATAAGTCTGTTTATTGTTATGTGTGGGTGAATGAGATACTACCTATACTAAGAAAGGAGACACCATTCAACATAGTACTGGAGGTCCTAGCCACAGCAATCAGACAAAGCAAAGAAATACACGGCATTCATATTGGTAAAGAAGAAGTCAAACTGTCACTATTTGCCAATGACATGATATTGTACATAAAAAACCCTAAAGATTCCACTCTAAAACTACTAGAACTAATATCTGAATTCAGCAAAGCTGCAGGATACAAAATTAATACACAGAAATCTGTTGCTTTCCTATATACTAATGATGAGCTAACAGAAAGAGAAATCAGGAAAACAATTCCATTCACAATTGCATCAAAAAGAATAAAATACCTAGGAATAAACCTAACCAAGGAAGTGAAAGACCTATACCCTGAAAACTACAAGAAACTCATAAGAGAAATTAAAGAGGACATTAACAAATGGAAATTCATCCCATGCTCTTGGCTAGGAAGAATAAATATTGTCAAAATGGCTATACTACCTAAAGCAATCTACAGATTCAATGCAATCCCTATCAAAATACCTACAGCATTCTTCAACGAACTAGAACAAATAGTTCTAAAATTCATATGGAACGACAAAAGACCCCAAATAGCCAAAGCTATCCTGAGAAGGAAGAATAAAGCAGGGTGGATCTCACTGCCCAAATTCAAGCTCTACTACAAAACCACAGTAATCAAGACAATTTGGTACTGGCACAAGAACAGACCCACAGACCAGTGGAACAGAACAGAGAGTCCAGATATTAACCCAAACATATACAGTAAATTAATATATGATAAAGGAGCCATGGATATACAATTGGGAAATAGTTTCTTCAACAACTGGTGTTGGCAAAACTGGACAGCTGCATGTAAGAGAATGAAACGATCATTGTCTAACCCCATACACAAAAGTAAATTCAAAATGGATCAAAGACCTGAATGTAAGTCATAAAACCATAAAAGTCTTAGAAAAAACCATCGGCAAAAATTTCTTGGACATAAACATGAACGACTTCTTCATGAACATATCTCCCTGGGCAAGGGAGACAAAAGAAAAAATCAACAAGCAGGACTATATCAAGTTGGAAAGCTTCTGTACAGGAAAGGATACCATCAGTAGAACAAAAAGACATCCTACAGAATGGGAGAATATATTCATAAATGACATATCTGATAAGGGGTTGACATCCAAAATATATAAAGAACTCATGCACCTCAACAAACAAAAAGCAAATAAGCCAATTAAAAAATGGTCAGAGGATCTGAACAAACACTTCTCCAAAGAAGAAATTCAGATGGCCAACAGGCACACGAAAAGGTGCTCCACATTGCTAATCATCAGAGAAATGCAAATTAAAACCACAATGAGATATCACCTCCCACTAGTAAGGGTGGCCAACATCCAAAACACAAACAACAACAAATGTTGGCAAGGATGTGGAGAAAGGGGAACCCTCCTACCCTGCTGGTGGGAATGCAAATTAGTTCAACCATTGTGGAAAGCAGTATGGAGGTGCCTTAAAAAACTGAAAATAGAAATACCATTTGACCCAGGAATTCCACTCCTAGAAATTTACCCTAAGACTGCGGCAGCCCAGTGTGGAAAAGACATATGCACCCCTATGTTTATCGCAGCACTATTTACAATAGCCAAGAAATGGAAGCAACCTAAGTGTCCATCAGTAGATGAATGGATAAAGAAGATGTGGTACATATACACAATGGAATATTATTCAGCCTTAAGAAGAAAACAAATTCTACCATTTGCAACAACATGGATGGAGCTAGAGGGTATTATGCTCAGTGAAATAAGCCAGGTGGAAAAAGACAAGAATCAAATGATTTCACTCATATGTGGAGTATAAGAACAAAGAAAAAAACTGAAGGAGCAAAACAGCAGCAGACTCAAAGAACCCAAGAACGGACTAACAGTTACCAAAGGGAAAGGGACTGGGGAGGATGGGTGGGAAAGGAGGGACAAGGGGGAAAAAGGGACATTACATTAGCAGACATAATGTAGAGGGGGACACGGGGAGGGCTGTACAACTTAGAGAAGACAAGTAGTGATTCTATAGCATCTCAGTATGCTGATGGACAGTGACTGTAATGGGGTATGTGGTGGAGATTTGATGATGTGGGGAGTCTAGTAACCATAATGTTGCACATGTAATAGTAGATTAATGATACCAACAGAAAAAAAAAAAAGAAAAGAGACACCATATATCAGGTGCAGAAAAAAACTGAAGTAACAAACTACAAAAACAAGCAAGTCAAAGAAAGCATCCCACTCTCCCTATGCTCTTGTCATTGTGGTGATAATAGGGAATGTCCTGGTATGTTCCTACACAAAACTTTTAACTTGCAAGTATTAAAAACAGACTGCTGTGTATTTTCAGCATGCCTTCAAATCATAAATAATTTCATATGAACACATGGGAGACAGGTCTACATTATTCAACATCTGTACATTTGCAAATTAAGAGGAACCAATGCAAACTTGTTCAACTGGTAAAATGAAGCATTTTATTTGTGCAAAAAAATAAGCAGGTGCTTATGTTTTCTACACAGCCAAAGGGTAGGTGATGTTCTGAGAGCCTTTATAGACAATTTGGAAAACAGAAGTCATCAGTTTAGTGACTGGGCTGAATACAGGATGATATAGTGGAATTAGGACACAGTTTATCTGCATAAACTGGCTATTTGTAAATATTATTGATGCCCTTTAATGTAAGAATTTTAATATTTCTCCCCAAAATGATATTGGGGTAAAAGCTATATAACAAGCTTAAAACTACTTAAATGTAATAGCATATAATAATTAATGCCCAAACTAGCATTATCAGTTTTCTACTGTGCTAACTCATGAAGCCTATCTTCTTGGGAGCAAATTACCTCATAAAATTATCCTTTGATTATCATCTTCTAGCTTGAAGTTTAGCTCACACAGCACTTTTATAAAAGCCCTTATTTAAAAGGCCTTCCATTTTGGTTAAAAAACATGAAAGTTCCCTCCGGAATAAAAATGACCTAAGTTACCTGGCCTGAAAGCCTATTGGCAATTTCTGCGTGGAAAAATTGGAACACTGCAAAGAAAATGACTTGGTCATTTTAAGCCATAAATGTAGATCTTTACCACTCTGGGTTCCTAGTAAACAGAATAAATGATGGACGAGAGCTGTGACTTCCTGCTTTTGTTTGTTATCACTGGCTGAACATGATTATCCAGTATCACCGTGAGACTCTGAAGTTGAGAAACAAGAATTTGGTAAAAACTGTAAATGTATGGGTCATGACTTTCCTGCTATAACTAAAAATTAGATTAAAGGCTCAATGAGGCCATTCACTCCTATAAGATCTCTGCCACTAGTAGAAATGCAACTTCCATTCTATGATCTTAAAACAGTATTAAATTATCCATTTACTGGTTCAGCAGACAGATAAGATACGCCAACTGTATCTGTGAAAAGTTTAGACTTGTGCCTCAAAAAATGATATTTTCTGCTCTTCTCTTCCTGGCATGTACAGAGAAGTGTATTTGTATGTGTATATGACTCTTCAGCTGAACGGACTCGTGGGTCACTACTGGAAGCTGGTGTCGGCCTGCACTAAACCTCTTCCACCTGGCTTAACATGCTCCTCAGCAGCTGTGAGAGTAGCTCTTGGGACACTGGCTTGTGTCACAACATTAAAGGAATCATGTTAATTATGAAAAACTAAGGTCCATGTTCTTTTCTAAGATAAGAAAATGGCTTAAGACCACTTTAAAATTACTTTTTGTATGCTTTGCTAGTTATACTCCTTTTGAAATGACCCAGGTTAACAGAGAAAAAAAATTTGTGTATTTCAAAATAATATACTGTTAGGCCAATGGTTGAAATGAGAAGCAATCCTTCTTTAGAAAACTGGCATTATAAATTCCTTTTTTGGAGTATGTATTTCTAACATCTTCCACCCTTATTCCCACCACAGAACTCATATATGACCTCTTGTAATTCATGATTACATTCAATAATGTGAAAAAACCTCATAGATTTAAAGTATATTTAAGGTAGCTTTGTCTTTTATAGAAAAAAGCTTAGGGGCAAATTTTAGAAACAGTATTAAATGAGAGACACTTTTCTAGTCTCTTTTCCCACCTCCCGGAGGAAAAACTAATTCACTTTCCCTAGCACACCAAGTTAACACAAAACCAAGAGACACCAACAGCCTTACCTGTTTGACTGCATTATCATTTCCTAAACCACAGTCTGGGCCAGAGCAGACGTAAACATTGGATGGTAAATCATTATAAGCGTTCCTGCTGACATCTGAAGAATCTCTCATATTGAAGTAAAGAGCCCACAGAAGTCTTGGCTTTTCAACTTCTTCAATTTCTAAATGTAGACATAAATTTTACTTACATCTAAAGTACAATATGCCTGCCAATTATTACAATATGTAGCCAATTACTAATAAAGCCATGACCATATACTATAGTAAGTCAGAGCTTCGTATGTAAATAGCAAGCGTGTATCCACACAGATACTTCCAAGATTTGTAAAATTTAGAAATTTAGATTTCAAATTTGGTTCTTTAAATTATTCTTATTAGTAGTAAGTTATGTACTTTTAACTCCAATCGTGTTCCCTTGGATTTCTATGAATTCTTTTCACCAGTATTAAAGTATTTATGATCACATTCATCCTTAAATGATGCCTACGAAGTGTGAACATAAATTGAGATTCTTATGTTTCACATGGAGAAACCAGCTTGAAAAATTATATAGTACATCAATAACATATACAAGATTATGAGATGTCTGGAATAGACAAATCTAGAGAGATAAGTAGATTAGTGGTCACCTAGGGCTGGAGGGATCTGGGGGTAAGAGGGGGATGAGTGCTAATGGGTATGGGGTTTCTATTTGGGGTGATGGAAATACTCTAAAATTGACTGTGGTGATGTTTGAACAATTTTGTGAATATATTAAAAAATACTGAATGCTACTATTTAAATAGGTGAATTGTATGGTACATAAATTGTATCTCAATAACTATTATTTAAAAATAGTGCTATAGGACTAAAATTTTGATATCTTGATTCACTCACATTTTGTCCTAGTGGATTACAAAAGTAATGACAAACAACAAACAAATAACAAATGTAAGGTTGTGAGACTGCAAGTTGTTTTTAGCACATACTCCCTCCCTCACTTAACAGCAAGCACCTATTATGCTTGCTAGGTACTGGGCTAGTAGCTGGGGCTACACAGATGAAGTAGAATTAGTCCTTACTCTCTGGCTTTTTTATGTTCCCTAATACAGGGTCTAGAACACAATAGACAATGATTAATTTCTAAATTGATTTTAATCCTGTTTTCAGGTATAATCAAGTGTGATGTGCTTATTAAAAGGTCCGACCTTATTAATATCAATACCTAAAAGCTTATTCCTTGTTATCTTAGTTATTT
This sequence comes from Phataginus tricuspis, assembly GCA_029783875.1. Classification (NCBI taxonomy): domain Eukaryota; kingdom Metazoa; phylum Chordata; class Mammalia; order Pholidota; family Manidae; genus Phataginus; species Phataginus tricuspis. The sequence continues at coordinate 67,584,238 of JAQQAC010016209.1, forward strand.
CTATGCCTCTCTGCTTTAGAAATATTATATTTTATTCTGTTGAAAACAAAATATTGCTGCTATTATTGCGTGCAGCATTTTCTTTAGCCTGAATATGAACAAAAATTCAAATTCTGTGCAATGGTAACAGTGGATGTGTATGAATATTACCCAAGGCCATGAGGCACTTTGTAAAGAAAATGCTAGAGCTGTAATTATCTAGGTAATTAACTCTTATTGTTAAATTGGTAATCAATGTAGAGAAATTCTCAGCTAACTGCAGTATTCAATTAACAAGAATGCCCCATTCCCCTCTTCAGGATAAAGAGAATTTTATTATATTTAACTTATATCTCTACTATAAAAATACCAATTGTCATTTTTCTAATTCATCCTGAATAGTCCATAATTATCAGTGTGATAGGACGTCAAAACTCTGAATGGAAAAAGTGATCCCTTAGGATGCCTCCTTCTCATGCTAAGATCTATGGATCTAAGGTATCACTAGCTTCATGTAAGCACACAATAGGTGGCAAAACCTATTACTGACAAAATAAAGGAGCATACAGAACTCATATTTCACATCTAAAACCATATGGCTTTTAGTAAATTTATTGGTGAGTTTAGTTTCAGTAAATCTTACAGGAAGATAATTAAATACATTGCCTGTGATTTGTGACACCAGACTCTAGAAGCACTGCAGAAAAGTGGGTTAAGGTCTGGAAATCCTTTAATAATGTGCAGTCTATTTCTAAGTATACATTAAGAGAGCTTATCCTGTATTTTGTGAAGGTTCCAGCTCAAAGGAGAGCTTTCACTCAATAAAAATTGGGGAAAATGAATAATCCAACAGATTATAGGAGAAAACTTTCACAGAGGTTGAAGCTTTGAAAAGAAACCATGAGGAAGATGAAAAGTTGACATAGGCTGAAGATAAATGCCCTAGATACAAGGGAGTTATTAGGCTTTGACCTTAAAACCCTCAAAGAGACATTTAATTGCTTCATCTTTCTTTGAGGTCAGCCGGAAGGCAGCAAGATAGCTGGAAAAATAACATGCAGTTATAAAGTGCACAACTGTCAAAAAAATATTAAGGTTGCCTAGGTTTGGCTACAAATATATCACTTGGCCAGAAGTAGAACTGGTGTTCTGAAATAGCTCATTTCATTCAATTAGGAAGTGCAAAGGACTAAGCCAGTAATCAGTAATTTAGAATTAAGATCTTGAGCAAATTAAACTGGGGTAAGTACAGAATAAGGTAGGCCAAAGGAAATCAACAATGGCACATCAAATAAAAGTATTAAATGGTCTGTAGTTGCATGCCATGTTTAGGAAGAGAATAAACTATTTTGTATTTTGGTGACATAGTAGAGTAGCGTAAGACCAGGAGAGAAGGTCACTGTCAGAGCTGTGACCTAGTCTGGACACAACTAACAAGAGAAGGAATTAAGATAAGGCATTTGACTTCTCAGCCTAACAACTACTTAACAACTTTATCAGCCTCCAACTTCAAAATGATGCCTATAAAGAGAATTTCTGATTTTAGGCAGTGCTGTTTTTTTTGAGGTAGGAAATAAATGAGATGGAACGAGGTAACTCCACATGCCACACACAATGGAGGGAAAAAGAGAAAGAAGATGGTGCAGGAATGATACTACATGCTAGACATTTCAAGATTCAGTACTAATAGAATTCTTGCTTCAATTTGTATTTAAAAAATCTCAATTTCTTAAGTAAAATAAAAAAACTAAGGGTTGAATTCTACCAGTGAGACTAAACCATACTGCTAACTCAGTGCTTCTAAGGATATTCTGGAGCCTGGAATGATTTTAATGCCCACACATGATGAGCAATCACCTATTTTTCTGTCCTGCAGAATCAGGTTCATTAACCACAAAACATCTGAAATTTCTTTGGATTAGATTAGAAAGTAGGGAAGGGTTTAGAGATCTTTAATATTCTTCAAGGGGTTTAGTAGGTTGGTCTCTTGGAAGTGTTAGTATAACTGCTTCTTGAAACACAGTATATGTTAAGAACTCTAGCTGATACCTTAAATGTGAAAAAGTTAGAAAGAGAGACTCAAGGGGATACTTCATAACCCTACTGGAATTATCAGATACATTGGCAAACAGATAATGTATTTGAGAAGAAAACATTATCTTTTACAATAAACAAACTTCCTTGGAAGGTGACCAGGCTTTCACAAAGGCTTATGCAGCCCAGCACTGCACAGAATGTAGAACTCAAAAGGAAAGCAAGCTCGCATAATGCTATTCTTTAGGCACACATTTTAAAACAAAACATTACAATGCTCTAAAGTATAAGGTTTCATATCACTGTCAAAAACTTAAAACAATAATGAAAGCTATTAATCTGTGAAAACAAGGCTTTTGCTACAGAAAAGAATGTGCTTTAAAGTAGTAAAAGTTCATATTGCTCATAAAGTTCCTTCTTCCTCATTTAGGCAGGAAAATGAATTGAGTTCTCTTCTCCAGGTGACTTTGCCTCTTTGACCTGCCATGGCCCAGTGCTCACTTTATCTGGTGATTCATTTTCAATAACTCCAACAGTATTTGTTCTGACATTTTAATTAAAATATGACCACTACCTCATCCTGATGATAAAAAGGCCTATGTGTCAGTGAAAACTAGCTTTTCAGTGCCTCGGTGCACCTGAGGACCCCTCTGAGCACAGTTCTTACTTAAGAATTTCACTCAGGTTCTAAACAATACATCATTTCAAAATGGGATCACTTTAACCATTAAGATTAATGTTTAAAAATATAAAATGGCTAGAGGATGCTAAGTAATGAACATGTACTTTCCTCAGCTTGATTTAAAAAAAAATAAAATGAAATTAATTTAAAAAGAGCAATACAAGATTCAAATTTGTTATATTATTTTGGACCATCACACAGTGAAATTACAGCAGAAAATTATGACAAACTTCAGAAATAAAGAAGGAATTCACTTTTATAACCAAGGTAATTAAAGGCAAGGACAAAATTATGATTCCATATTAGGTTTAGGAATATTATCATGCACCTTTGCAATCAAAATTTTAACAATCCAAACATTTATATGAAACTTTCCAGCGAAGAAAATGTAAATATGAAACAAATTAAATTCCAAACTAAAGTAAATTTTCAGATTGCAAGATTTTATTCAGGCAGCTCAAAAAGAAACTAATTATTCTGATACCAGCTCCAGAGAAGGGAACGGTCTGTTTTCTTATATAAATACAAATGCCCCTCTATGTACTATCTGTATTAAGAAAAGCAGTAAGACACATAGGGGATAAACTAAAAAAGGAAATATAAAAGGTATGGGTAAATAAATGGTTGCCTGAACAAACATATAACATCCAAAGAAAATGAAGCTATATCAGTCAATGAGGAAACTGGCCATGATTCAAGGGACATGCAAATCTTATAATGAAAATCACCCTCACTTCATATAAATGAAGATCAATTTGGCTTTTTTTGATCACTTACACACAAAACACACTACAATTTGCTCCATTCACAGCTATAAGAACAACCCTATAATGTGGGAAGTTTAAAACTTTGTGGTTGAGAAGCATTTTTCCACCATGAATAAATAACATAATGGCATATCTATTTTTAGAGCTAAATATTTATCACATGACCAGAATACTATGTATTAAAAGGCAATTACTACTTAGGAAAGATTTCTAAATTTGTCAATTAATATTTTAATCTTCACTCAGTTGAACCAACATTTTTTTCATAAATGAAGATAACTTTTTCCTATAAAGGAATATAGGCTTTGTCTAACTGCAAAATAAAGAAAACTAAAGAAAAAAATTAAAAATTGTCCATAATCCCACCAAAATGGAGAGATTTCCTGGCAGTCTTTTTTTATGCACGTATGTATGCATATAAATGCATATTTTCACACTTAGTTATATATGTCGTTTGTGAGATGTGTATTTTTTCTTTATCATCACGGGGCAAATATTTTCCCATTTTTAGGAAGAGAATGTGCTCAATCATCCTAGTAAAACATGTATCGCTGTTGCTGAATACATCATATCTCAGCTCGGATGCAGAAACTTCACAGGTATCTAAGAGGAATAAAGTGCTTACATTACCTTTCCATTGTGAATCACTGATTATTGTTCTTACCTATCTCCGTTTCAGTATATGGAGCAAACAGTTTCTGCACAACTGGTTCTAAATCTTCTCTTGCTGTTTTAGAAGATGTACAAGTCAAGTGAACCAAATCTGTTTAAAAAGAATAATAGTTTTGAGTTCCTGTAGTGTGCACTCACATGCAAGACCCTAAGCTGGTGCCATGGAGAATACAGAGCTGAAAAAGTCATGGATCCTGCCTTCAAGTTTATAATCTAGTGGTTGGGGGGAGGGACACATAAAAATCATAACAATACACTATGTGTGTTAATTAAATACCTAAATTAGGTGTTAAATAATAACTGAGAGAGCACACTAAAACCCAAGAAGAAGTAGCAGTTGATGGTTCATTCTGGAAAACTAGCAGAGTGGAACAACTTAGGAAACCATTTATTCACAGAAAGACCTTAAATTATAACATTCCCAAAGAGGGTGGGTAAAGGATTGCTAGGCAAAACTGTGTAAAAAAGACTGAAAGTAGAATATTTACTTACCTACAGAACACACTTCATAGTCTCCAACAGAAGAATCCATTTATTTGAACTTTACTGATAAGTTAATAACATATGATTTATTCATTCTGGGCTTCTCTAAGGAATCTTTGGGGGGAACAGTGTTGGCTTAGTTTGAATCATACACATATTTGAAAGTCCATAAAATGGCACAAGTTAAAGCAGTTTATAATACTTTCAGGAATTCCAAATCATTTTTCTTTTGCATTTACAGATCATGGGAATGGGATCTCAGAGAATATCTGGGTTAGAGACTATCATGTACGAAGGCCTTTCATTCAAGTGACGTATAGCAGCCTAATGCATTTAGAATTGCTAAAGGCTTACACACAAAGTTAAAGGAAGAAAGAAAAGTTCTATGTACTGAAAAGTACTAAAGAGATCACTCCATGGGAGAAATTCTTATGGTCCTGTAAAGGGCTTAAGGCAGAACAGAATAATGACAGATAATTAGAGAACAGTAGAGGTACTGAGAAATTCCTTCCCCTAAAACACCAAAAGGAAAGTACACCCACTTCTTTTATGGAAGTTTACTTCAGACTCCTAGGCTTTTTTTTTTACACCCCAAGAAGATAATTCAAAGTTTATCATGGAAGCCAATACCAGAATATTCTCATTAGTGAAATTCATTCCACATTCAATTACTCTAAAATATGTTGAAGCATAAATTGAGGGGCTCTTAAACCATGTGAACTAAAATCAAATTGTGTAGTTTCTTTTTTTCAAGGTCCACCAAAGACAGTGATATTCTAAGAAGGTTCCTGTTTTATGTAGAGACTAGTAAAAGATCTACCTTATTTAAGCAACGTTTCTACATGAAGGTAATAATGATTCTCATTGGTTCTGGTATATTGTAGGATGTATGGTACTAATTATTCTAAAAAGTGTAATAACCTTCACAACAAAATTATTACTAATTAACTTAAATGTTTCAAATGACATGTTTGCTGGGAAGGGAGATCAAACTTCCAAGATAACTGCTGAATTCAACAGGATATATAAGTAAGTACAAAGGTGGAAGTCCTTGATACAACACTCAAGAAAAATTGTTGTCTTATAAATTACCAATGTTCATGTCAAAGTTCTTGATTTTCTAGTTCCTTCCTGTTCAATTAATGTGTATTAGCAAAAAACCAGATGAACACAAATATAAATTAAAAAGTGTATTCTGAAATAATCTTAATGGTAAACTAGTGGTTCTGTTAAATAGGACATAGAAAAGAAATACACTGGAATAGTGATACCCTTGTTTCCTAACAACGTAACAGTTCAGATCAAAGAGTGCTAGCAAAAATTTCTAGTAGTGAAGTCAGGTGACCATCTTATACTTAATGAGTTTTATAGCAATTCTTAGAAAAATTAAAGACATTCATAACCTGAATTATAATATCTGTACCTTTCTGCTTAGATGCTACATTATTTATTGATCTGTAATTTAAAGTATGAACAACTATTTTTTCTCCCTACACTTCCTGCTTTTCCTGTTACCTCTATCACTTCCTTGTATAGGTTACTCTGAATTTATTGCTTCTTTTCAAATCACAGAAATTATTTTTTTTAATTCAGATTAATTTCAGAATTGGCTTATTAATCTTTATAATTTCCCTAAATCCTTTGCAAGGGTAAGTTTCAGAGCCAGCTTTTCTCTTTTCTGTCAAATACAACTTCCTCTGACAGTGGCTATTCAACAAATATTTGTGGCTAAAGATAATTTGCTTCCCTGTCATGGGCAGACAGCAAGTATTCACAAGCTAAAACACACATATGTGTGCACACAATTATATGTATGCATAAACATGCATGGGGAAAACTGTACTAGTATCTTATATAAAATGCAGGAAACTACCTGATTGACCAGCAGAGGTAAGGGAAATATGAATGGGTAATCCTCAAATTATTTAAATCTGCCTGAGAGATGCTCACAGAAACTTTAAGATATGTTTGTAAAATGCTCACAAGAATATTATGTAAGATTGACTGTACAGCTAACGTGCATGTGTCAGACATTATTCTAAACGTGTTAGAAGTATTATTTCATTTCACCTGTGGGATAGACAGCTGTTATCTTTGGTGAGGATAACAGAGAAACAGTGGAGTTAAGATTTCCCAAAGTCATGCAATTAGTAAAAGAGCAGAGACTAAGAGCTGGAAATCAAGCCTATGTGGTCTGCATCTAGAGTGTTTATTTTTAGTCACTAAATGATGTTGTGTGTAATTGTAATAATCTATGGAAGGCACAGCCAGTCACTTAAGACAGCAATCCTCAAACTGGGATACATGCAAAGATACAGGAGGACTTTACACAAGGCACAATAACTATAAGGAAATCATATAGAGCTTAATGCTGCCTCTTTCCACATTATTAAGCAATGCATTCCAATAAACTGAGTATTTAATAATCCTTTATCAAAACTTTAACAGTTATAATGGTTTAATTTTGCACAAATAACAATTGTATTACTCAATCTAGAAGACAAATAAAAAATATTTTAGAAGCATGCTGTCCTAGATTTTAAAAAAATTTATTTCCATTTATTTTTAAAAATAATTAATAGTGTATATCACCCATTTTAATAATTTCTTGTACTTAAATTCCAGTGAATACATGTAAGAATGATGTTACAGTTTTACTATTACATATCAATATTTGTAATGTTAGAAACTGCCTTCTTGGCAATTATTTGAATCTTATGATGAAAAACTGTATATGTCAACTTGCAAGTGTTGAAGGGATACAAAAACAAAAAGTTTGAAGACCTTAAGGCATTAAGGCAATCACAAAACCAAACTTGTAGAAAATGTTGCTTGATTTCTAATAAAATTTAACTCTTGTTAAATTAAGTGCTTCCTTGCATTCGGTGACTTTAACTCTTCTCCACAAAGCTAATCAATAAATACTAAAAATAACCACAAAGTAGATCAGATGGGGTAAATGCTTTCCTAAAAGTATTATATTCATTAGTGCCAATTAACAACTATTACAAGATTGTAGAAGATGTAATAGAAGTGGAAAGGTCGGCATCTCAATGACATCATGTGAGATTATAAGTGACTCAAGCAAAATTTTAAAAATCCTGACTTTCTCTGATAAAAACTATACTCCTTTTACTTCATTTAGCAATTGCTCAAAGTCTCATTAATGCGTTAAAAGATGAGTTCTCTATCACAATTACTCTGTTGGCAATATACTTAGAATTGCATTGGCCTTAAGGAAACTTTAGTGCAAAATAAACTTTAATTCACAGGACTTAACAGGTAATACTTGAAAACCGTTAGTAAATGGAGCGCAAATCACAATCAGCAGCACTGAAACAAGAGCATCTAAAATTCTGAAGTCAAATATCACTCTCCGTTCCTTAAAACTGGGTTTGGGATGCTGGTATCTCATATATGCTCCCTTACAAGATGTGAAATTTCTACTCAGAATCTGCACAGTAATAATGAGCATATTTCAAACTGACGAGTCTAACGTACAGTAACAGGATGACAGAGTAGAGGATGGTTCTGTGGGTCTAGTATTACTGCTGCTCTATCTACTTAGCCAAGTCAGTTTATCTCTCTGGCCTCAGCGCCCTCCTGATGAAACAGAAGGGATAGAATTAATTCATGTACAAAACATCTTCTACTTCTCAAGATTTTTGAATCGAACTCCCCACTTGTTAGCCATTACTCTTTCAGTGATGACATATTTTAAACCAAACAGTGATGGCATTACAAACATGAATGTAAAACCTAAGTGAATGCTTGTTGAAGAAAGTAAGGAATCTATTCATCTCCAAATATGGAGAGTCCCATACATAGCTGTCATTCACTCTATACAAGTAGGCCAAGTTGTTCCAAATGCACTTAAAGAATCTTTATGTATAGGCTAGTCAACAGGTGCCTTTTCTTGTGTAACCCAAGAATATATAATTTATATATATAGGGATCCCTGTGGCTCATAACTTATCTGTCATATAGGCATAAAGGCCAAATGTAATTTAGGTAATATAGTCCAAGCAAGACTATATGATTGTGTCAGTAAGATAGAAAAGTTCTGAAATACATTTTCTTTATGGCACCAAGTGAGAAACTGAGCTTGATGACATATGGCACACAATTTGGTTTTTGAATCCAACCATAAAAAACTCCAGAATAACTCTAGAGTCAGCTTGCATGTTGTCAAGAGAATTTAATGAAGAAACTCTTGAATGTCAACTTAACATCATGAGGAAAATAGTTTACTTGTAAAATCAAATCTGTGCTTCATGACAATACTGATAAAAAATGTATATAGTCATATTTTCAAAAAAATAAAAATTATTTTAAGTTATCTAAACTCATTTTCATGAAAGGTATGTATTTTCTTTATATGGTTGTAAAAGCAGAAAAGATGAATAAACCAGTATGTACATAAAATTCTTGATTATTCATTATTTTATATATATGTATATTCACATTACATATTCACAAATATATAGTATCACAGATGAATAACATCCTGTAACATCAAATCCCAGAATAAAACAGCTGTTACTGATGGATTATTATATGCCAAATAAAAAGATTTTAACCTACCTAGAATATGGATAAGTACTGTAAAGAATGTGAACTTGAATGTCAAATGAAAAGGCTATAGAGATATTTTGCTCACTTACAAATGACTTTAAAAGAAAATAAATCCTATATTAGATTAATTTAGGCTATAAGAAAAGATGAGTGAAAAATAAAGATGTAAGGTACGTTCTGAAAGATGAACTATGTGTGTGAAAATATAACTTGTGCAGCTTTGACAAACAAAAAATTTCAAATATTTAACAATCTCAGTAACTTGAATCAAATTAGGTGAGGGGAGTGGAACACAAATTGATTTATATATTTTGAAAAAAATGTAAAATTACTACTTTAAAAATGATAAAATAAGTAGGCTAACCTATGGTTGGCTAGAAAAGCTCTGTCTTAATGGATAACAATGATTTGCTATCAGTGCATCAAAATACCAACTTAACTGATACTGAGCTCTGTTTATATTGCAATTACAGTAACATGTCACTTATTCACAAGTCTTTTATATACAACCAAGAACTAGGAAATGTGCCCCCTCCTCCTCCAAAAAAGGTCTCTTCAGCACCCAAGGTAGATATTACAATATGAACACCACCACTTGCTGCGAACTTGGTTATGTTAGTACTCCAAGCAATTTCAATAAGGTTGGGTATTTTGGTTTTTGATCCTCTGCAGATTACAAGAAACAAATAAGGGGGAAGTTCATTGGACAGTGCTGCTAGGAAGAATATTCTGGCACCTGCATGAAAAAGCCAGAGGCAGACATACACAGTTGACCCTTGAACATGAAGGTTTGAGGCACTCACCCCACCCCCACTCCCACACAGTTGAAAATTCTCATATAACTTTTAACTCCCCAAAAACTACACTAATAGCCTGCTGTTGACTGGAAGCCTTGTCGATAACAACAGTCAATTAGTACATATTTTGTATGTTGAATGTATTATACATTGTATTCTTACAATAAAACAAAATGATTTTTCAAAATGTCACACATCTCCAAAAATTTTTCCAATATATTTGTTGGAAAAAAATCCATGTATAAGTGGACCCACATGGTTCAAATCCTTGTTGTTAAAGGGTCAACTGTAAAACAGATGCAAGACATGATAAAGCATGACTGTAGAGTCATGTAGCATAGGAACAAATAGGCCTAAACACCTCATAGGCCTCAAGGGCATCACTGGCTTACAATGGAATATAATAACGTTCACAATATCCTTAACTTATAAGAAAAAGGTTCAAATATGTTTCAGATATTCAGTATAGAATGGTAAGGAAATGTGTGAAACAGCTAGAAAGATAATTAAAAAGTTACAAAAATTTCAATACTAAAAGGATACATTTCAGCTATCTGAAGAATGCTATTTGTAAAGCTACAGCACACTATGGGGTGCTAAATAAATGAGCAATGATTACATGCCAATGGGTATTTCTGACTTTCAAACCTTTCCTATCTAAGCTCAATTCCACTGTAATAGAATTCAATAAATTCTGTTTAACGTATCACCTAAAATATTTTTATTTGGAACAAAACGGATTTCCAGTTTCCTTAGACGGCATCTCTGCTAGGAATTTCTGGTCTGTGGGCAGATCACATGTTGGCTTTTGGAGAAGGAAATTATTCTGAAATAGATGAGGAACAATCACTGGCTCAGCTCACCAAGACATGGCTCCAAGGGTATTTGTACACGTTCTGGAACACTTCTCTATGGTTCGTAGAGTTGTAATTCTGGTGATTAATTTTAAAGTAAAAAGTAGTATTTATTGATGTTTATAAGTGACATACACTGTGCACATGAATTTGATCCTGATAATAATCCTGAGGTAGGCACTATCATTATCACTATTTTATAGACAGGGAAGCTGAGGCCCTGGAGAGATCAAGTAACTTGCCTAAAGCCAGTCCTCTCATATGTAAGAGCTGGGATTTGAATACAACCAGGTCTCAACAACCACACAATTGTGTCTCATTAGAATGCATCCTCCTTGTTAACTGACCTATTTAGTGGCTTTGCAAGGTCCTTTCATATATACAATTCCCATACCACATGAAGATAAAAACTTCAGTTGCACACTTATGTTTTTACGAGTTCTAAATCAAGCCAAATAGAAGTCAATGTGACACTCATGAAAAGTAATTAAAGAGACTAGAAAGTGAGAGTGAATTTAAGGTATTTTAATGTCTTAAGCACATTCTTGGTCACATACTTAAGACTACAGTGAAGCACTTATATAACATAGGATGAAGAATAAAAAGTCCAAAACATGTGAATTGTAAAAAGAAAAATTTAAATTGTTGAAAAATTGAAAATATTGAGAGAATTTTATATTCTATTACATGATGCCCAAAACATTAATATAAGATTCTCTTTAACAAAGACTACCAAATAAATTTTATGTATTATATTTCACTGAATGAAACACAATAATTGAATAACCTTTAATATGAAGTACCACAGTATTGGTCAACCCTGAATTAACCCTGTAAAAGGTCACAAATTTCTACCCTGTTCTTAATGGAAAGAAAGTAAAAGCTAGTGTTGATTGAAGAATGGGAGAATTTGAGCAGTAGATACTGAACAGAGGTACAAACTATCAGAATTAGTCAACACGTAAGTACTTAGTATGTGCTCAGAAAGAATAACATAAAACCTTCATTAGCTAAAAGCAGAGTACCTGTGATAAATTTAAATTCCTTCATCTTCTTATATTTATTTAAGTGGGAATAATACCTTTGAAATCAATAACATCCTTAAAATAAAAATAATTCTTTATATAGAGATTGTTATGGCTAATGAACAATGACTATGCTAGATTTACACATTAATAAAAACCCAGTATTTAAAAGTGAAAAAGATGACTTCAGTTTTACTAAAGAATTCCAATCTTTTCTCCAAAAGCCATAACTTTGTGAAAAGTATGTCTTAGAAACAAGCTAATTTGCTCATGAATAATATAGCTTGAAAATGTATTTCTTTGTTAAGCATCTGAACTATAAAATTACCAAACCCCATATCATTTACTTTCTATAAATTTCATTTCTATTACCTTTGAAGAATGGGCAAAAGTCACAAAGTCTCATTGGTATATATTTTGATTATGTTTGATGTACTCAGGTATAACTGCATTAGTTACAGTGGTTGCAAACATTTGTCTTCAAGTGATTTTTCCAACAGGAAGAACGATGAGTTTAGTTCATGATTTCATCATTATAGCCTCAATTTTCAGGGCAAGTGAAGGCATTTGGTTCCACTCATCTGGCAATACTGATTATATGCCTGTCATTTATACAATGGGACCAAAGTCTTAGAAGTATCTGACTACTTAAGTAATCGTTTTAAGGGAAAATAAGTCACAATAAAACCCACTTAATGCTTAAAAAATGTCAAATTTATACAATATTTACTATTTATTATCATATAGTTATATCTAGTTAATTTATTATAATTTTATTTTTTAATTTCTACAAAAATTATGAGCACATGTATGATCATTAACAGCTCAACAGTGTAATTAGTATAAATATGAGAAATACACAACATAGCTAATCCAGATATATAAAAACAACATTCAGAGAGAATAGTAAAAAATCTTGTCTCAAGAATCCTAACTGAAATGAATTCTGAAGATCCTTTGTTTTTCCAAGTAGGAGTAATGTCAAATTTCATACAGTATTCCCTCACAAAGTGGGTTCTTATACCATGACTAATCGGCAATGTCCGTCTATTGGTGCTTGACCTGGGGAAATAATGAAATTTTTCTGTTTAGAAACAATTATGCAAAACTTTTAAAACTGTTATATTGAGTCTACATATGCTTCATCCAAAAGATTCAAGAAAAAAGACAAATTATTAGAAGAGATTTAATAGTAAAAGTAGTTAGGGAAGAGAATGATAGTGTAACATTTGAACCTAATAAATTTGCCTATAACCAGAGAGCTTCAAAGCAGGAAAATAAATGAGCTGGGAACAGGTTTGGATACATAAAATAAACCCATGACAGTGTCTCCTTTTTATTCTTTTTTCCAACTTGGAACAGAAAAAAGTCAAGATAAAGGGAAAGGGTGGTTTAAAGCCTTCTGTGATATTATCAGACTAGTTCTGTTTCAGAAGACAGACAATCTAATTACAGAGAACAGAATACTTGTGACTCTCAATTAGGGCAGCAGCATTATATCGAACATTAACTCTATTGTAACTATTAACCAGGACTTTCTAAATAGTGTATGTTATTATAGGAAGAAAGCATACAAGATTTAAAAGTGAACATGAACTTCTCTTTTTGTCTGGAACAAGGCAAACTATATATAATAAATTCAAATTTATCTCTTTCAGTCAACATTCCTAGGGTAAGCCTTACTATTGAGACTAAAAAAGCCAAAGCTAGTCCATCTGTTTGTACTGCTGGTTTTATATAAATAATTTTTAGCTATAGTAAAGATCAGTGAAATAATTTTATCCCACAAAAAAAGTAACAAAGCTGGAGTTGGAGAGGGATTTAGAAGAAAAAGGGTCATTGTCATTTTGCTTAAAATAAAGTCACATATTTTATCAAACATGTATACGAGACACATAGCTCTTTCCACACCCTTTCAAAATGTGCACCATATTTGATTAGTATGGGATATTTCTAAATTCCTTAGACTAAACCCCCCATTCTAATGAAGAAACCAAGACCCAAGAAATGAAACTTGTCCAAGGTCAAAGAACTAAATGGAAGTAATTCTGTAGACTCCTGGGCCAATATTCTTTCTACTATACCAGTATTCGTCTTGAATTTCTTAGAAATTCAAACTGGAAATTGACTGCCACAACATTAGATACATGAACTAAAAAAATAACTTGTTACAAATAATCTCTTTTTTAAATTTCATGACTTTAAGATAGACTGTTTAAAAATCTGTTTTTCATTTGCAAGGTAAAAAGTTTTCAAGAAACATTAATTTTTTTAATTTTAAAGTTAGAAAACATCACTTTAAAAGCCAAGACTTTACAGGTTTTTTTTTTCATTTACTCAACAGTGCTAAGCATCTTGTACATACTTAAGTTCTAGGGAAAGAGTGGTAAGCTACTTATGGACAAGGAATGTGAAGATAATTATGCTATAATTGCTCTGAGGTAGTATAACATGATGGTTAAAAATGCAGGCTCTAGAGTCAGATGTCCTGTGTTCAAATTCTGCTTCTCCTTTGTACTAGTTCTGTGGCCTTGTGTAAAGTATTTGCTTTTTCTGTGCCTCAGTTTCCTCATCTGAATAACAGAGGAGACAATGGAATTATCTCATAGAATTGTGATGGATAAAATTAATTCATGTATAGGAAAGCAACAGATTTCTGTGTGTTAATTTTATATCCTGCAACTTTGCTGAATTTAGATATTAGTTCTACTAGTTTTGGAGTGGAGTCTTTAAGGTTTTTTATATACAGTATCATGTCATCTGCAAATAGTGACAATTTGACTTCTTCTTTACCAATCTGGATGCCCTGTATGTCTTTGCTTTGTCTGAATAGCCAAGAAATGGAAGCAACCTAAGTGCCCATCAGTATATGAATGGATTAAGAAGATGCGGTACATATACACAATGGAATATTACTCAGCCATAAGAAAAAAACAAATCCTACCATTTGCAACAACATGGATGGAGCTGGAGGGTATTATGCTCAGTGAAATAAGCCAGGCCGAAAAAGACAAGTATCAAATGATCTCACTCATATGTGGAGTATAAGAACAAAGAAAAAAACTGAAGGAACAAAACAGCAGCAGACTCACAGAGCCCAAGAACGGACTAGTTACCAAAGGGAAAGGGACTGGGGAAGAAGGGCGGGAAGGGAGGGATAAGAGGGTAAAAGGGGCATTACGATTAGCAGACATAGGGTGGGGGGGTACGGGGGGACTGTACAGCTCAGAGAAGACAAGTAGTGATTCTCATCTCACTACACTGATGGAAAGTGACTGTAATAGTGTTGGTTGGGGGGGACCGGATGAAGGGGGTAGTTTAATCATCACAATATTGCTCATGTAATTGTAGGTTAATGATACTAAAATAAAATAAATTGTAAAAAAAATTAATTCATGTAAAGTACTTAGAAGAGTGTGTGAATACAATAAGGACTTAATAAGTGTTAGTTATCATTATTATTAAAATGAAATAAATGTTAACCTAGATGGAAGTTCAAGGTTTTCTCACAACAGAGGAACAAATGCCTATGTGCATGAATGAAACATGGAAAGGCTTGGGAAAGGTGGTAATATTTGAAATATTGAAAGGATGAAGAGGCATTTAATGAATTGTCAAGGCCACTTCACATCAAGGGAACAGTATGTGGAAATGCATAAAGGTCATAGAAAATATGGCAATATTAAAAAGAATAATATTTTGCTCTATTATCCATAACCCAGTATATTAACAATGGTATTCTTATTATGAATGGCAGTTGCCATTTCTTATAGGTTAACTCTTTGCCAGGCACTTTGTTACATGCTTTATAAACAATGAATCTGTACAACAGCCCTAATTCGTCGGTATCTAGTGTCATGCAACATTTAGTAGGAGCTCAATAAATATTTGTTGAATAACTATCATCATGGAATGTTTTCTTTATTGCAGGATAGGAAGAAGCCCATAGTCTTACGGTTGGCACAATGTTTATGATTCATGAGCAGAAAAATGAAATGTATGACAGCAGCATTTTTAAAACATGTTCAGCATCAGCAGAGTGTGTGTTCCTTTGAACAGAAAAACATTATGTTTGAATCCCTGCTCTGCCACTTATTGCAGTGTGTGATCTTAGGTAACCTAATTAAACACCCTAAGCCTTAGTTTCCTAATCTTTGTCCTTCCCAGTCAGTAGGAAGACTTTTCTGAATGAGATGACCTGAGAAAGAGGTTTGGGGATGGGAGTATATACACACACATAAATAGATGATTTAAGCAGGAACAGAACCCAGATGACAAATGCAGGATTTCATGTGTGAAAGCAGTAACTTACTTATGATGGGTCATTGATCAGTATGTTGCAGGGCCATTTGGAAAAGCGATTTAAAATTTCAGGAAATATTTACCAAAGTAGGAAGATTTGACAGTAATGAAGACTAAAGAAAAACAGTCAAATTTAATGACCACTTGACACATTTTCATATCACAGTGGCTTAGAAATAAACACAAAAAACTGTGGATTCAATTGTACATGATCCTAGTTATAATAAACATCTGGTACTGGTACATCAAATTTTGATCACACTATTATATATATCTGTAATATGATCCTTTATCCTTGTGGTGCATCCAGTTAAGTCTGTTTTTAATTCACATTGTAGAGAAATAAGAAAATCAAGGTAAACAAAGAGAAAACCTAAAGGTCAGTTACCTGTATTCCCATCACTTAGGGATAACTGCTTCTATACCTATTTTGGTATATACTCTTTTGGCATGTGTTTCCTATAAACACACTGACATACCTATAAATGGGTATATATGTGGGTGCATATGTATATATAAACACAAATATATTCATCCTTCATGATACAAAATTAGTTAAAATTTTACACAAAACAGAAAACCTACATAAGTAAACCTTTATCATTATAACTAATAAGAAAGTGTAAAGTTCCCAATGTACCATTTTTAAGGCCCGAATCACATCCCAAGTTTTTCGTGAAGCACTCCTAGACCATTCAGACCACAATAACCTCTCCTACATTTAACATTCATTACATGTATACTTAGCTTATGCTACCTTCCTTTGCTGCTGTGTCTGTTTTTGTTTTTATTCATGCTGTTGTTTTTTTCTTCTCCAGTAAATTTAAAGCTTCCTGAGATAAGAAATTATTTCTATAATCATTTTATGTCTTACTCCCAAGACCCAGGATAAGACCTTCTATTTACCTTGTGCTTAAAAAAAAAAAAGCTTAATGAACCAAGAAGTATACTTGTAACACATAAGATACACACATTGATACCCTTCATGTTTACATTGCTTTTTACAAGTTGATAAGAACAAGCAATACAACAGACAAATGAAACAAATGAGGGATTTGCAAAATAAGCATAAATATCCAATAAACATTTTGAAAGGATGTTCAACTTCATGAGTTATTAAATACAAATTTAAACAAAATATAAGTTTTCAGCTTTCAAAGTGGTAAAAGACTTTTGGTGAGATAACACCCAGTGTTCTGCTGGGTTTGGAGAAACAAACATGCTTTGCTTATAAACTACCACTGGATACGTAAGTTTATACAGCTTTGGGAGGTTGGCAAGTTGACATTATATATATCAAAAGCCCTGAAATTCTAGCCACTTTGGGACCCATTTACAGAAAGATGGAGTAACGGCCCTTTTCCCTATTTCTCCTGCTAAGTACAGGTAAAAATCTCACACATAATATAAAAATAAATGTAAGACTGCAAGAGGTACAGAGAAGAAAGCACACTGCTTAGGGACCTTGGGAGCAAAGGAACAAGATAAGATGGCAGAATCCACTGAGTTTGTTTTTGCTCCATATATCCCAGACTGGTTATGAGAGAAACAGGAAATTCAGAAACATCAATGGGCTCAGAAAGAAAACACCCCAAAAAACACCTACTCTCTCTAATCAGAGGACAAGGGGTAACCTAGCAAGACAAAAAACTTTTAGACAGTAATTGCTCTACTCCAGTAAAACACCACAGAAAAAACTGAGGCCCCAACCTCTGTACCTGCCATTGAAGGCTGAATGGGGGAGCTTAGACTCCCAGCACGTGCCAGGCTATAACCAGGGGCCCCAACCTCCCCAGTGAGGGGGTGTCAACGAGGCCAAGTAGGAAATGATGTGCAGTAATTTTACTTTTCTTTTTTACAACTTCCAAATTGTCAATACTGACTATGTATTATTATACAGGGGATATAAAAATATTTCATAGAAACATAGTTTATAAAAATAAATTTACACAAAAAAATCACAAACATAAAACAAATGTAATTTAGAAACCCAAAGATGAGTGCAGTTTTATTTTGTATCCTGCTAAAACAGATAAGAAGACATGAAAAAAGTGGGTTAAAGTAACAGGGGAAGATAATAAGGATAACTGTCATGGTAAAGATTCCCCTACATCACAAATCACCATAAAAGGAGAAAAAAACCCTCTCGAAGCTACTTTTCAAATGGCAATTTAGGATTATAGCAATACTGGACACGTTTTCATCACTCTCCCTGTGGGCATCTAGCACCCATCTCTAGGTAACCACACTTTTGCCATCTTGCGGTAAGTAGTAGCTCTACACTTGAAAACATAGTCAAGTTTTGCTTGCCTATACCAAACCATATTACTCTTCTGCTTCTCGTAATCCATTTAACAATTTGAGTAAAACTTAATGTAATTATACAATTAAAAAATATATAGTTGATTAAAAATGGCGGCGTGAGAGGTGACACACAGGCTTTCTCCTAAAACGGCATACAATATGAAAACATAATTAATACAACTAATCCTGAAAGAGCAACAGGAAAGAGGGACTGCGCGAGAATGCATACACCTGGGGAAAAGAGCAGTCCTCACAGAACAGGGTAACGTATCAAAGCTGGAGCCTGGCGGGGCCCAAGCCCTTCCCCACCCCAGCTCACCAGTGGAGAGGAAGAGAAACAGAGCAGGGAGGGAGTGGAGGCCTGGGATGCTGAATACCTAACTCTGGGAGGACAAACCTACATTTCATGGTGCTTCCAAGATACTCTCATGATTACGGGGTTGGAAAGCTAAGACAGGCAGAATTCCTGGAGGGATTGAGATTACAGCCTCTTGTAGAGAGCAGGGATCCATATCCGGCTGCTCTGGGACAAAAGTAAGGTGGGCAGTCTGAGAGACTTCCTAACGCGGAAGACCTTAGCAAGAGGGCTGCTAAAGGGGCAAGGGATGCACAGAGCTTACTGTTCAGGAGAGAGGACAAGTAGAAAAAATTGTCTGGGTGCACTCTGCCCAGCAGGTTGGGAGCTTTGCCATATAGACTCTCGTTTTTAAGGAGGAAAAAGAAATCTTCATCCTTAGACAATCTTCAGGTGCTCCAGCTCCCTGGCTGGCTACACAGCTCCAAGGAAGCCCACAGTGATATGCAGCCTACTGCACCTTTCTCCTGGCCAGCCCCACCTGGCTTGCAAACCGGCAAACCCTAACCTGGCAATAGCCCAGCAAGAGTGAAAATCTGTCTACAGCAACTAAAAACGCAAAGCACACAGGCTTATACCTGTGTGCTCGGCCCACTGGTTCAGGCAGTGGAGACAGGCATAGCAGCCAGGAACCAGGAAACAGCTCTTTCGTCCCCCCAGGAATGAATATCACTCCCCTGCAACACCCAACATTGCTTCAGGTGCTGAGCAGCTCCAGGGAGTAGAGTTTCTGGGCACTTGAGGGCACCATATACATACATGAAATAATAAAGGAACCTGGTTCAGAGTAAAATTATCAATACAATTACTGAGAAAGATTTAAATGACATAGACCTCATGACTCTTCCTGAAAGGAAGTTCAAAATAAAAATCATTAACATACTCATGGAGATACAGAAAGATATTCAAGAACTCAAGAATGAATTCCAGTTGGAGATCCAATCGTTGAAAAGCACAATGGAGGTTATTAAAGCAGATTGGATGTGGTGCAGGAGATGATAAATGAAATAGAAATTAAAGAGGAATGCAAAGAAGCTGAGGTACAGAGAGAAAAAAGGATCTCTAAGAATGAAAGAATATAGAGAGAACTGTGTGACCAATCCAAACAGAACAATATTTGCATTATAGGGGTACCAGAAGAAGAAGAGAGAGAAAACGGGATAGAAAGTGTCTTTGAGGAGGTAACTGATGAAAACTTCCAAAATCTGGGGAAGGAGATAGTGTTTCAAGCCATGGAGATGCACAGATCTCCCAAAACAAGGGACCCAAGGAAGAAAACACCAAGACATATAGTGATAAAAATGGCAAAGATCAAGTATAAGGACAGGCTATTAAAAGCAGCCAGAGAGAGAAATAAGATCACATCCAAAGAAAGCCCATCAGGGAATCATGAGACTTCTCAGCAGAAACCTTACAGGCGAGAAGGAGTGGCATGATATATTTAATGCAATGAAGCAGAAGGGCCTTGGATGAAGAATACTTATCCAGGAAGATTATCATTTAAATTTGAAGGAGGGATTAAACAATTCCCAGATAAGCAAAAGCTGAGAGAATTTACCTTCCACAAACCATCTATACAGTGTATTTTGGAGGGGCTTCTATAGATGGAAGTGTTCCTAAGTTTTAATAGCTGTCACCAGAGGTGATAAAACCATAGTAAAGAAAGTAGAACAGCTAATTACTAACCAAATGCAAAATTAAAGTAACTATACCCAAAGTCAATCAAGGGATAGACAAAGAGTACAGAATATGATACCTAATATATAAAGATTAGAGCAGGAAGAAAAAGGAGGAAGAAAGAAAAAAAAGAACCTTTAGATTGTGTTTGTAATAGCATACTGAGTTAAGTTAGACTGTTAGATAGTAAGGAAGTTAACCTTGAAACTGTGGTAACCATGAATCTAAAGACTGCAATGCCAATAAGTACATACCTATCCATAATCACCCTAAATGTAAATGGACTAAATGCACCAATCAAAAGATATAGAGTCACTGAATGGATAAAAAAACAAGACCACTCTACATGGTGCCTACAAGAGACGCACGTTAAACCCAAAGACATAAACAGACTAAAAGTGAGGGGATGGAAAAAAATATTTCATGCAACTAAAAGGGAGAAAAAAGCAGGAGTTGCAGTACTTATATCAGACAAAATAGACCTCAAAACTAAGAAAGTCACAAAAGACAAAGAAGGACATTACATAATGATAAAGGAGTCAATCCCACAAGAAGATATAACCATTAGAAATATCTACGTGCCCAACACAGGAGCACCTACATATGTGAAACAAACACTAACAGAATTAAAAGGAGAAATAGAACGCAATGGATTCACTCTAAGAGACTTCAACACTCCACTCACTCTTAAGGACAGATCAAACAGACAGAAAATAAGTAAGGAGAGAGAGGCACTGAACAACAATAGAACAGATGGACCTAACAGACATCTACAGAACTCTACACCCAAAAGAAGCAGAATACACATTCTTCTCAAGTGCACATGGAAGACTTTCAAAATTAGATCATATACTAGGCCACAAAAAGAGCCTCAGTAAATTCAAACAGATTGAAATTGTACCAACCAGTTTCTCAGACGACAAAAATATGAAACTAGAAATAAATTATGCAAAGAAAATGAAAAATACCACAAACACATGGAGGCTTCAAAACATGCTCCTAAATAACCAATGGATCAATGACCAAATAAAAACAGAGATTAAGCAATATATGGAGACAAATGACAATAATAATTCAACAGCGCAAAAATCTGTATGACGCAGCAAAGGCCATGCTAAGTGGAAAGTATATTGCAATACAGGTCTGCCTCAGGAACGAAGAACAATCCCATCTGAGCAGTCTAAACTCACAATTAGCGAAACGAGACAAAGAACAAATGAGGCCCAAAGTCAGTAGAAGGAGGGACATAATAAAGATTAGGGCAGAAATAAATAATATCAAGGGAAATAAAACAATAGAAAGAATCAATGAAAGCAAGAGCTTGTTCTTTGAGAAAATAAAAAAAATAGAAAAATCCCTAGCCAGACATATTAAGAAAAAAAGAGTCTACTCACATAAAGAGAATCAGAAATGAGAAAGGAAAAATCACTACAGATACCACAGAAATACAAATAATTATTAGAGAATACTATGAAAAATTATATGCTAAAAAACTGGATAACCTAGAAGAAATGGACAACTTTCTAGAAAAATACAACCCTCCAAGGCTGACCCACACAGAAACAGAAAATCTGAACAGACCAATTACCAGCAACAAAACTGAACTGGTAATCAAAATCCTACCTAGGAACAAAAGCCCTGGCCAGATGGCTTCACTGAATTTTATTAAACATTTAGTGAAGACCTAATACCCATCCCCTTAAAGTTTTCCAAGGAGTAGAAGAAGAGGGAATACTTCCAAACTCATTCTATGAGGCCAGCATCACTCTAATACCAAAACTGGGCAAAGACACCACAAAAATAGAACACTAAAGACCAATATCCCTGATGAACATAGATGCAAAAATACTCAACAAAATATTAGCAAACCGAATTCAAAAATACATCAAAAGGATCATCCATCATGATCAAATAGGATTATTCCAGGGATGCAAGAATGGTACAACATTCGACAATCCATCAACAGCATCCACCACATCAACAGAAAGGACAAAAACCACATGATCATCTCCATAGATGCTGCAAAACCACTCAACAAAATTCAACACCCATTCATGATAAAACCTCCCAACAAAATGGGTATAGAGGGCAAGTACCTCAACATTATATGGCCATATATGACAAACCCACAGTCAACATTATACTTAACAGCGAGAAGCTGAAAGATTTTCCTTTAAGATCGAGAACAAGACAAGGATGCCCACTCTCCCCACTTCTATTCAACATAGTACTGGAGGTCCTAGCCACGGCAATCAGACGACACAAAGAAATAAAAGGCATCCAGATTGGCAAGGAAGAAGTAAAACTGTCCCCGTTTGCTGATGACATGATATTGTAAATAAAAAACCCTAAAGAATCCACTCCAAAACTATTAGATCTATTATATGAATTCAGTAAAGTTGTGGGATACAAAATTAATACGCAGAAATCTGTGTCATTCCTATACACTAACAATGAACTAACAGAGAAATCAGGAAAACAATTCCATTCGCAGTTGCATCAAAAAGAATAAAATACCTAGGAATAAACCTAACCAAGGAAGTGAAAGACCTCGGAAACTATAAGATACTCATCAGAGAAATTAAAGAAGATATCAATAAATGGAAACACATCATGTGCTCATGGATAGGAAGAATTAATATTGTCAAAATGGCCATCCTGCCTAAAGCAATCTACAGATTCAATGCAATTCCTATCAAAATACCAATAGCATTCAACAAACTAGAGAAAATTGTTCTAAAATTCATATGGAACCACAGAAGACCCCCAAATAGCCAAAGCGATCCTGAGAAAGAAGAATAAAGCTGCGGGGATTATGCTTCCCAACTTCAAGCTCTACTACAAAGCCACAGTAATCCAGACAATTTCATACTGGCACAAGAACAGACCCATAGACCAGTGGAACAGACTAGGGAGCCCTGATATAAACCCAAAAATATATGGTCAATTAATACATGATAAAGGAGCCATGGACATACAATGGGGAAATGACAGCCTCTTCAACAGCTGGTGTCGGCAGAACTGGACAGCTACATGTAAAAGAATGAAACTGGATTATTGTTTAACCCCATACACAGAAGTAAACTCGAAATGGATCAAGGACCTGAATGTAAGTCATGAAACCATAAAACTCTTAGAAGACAACATAGGCAAAAATCTCCTGAATATAACCATGAGCAAATTTTTCCTGAATGCATCTCCTCTAGGAAGGGAAACAAAAGCAAAAAAGAACTCATGGGACTACATCAAACTAAAAAGTTTCTGTATGGCAAAGGACACCATCAACAGAACAAAAAGGCAGCCTACAAGTGTGGGAGAATATATTTGTAAATGACATATCCAACAAGGGGTTAACATCCAAAATATATAAAGAATTTATATGCCTCAACACCCAAAAAGCAAATAAGCCCATTAAAAAATGGGCAGAGGATATGAAGAGACTGATCTCCAAAGAAGAAATTCAGATGGCCAACAGACACATGAGAAGATGCTCCATGTCACTAATCATCTGGGAAATGCAAATTTAAACCACAATGAAATATCACCTCACACCAGTAAGAATGGCCAGCATCCAAAAGACTAAGAACAACAAATGCTGGCGAGGATGCAGAGGAAGGGGAGCCCTCCTACACTGCTGGTGGGAATGTAAGCTAGTTCAACCATTTTGGAAAGCAGTATGGAGGGTTCCTCAAAAAACTAAAAATAGAAATACCATTTGACATGGGAATCCCACTCCTTGGAAATTACCCAAAGAATACAATTTCTCAGATTCAAAAAGACATATGCACCCCTGTGTTTATTGCAGCACTTTTTACAATAGCCAAGATATGGAAGCAATCTAAGTGTCCATCAGTAGATGAATGGATAAAGAAGAGGTGGTACATATACACAATGGAATACTGTTCAGCCATAAGAAGGAAACAAATCCTACCATTTGCAACAACATGGATGGAGCTGGAGGATATTATGCTCAGTGAAATAAGCCAAGTGGAGAAAGACAAGTGCCAAATGATTTCCCTCATTTGGGGAGTATAATAATGAATCAAAAGTGAATGAACAAAACAGCAGCAGACTCACAGACTCCAAGAAGGAACCAGTGTTACCAAAGGGTAGGGGTGTGAGAGGGTGGGTGGGGAGGGTGGGACAAGGGGATTGAGGGGTATTATGTTTAGTACACATGGTGTGGGGGATCAAGAGGAAAACAGTGTAGCCCAGAGAAGGCAAACAGTGAATCTGTGGCATCTTACTACACTGATGGACAGTGACTGCATTGGGGTATGGGTAGGGACTTGATAATATGGGTAAATGTAGTAACCACATTGTTTTTTCATGTGAAACCTTCATAAGAGTGTGTATCAATAATACCTTAATAAAAAAAATATATATGGTTAATGATATTATGTTTCCCTCCTATGAGTCTCTAGAGTCCACTGTTTCTTAGTACCTCTCCTGTGGTACTTTCATATTCTACCTTTTACAGCTACTTTTGTATTTGTCTGAACTACATTGTGAGTCCCCTAAGGTCAGGACTATGTCACACTCATCTTTACCTACCCTGAAATGCCTAGCAAAGTATACTGCACTCAGCTAATATTGTCTTGTGCCCATTAGGTATGACAAGATTACAAACACTTCAAATCAGGCTTGTTAACTTCTGTTTCTTTATAATCCCTACAGCACATAGTTTACGTCCAGGCATAGGAATGTCTAATGTATACTTGCTGATTTCTACTTACTGAAACATCTTTAAGACATATATGTAGAAGGAATGATATCTGACAGGGTTGGAGACAGAAATTTTGATATATACAGGTAAAAGAACAGACAGATAAAGCAATTCCTAACTTTAGGCTCATAAAAAAGAAATAAATTGAGGATTTATACATGGCATGAGTTCAGTAATTAGATTAATAATTCTACAGAAATGTACAGAAGAAAACTAGCAGTAACGAAAAGAAATTTTATGAAAGTGTTTCCAATAAGCCTTAGAAAAATGAGAGAAAGAACTGGAAAGTTACAGAAATTCTTTCACTGGAGAACTTAACAATATGCCTGTGAAGATTTAGCCTCAGAAATATCTAGAGCCAAAGGGAAGGTATGAAATGACTTATTGTATGAATATACAGCATGAAGAAAATACTGCAACCAACAGTAACAAAAATAAATGGCAAAACACTATAAACACAACACAACTTTAACAGTAGCTGCCCCCGTTTACTTCCAAAACAAACAGAAAAGACAAATAAGCAGACTCTACTGTGCTTACATGTGCCTTTCATGCATGTCATTGTGGAAGAACATAACTCAATGACGCGAACAGCCAAAGTTCCTGGTTCTTCTGCTGGCACCGTCAAAATGGAAATCTAAAAAACAGAAACAAAATATCAGACATAGCTATTAGATCTCATTTCCATTTTTCTATCATTAGATTGTAGTTAACATCCAAAAAGAGTGTTTTTCAAAACTTATTCACGTATGAAAAAGTTTTAGCTTGCAGGGATTTAATTTTAGAGCAGAATTTGAAACATAAAACACCCATGTGTTTTAATGTCCAATTTCTGCATTATTTATATATGTATATACTATTATGCTGTATTAATTCACAGACAATAAGATTTTCAAATATATTTAATATTTATTAAATCCTTCAATTATTTTCAAAGGATGCAATTATGACTTACTACTTCTAAATTTTATGCACTTCAGTGTTTGAAATCAGATCATAGTTAACAATTTTGAGTATTCATAATGGCTAAAAATAGCAGTACTAAAAGTTAAAAAATGTTATAAATCCCAAAGATAGTGAAACAAGCAAAGTATATGTCAACATATAGCAAATTATAGACAAACATGTATCAAAATGTTTCAAAATGAAGGGTTTCAAATTAAGGACTCCATTAATAAAACTAGAAGCTGAGTATTAGAAGTGAAATTGAAAAATATTAACTAATGTTTATTGATATGCGTATACTGTCCTAGGCACTAGTAGGATGTGGCTATATGGCTTTATTATAAATTTAAAAGACTTTGACCACCTGGTCAATGCTTCTCTATAGAACCAAAAGTTTCAATTTTAATTCTCAATCTAATCTTCCATCTGAGGAAACTATATCCTCTCATATAAGAAATAATTGCTAAAATGTAAAGACCCACTTGCACTTTTACCTGTGAGAATTCTACTTAGATTTTGTTTGGTAATGTCATGTTGACAGCCACAGAGGAAAGCTCTAAAAATAGTAGTTCTTTTGATAACCATGACTATCCTATTACCATGTTATTTGTATGTCCATTTTTGGACTAAGATGTCTCAACAACTGTGAATATTCCTCTTAACTGTTTGCTGTTGTTCATGATAATAAGTGTCATACTTTAGCATTAAACAAAGAGGAGCCACAAAAACAGGTATCTAATGTTGTGCAATAATTAGCAAATGACTATTACTAAAAATATGCACATAACTGGAAGGGTATCTTAGGGCCTGCATCAGTATGTACATACAGGCATGCCTCATTTCAGTGAGCCTCACTATTCTGGGCTTCACAGATACTACATTTTTTTCTTTACAAATTGAAACTTTGTTGCAACCATCAAGCAAGTCTATCAGTGCCATTTTTCCCAACAGCATTTGCTCACTATGCATCTCTGTGTCACTGTTAGTAATTCTCACTGTAATTTATCAAACTTTTTCATCATTATATTATGGTGATCTGTGGTTGGTGACCTTTGAAGTTACTATTATAATTGTTTTGGGGCACATGAACCATGCTCATGTAAGATGGCAAAGTTAGTAAACATGTGTGTTCTTACTGCTACACTGACTGGCCGTTCCCCCATCTCTTTCTCTCTCCTCAGGCCTCCCTATTCCGTGAGACACTACAATGTTGAAATTAGGCCCATTAATGGCCTTTAAGTGTTCAAGCAAGAGGAAGAGTCACACGTCTCTCACTTTAAATTAAAACCTAGAAATGATTAAGCTTAGTAAGGAAAGCACATTGGAAACCGAGATGGGCCAAAAGCTAGGCCTCTTGCACCAAACAGTTAGTCAAGTTGCGAATGCAAAGAAAAGTTCTTGAAAGAAATTAAAAGTACTATTCCAGTGAATACACAAATGGTAAGAGAATGGAACAGCGTTCTTGTTGATATGGAGAAAGTTTAAGTGGTCTGGATAGATCAAACCAGCCACAACATTCCCTTAAGCTAACGCCTAATCCAGAGCAAGGCCTTAAGTGTCTTCGAGTCTATGAAGATTTAGAAGTGAGAAAGCTGCAGAATAGGAGTTGGAAGCTAGCAGAGGCTGGTTCATGAGGTGTGAGGAAAGAAGCCAACTCCAAAACATCAAAATGCATAGGGCAGCGGCAAGTGCTGATGTAGAGGCTGCAGCAAATTATCCAGAATATGTAGCTCAGATAATTAATGAGGGTGGCTACATGCAACAACAGCTTTTTCAATATAGATGAAAGAGGCTTTTATTGGAAGATGCCATCTAGGACATTCATAGCTAGAGAGGAAAAGTCAATGCCTGGCTTCAAAGAGCAGGCTGACTCTCTTGTTAGGGACTAATTCAAATGGTGACTTTTTAGTTGAAGCCATTGCTCATTTACCATTCTGAGAATCCTAGAGCCCTTAAGAATTATGCTAAATTCTATTCTGTTTGTGTTCTATAAATGGAACAACAAAAAAAAGATGACAGCACATCTGTTTACAACATGGTTGACTGAATACTTTAAGCCTACTATTGAGACTTACTGCTCAAAATAAAAGATTCCTTTCAAAATGTATCAGTTCTTCATCATCCAAGAGCTTTTATGGAGATGGACAATGAGATTTATGTTGTTTTCATGCCTGCTAACACAACATCCATTCTGCAGCCCATGGATCAAGGAGTCACTTCAGTGTTCAAGTCTTCGTATAGAAGAAATAGATTTGATAAGGCTATATCTGCTACAGATAGTGATTACTCTGATGGCTCTGGGCACAGTAAACTGAAAATCTTCTGAAAAGGATTCACCACTAATAACATTTGTGATTCATGGGAAGAGGTCAAAAGATCAACATTAATAGGAGTTTGGAAGAAGGTGATTCCAACCCTCATGTATGACTTTGATGGCTTCAAGACTTCAGTGGAGGAAGCTACTTCAGATATGGTGGAAATAGCAAGAGAACTAGCACTGGGAGTGGAGCCTGAAGCTGTGACTGCACTAGTGCAATCTCATGCTAACAATTTAATAGGTGAGGAATTGCTTACGAATGAGCAAAGAAAGTTGTTTCTTGATATGGAATCTATTGCTGGTGAAGATGCTGTGAAGCTGAAAAGACAGCAAAGGATTTAGAATATCACATAAAGTTAGTTGATAAAGCAGCAGTAGGGCTTGGGAGGATTTAAACAGTTCTACTGAGGGTAAAATGCCGTCAAACGGCATTGTGTGCTACAGAGAAATCATTTGTGAACAGAAAAGTCAATTATGACGCAAACTTCATTGGTGTCTTATTTTAAGAAATTACCACAGCCGCCCCAACCTTCGGAACCACCACCCTGATCAGTCAGCAGCCATCAACATGAACGCAATACTCTCCACCAGCAAAAAGCTTCTGACTTGCTCAAAGCTCAGGTGATAGGTAGCATTTTAACAATGAAGTATTTTGAAATTAAGGCATATATGCACATAGTTTTTTTAGACATAATGCTATTGCAGACTTAAAAGACTACAGTATAGTGTAAGCATAACTTCTATATGCAATAGGAAAACAAAAAACTCATTTGACTCACTTTATTGCAATATTCATTTTTGTGCAATATTTGCTTTATTGTAATGTTTGCTTTATTGTGGTAGTCTGGAACCCAACCTGTAGTATCTGAGGTGAGCCATCATCTATAACCTTTAAAAATTGAGATATAATCAGTAATCCCCTACCACTTCACCTTCTATCTCCTGAACTCTGAGAATGTAATGTCTTATATCTCAGGGACAGTAAAAAGGCATCAAGAGAAAATTCACTCAACCCTCTAATACCACTTCCATAAAATTTATGTGGACCTACACTTACTCTTTCCTCTTTAAGTCACACCATTCATAATGCAAAAACTTAAAGAGTTGAAATAACCCATTTAGGGAACAAAGATAGGCAGACTGATCATTCTGATGGCTGTGCGGAGGGTGGATTTGAAGGGGACAAGAAGAGAGGCAGGGCGGTCAGTGAGAAGGCAGAGATGATGAGTTCCAAAACCAGAGTAGTGAGAACAAGGACTGAGAGGAAAAGCAGACTGGTGCAACTTCCAACAAGCGCACTGATAGGAACCTGGAGGCTCCAGAGATGTCAGAAGGGGAAGAAGCTGTTTGTGGAAGGATATCAGTGTCATTCATGGAAGAAGGGAGCACTGGATGAGTAGTTCCGAGAGGGAAGTGGTGAGTTCAGCTCTTGAGTATGTTCGGTTTAAAGGGTCCCTTGGCATAGATAGCCAGCAGGAAGTTTGGCATATGGGCCAAGATGCCAAGGAGATTGAGAAGTGGCTGTCACCAACATTCATGCAGAGGTGAAACAACAAGAGTACACGGAATCAAGCAGCAAGAGTGCACAGAACAAGAGGTATTGTGGAAGCAAGAATCCTTCCACAGTATTGAGGAGCCCCGATATTTAAGAGGAGGACAGAGCCCACAAAGGAAGCAGAGGGAGAGGAGCCAGAGAGTTATGAGGAGAACCAGGAGAGCTCAATGTCATGGAAGCCAAAGGAGTACTGAGTTTCAAAAGAAAGAGAATAAACAACATTGCCAAATATATCAGAAAAGACCTGGTAGACAGAAACTAGAAAATGTCCTGTGGCCCTAACGATTGTGAGTTATTAATGAGATTTTAGCAAGAGAAACTGCAGCGGAAATGTGAGGGTGGAAGCCAGAATGATCGATAAATGAATGAGAGGGATGTTGCTGGATGCAGCAAGTACAGATACTGTCTTGAAAACGTTGAGAAGAGCAGAGGAGAGACTGGATACTAGCTAGACATGGAGGCAGAGTCGAGGTAACACTTTTTATTTTGTTTTGTTCTTTATTTTTACTTGGGGAACAGAAAACACTAGTACATGTATGTAAGTTGAGGAGGGGAAGGTGCCAGTAGTGGCGAGAAAGCTGAAGATGCAGGAGAGAGAGCAGGCATACAGGGTGGGGGTGTGCTTGCGTGTCATGGGCACTTGTGAAAGGGGTGGCCTTGGACAAAGAGGAGAGCCCCCTCATTAGTGTATATGCCAGTGTACATAAGTCGTGGGTGGTGGGGCAGGAGGTCAAGGGTCATTGTGCTTAGTAGGTGGCCTCATTTTCCTCAGTGGAGTGGGGGCAGGGGTGAGAGGACTAAGGAAGACAAGGATGGGTAAAATAGTGAAGACCTGGACTAGGCATGGAGGGGAAAGGGAGAGGGAGCTGCCTGAGGCCAGTGGAAAACCTAAACGGTAGTGGGTTCTGAGGATTCAGGCAAATGACGATGGCACCCCTGACTCTGTGGCAGTGCCAGTCTGTCTAGTTGTGTGGTTTTCTCAAGCAGCCCTCAGTGGTCCAGCTACAGATTACAGCCTCCTCTGGGATGGGATTTTCCTCTGTGGGTGTAGTGGAAGAACACAGCTATATGGGAGTTGGAGGAAGGGCAGTTCAGAAGATACACTAAGGGGTCTAGGACAAGGAAAAGGAAGAGGTCAGAAGGAAACTGCTAATCTGAGAAGAAAAAGAGAAGACAAGAAATTGGTTTCTTAACAGTTCAAGAGGATGGGAGGGGAAAAGAGAATGAAAGAGTTGGAAAGATAAGGGCAGATTTATGCTGCTGGAAACCATGACTTCCAGACTCACCTGGGCCACACTGATGCTCCCCAGCCATCTGACCACAACACAGGTCACTCTCCAGCTCCCCACAATGACTATTTTTAGAACTTTTTTGAGCTTTGATCCATTCCCCCCCCACACACACACACCCTCATTCTCAGAAGATTCCCTCACCTTGCAATTTAAAGAGTAAATGGAACCCACCAGATGGGAACTCCTAAACTACAAATGGTCCAGCATTCACACTCTTATTTTAAGGTGTCTCATATCCCATCTAAGGGCAACGTTTTACTTGGATCTTGCTGAATCAACTATCTTCCTTCTCTCCTGGATATCTTCAACCTCTCCCTCTCTACTGGCTCCATCTCATCAGCTAAAATACACATTAAACTTTAAAAGGAAAGACAAGGCCTCTTCACTTCCACATCCCTCTTCAGGAGCCACTTCCTCTCTCCTACCCTTCACAGCATAGCTTCTTCAGAATTGTTTCTATTTGCTCTCTTCACTTTTCTGCCTCCCTGTCACTCTGACCTACTCACAAAGCTCATGGTTTACTGGGAGATAGAGACAAGACAACTGGCAATTACAGCATAGTGTGATGAACGCTATGATGGCTGCTGCACCATTCCTTGCTCATACTCATCACAATGAACTGTAGCTGCAATTTGTCTGTATTTATGTCTTTCAGACTGCAAGCTATAATGGCAGAGAAGCTCTCATGGTTAGTACTGGCTCTGCAGAACTCAGCACACTGGTTGACATGTAAAAGGCACTCATTGGTTGAGGAATGATTAAATGAAAGGATTTATGCTCACATACATAACAAATGTATCTGTGTTATATAATCAAAAACTTCCAATTTAAGGAATTTTAGGAACCTGTTTTCATCATTAGCACACAGAATAGGTCTGACAGTCACACTGAAAAAGCTGATTTTATCAGTCAGTGTAAAATAGGGTCAGAAGAGAAGGGGACATACTTCTGGAATTCAGTGTGCAGAGTGAGGAAAAACCACAGACATAAAGCCATTCCTATAGAATTGGGGGTGAGGAGGAGGAAGAGGGACCTGAAATGAACAGTGGTAATGAGGAAATATTAGAACTGGAAATGTGTGTTGATACTCATTTACACCAGACCTAATGGTGGGCTTACCACCACTGCTTTAGGGTTGGTTATCATGAAGACTTTCCTCCAAGATTTTTAAATGTATTTTCTGGGGATTCTCTTTTTCTTCCCATAATAACATATTTTCAATTTAATAGAAATAGTTGTCAAAAACTAGGATTTAGTCCAATTTTCCTAAAATAAATCTGTTATATAAGACACAATTATTTGTTCCCCTGGAAGGAAATCTATAAGAAACCGAGATTAGTACATAATTGCTCATGTGTATTTTTAAAAAATGAATTAAATGTATGCTAGCATGTATGGCTTAATACATTTTTATTTCACCAATATTAATTTCTACATACTAGCATATAGATTAAGTTAACAGCATGTTATTAAAGAGTACAGTACTTAAATTACCTGTTGATTGGAATCTGCTTTTAGTACAGATCTATCTGTAATCAGGACTGCCCTAGAGATCTGCCTGTAATGCAAAACACAGATATCAGTGATTCAGACTCCATGGACAAGCTTCATTTGTAGTTATATAACCACCAGAAGGCACGTTTCAAAGATTTAAGTCATGATAAAAGTGTCACCTCCCAAAACCAAGTCAAATTCTCCTTTAATCTTTTCTTGGCTCACGAAAGGAGGATGTGTGACCTGCAAACAAACCCCAGCTGATGCGAAGGAGTTGAAATTAGGCTAGGCTTCCCTAAACCCAAGTCCTATAAGAGACCAGTGGTAATATGTTGAATTTATATTTGGTTTGGTATACATTTGCATTTTACTTGGAGAACAGAGTCATATAAAAGTGTCAAGGTAAGCATACAGCTAAATTTCCCAAAGTTTCACCTTCCCTTGGGAAGTGGGTGGAGAGGTGCCTTACCTGTATTGCACATTCGAGCATGTGTTCTCAGAAAAGTAACTGTCCTCCACAAGGAAATGCTTAGCGATTATTCTCTGACCGAACTGATCAATGATTGCTTTGCATCTACAAAGAAGATAAGCATAGCAAAAAAGTTCTCATTTATGACTAAATAACTGATAAACAATAATGAGCATAATCAACTAATTTTGAATCTAAAACCAGTTTCTTAGTGGACAAGATTTAAAAATTGCCTACAATTTCACACTTTGACACAAAACTTACTAAATTATAGAATACATAGTCTTGTTGCTATTTTGTAGTCTCTTAAACTATAAGCATGAAATAGAACTTATTTTGAACACCATTATTAAGTAACAGTAAAGTTAGGACAAATACCATAGTATAAGCTTTTCTCATGTTTTGTAACATGTAAGATTTTCCTTTGTTTAGAAAGCAGTCTCTCTTTTTTTTCCTTAACAGATTTAAGAAAAGGGGGAGAGAAAACTTGATTAAATATCTTGTTAAATCATTCACAGCCTGTATAAGCCACTATAGGCTTTTTATTTTTCTGTTAAGTGTTGCTTTCTCTTTTGTTCAGAATCTCTGGTCACATGTGTGATAATGTTTAAAGCCAAAAAAAAAAAGGGGGGGGGGGCAGAGCTTCTTTTAATACCTGTTTCCACTTTACTTCAAAGGATGATCATAGAAAGATTTCTTTCAAATGCTGTTGCCAAATAAGGAAAATACTTATGCACAGACATTATCAGGTCTCTGTCATCTGATATGTGTTGGGACAATGAATTATATAGAACCCTCCATTGACCTTCTTTCAATGTGTCTAGATAAAAGGATGAAAGTTAGAATCCATCTCCTTGCAGTGCCACAAGTTATAAATGTACTTTATAGGGCTCATTATCCAAACTAATGGACTAAGGGCAACATCCTTGAAATGGACTTACCAGCACTGACAAAGCCAGTATGCAGTATTTCAGGAAGTATATGCAAATGCCTGCATGTTTGCTATATCTTTTTATTATGGAAATATCACAATGTACTTTTGTCATAGCTTCTCCTTTTGGAACGAGAATTATTTAATTAGAAATACACTTATATGTTGCTCCTCACAATATGCAAACAAGTAATTTTAAACTTTTATTACCATATTTTAAATATATTGGTACAAATTAAAATATCCTATATCACTCTAAAAACAAGTCACCTAAGAGATATGTACCAGGCATAAAGGCATTAAAAATAAAATTATGTACACCCAAGACCAAGTGAGAGGAGTTTAATGTGGATTTCTTAAAGGTAGATGATGATATGCTGATATTCTTAAATAAATGGCATGCCACTGCTGTTGAGACAGACTATGATATCCTGTGATTTTAGATAAACATCATGTTTTAGTCAGTTAAACACATATTAATACATATGTTATGTTACATTATTATTTATGTAATTTCTTCCCATCTTACCTCCACTTTCTTTTTCTTTTCCACTTACATTTCTATGCATATTTCCTAACATGTCATTCAACTAGAACTCTTGCCTTATGAAATACTTAACTAAATAGATATATGGTATTTGTACCTAGATATAGTATTTTCCAGAAAAATTATTTAAAAACTGAAAAGGTAAGTTAACTCACTCCGTTTCCTGTTTTTAAAACATTCATATACAGTTTAAAACACATGGTACTTTAGACAACAGAGAAGAGAAATCTGCTGATCCATCTTTAAACATGGATTCCTATTTGTCCTGGAAGCAATGACCAGCCTTTTTCTTACCTTTAAGTCAGAGACTATAGAAAGTTAAGAGGGAATAATCTGGGCAGAAAAGGGAGGGTATTAAAATCTTCTATATCTTGACAGGGACTTGGGTTATACAGATTTATCATTTGTCAAAACTCAGCTAATGAGCACTTAAGATTTGGGCACTTCACTTTACATAAATTTTACATTCAAAGGAAAAAGCTGTAAATAAATACTGAACTCTAGTTAATAATAGGCATGCAGAGGTGTTTAGAGGGAATTATACTGACATCTGGAATTTACTGTGAAGTGCTTAAAAAAGGTGACTAGATAGGTAGGGGAACGCCTATGTGGTAGATATATAATTAAGCACGTACATTGAAATGTTAACTGTAGACTTTCGGTGGTAGATATAAAAACGTTGACTCTGACATTCTTTCGACTTTGGTGTAGATTTGAAAATTTTCATCATAAAATGGAAAAAAATTGGTGGGTGGTGGGTGTTAGTATAAATCCTGGATTCTAGTCTAAGTCTTTGCAAAGGGCTCCCACTTAAATAAACCACACAATGAAACCTGGCCCTCAAGCTTGTGGAGACCTCCTTGCTTTGTAGGCTTCCAAACACTAATAGGGCTGTTTCAGTGGTAGCTATACCTTGGTGACAGGCAGACACTGGTAGAAAGAACTACTAGGAATCACTCTTAAGGGAAGGAAGTATGTGGGTGCAGGGGTTAGGGAGCTCAACTATGCAAGAACAATATACCAATAAATGTGCCTATTTATGCTGAAGCTTCTGGATGAAATCGTGATTCTTAGAGATGGAGGAGGAGGAGGAGGAAGAAAATCAGAATCACACCTGGGGGACTTTTTCAAATTATAAGTACCCCTGGAGATTCTGATAAGCTCCCAAATCCCAAGAAAGAATCACTGTCAAGTGTGCCACTGTTATTGTTGTATCTTTAATTCGTGCTAGGTGGAGAAGAGTCCAGAGCTATTGCTATAGAATATTGATTTCTGCAGAAATTGAGGTGATGGTCCCATATGCCCAGTCAGTCTGGTAGGTGATAATAACATGGCTTGCCTGATAGTCTCACTCTGAGGTACTAAGGCTCTAAGCCTGAGCAAAGCTGTGCAAATCAAGACATGTTTATGTAAGTGATTAAGATTTGTTTTCCCCTCAGATACCTGACTTACTGTTATATACTAGGCCTAACTGGGAGAACAATGAAGAAAGGAATATTGATTTAAGACCTAGGCTTAGACTCTGTATTACAAAGATTAACATAAAAAATGAGGTGGCATTCAAGTAATGGAAGAGAAAAATGAAACAGTGCTGCTAGAGACATTAAAACACACTCCAATGTGAACCTGAGTACGCCATTAAAGGTTAACAGCATTTTGGATTTAGTTGAGGACCTTGTTGAGCCTCATAAATAGTAAACTGAGGAGGAACATGATAGGAGTCCCCTGTTACAGGGACACAATGACCAAGTTGGTCATAAGAATCACCGAAGCCAGACAGAACAATTCTAGAGCTGAGCTTTCTAAATCAGCAAATCACAACAGTTATTCAGTTTTTGGTTCAATGTCATGAAGGCACAAACAGCAAAATGACGATAAGGAAGAAAACACTCAGCAAGATAAAAATTCATTATCTGGAATTTGGCCCAGATGAGAAAAACAGCATTAAAATAGGTATCCAATCTCTATGACCTTCAGAATTAATATCCCAACAAGACTGCATGGTAAGGAATACCAAAGTCACATAAAAAATAATTAAAAGGAAAATGTGTTTATTAAGGATATTAGAAGATTGCCAATCACTGAAGGAAAGAAAATAATTCTCCCAGTACTATGCCCTTCTATGCTTTCTCACACACATTAGTTTAACTGTGATGTCTTTGGTAAAACCATTCCAAAACACTTAGCCATTATTTTTTGAGTAAAAATCTACTCCAAACAGATGGGTAACTTCAAATCTATGGCTCTCTGCTCTGACCAATTCTAAGCTCTGTATCTACATTTTTAACTATTATCCATTTCTTCCTGGACAGACACCAAACCCTTTTTAAACCTAGCATACCCCAAACTGAGTTCCACCATGGCTCCTCACCTGCTTCCCCCTTGAAATCCCTCTCTCAGGTAATGACACAGAGTTTCCCTAGCTCAGAATCTCTCTTCCCACATCTCACCTGCTACTCAAGTTTGATTCCACCTTACAAAGATTTCTTGAAACTAGCCTCTTCTATCTTCACTGAAACTGCCTTTAGACTCTTGTTAAGTCTAAGAAGATAATGGACTGCTAGCAAGTTAGCAGCTCATTTGTTTGACATGAGTGTACAGTGTAACAACCACATGCCAAGCACTGTTCTAAGAGGTGAAAATAAAAATATCTTGTCCTTAAGGAGTTCTCAGTATGATGAAGATTCAGACACAATTATAAGACAATGCCCATGTCCTCTGACAAGAGAAGAGGACAGGATATCATGAGTATTCTAAGGAGAAGTATCTAACTCAGTTTAGTGAGAGGGGCTGTTGAAGGGTCAGGCGGTGGAGTATCAGGCTCTTCAGAGGAAGTATTAGCTGCTTTAAAGGATGAAAATCAGTTAAACAGGCAAATAAAAAGAACATTTCAGGTAGAAGGGCAGCATTTGCTGAAGTATAGAGGCAAGTAAGAAGCACAGTGAACCATAAGAGGTTTGGTATTAACTGACAATAAAATGGAAGCAGGGAGGGAAGACAGATGCATTTAGAGGTAGGCAGAGGCCAGATCCCAGAGTCTCACATGTCACGTAAAAGGGTCTTATACTTTATTCTGAAGTGACATAAAGCCAGTGAAGATTTTTACACAGGAAGGGAGAGAGCTGTATCTGTATATTGAACAGATCTCAATTTGTACCTATCTCATTACTTTATTTGGTCTTTAACACCCCCCAGTAGACTATTAAGCTCCCTGAGAACAAAGACCATGACTGTCTTGCTCTCTGCTGTCTTCCCAGTGCCTGGCACACATTAAACAACTAATACTTGTTGCCTGAATGTCTGAATGGATGGAAGGATGATGGAAGTATTCCATGCATGTGAACAGTGTAGAGACAGAAACAAAGATACAGAGTCTCTGACTTAGGAGATAAAGAATCTCTCCATCACAGTGCTTCTTACAAATCACTGTTAGAATTACTAACCAGAAGTAGCAAATTTAATCTTGTTACAAATCCCCTTAAAACACTACTGATAATAGTCCAAACTCCTTAGCATAGCATAGAAGGATCTTCACAATACATCTCCTCCATGGGATTCCACAGTATCCAATACATTAATAATTCCTACCAACTAACATGTATTGAGCTCTTGCTATGTATAACAAATAGCTCTCTGTGCTTTACCTGTTCACTTAATGCTAATAATAACCCAATGAGATAGGTACTGTCATATCCCACTTTGTAAAGAAACTGAAGCACAGAGAGGTTAAACAACTTGTTAAAGTTCACTCAGTTAGTAAGTGGGGAACCCAGGTCTATCTGACTTTTCAGCCTGCACTGTTTACTGCTATCTCTTCATACACAAGGGCAAGGTCCATGTTTTGCTCATCTGTTTATCCCCATAGCAACTAGCACAGGAGTTGATGGAGGTTAAATATCTAGAATACTATCACTACCATTCTGCAAATGGGACATGCTAAAATCAGAAATTCAGCAATTTTTCTATAATGACAAATGGTATGAAGAATCGGTCACCTCATGCTTGGTATAACACACTATTCATTAATAATTTCCAAGTATCTGGGAAAGAAACAGTTATTCCTGACATCAGAAAAAAGTTATCTCCAAGAAATAGTCATAGCAGGAAATCTACTAAGTGAGACAGCTGAAGTACACAAGGAACATTAGCTGAAGTAATTAGATTCAGACTACTGGTTACAGACATATCTGGTCCAAGGTCATCCATACCATACCCTAATACCAAATACTGTATTGCTAAGTGGCCAAACGTAATTTACAGGAGTTTTACATGGTCAGCACAGATGTAAAGGAAAAGAAATATATTCAACAAGAACATTCAGTGTTTCCAGAAACAGTCAACAGAGGGGTTCAGTATTAGAATTTAGTGAGCGGATATAGAGAAGAACTACTGATATCTATGTCCCCTGAAAACCAAGAATGCAGAGCCAATGGGTAACATAGCAAAGAGAGCACAGTCAACATGGATCTCAGAAAAAAAAAATTAAACAAAAATGAAAAATAAGATCTAGCTGAAAATAAGTATGCATTTGATTACATATTCTCTCAGAGTTTGTATACTTTGATGTGTAACCACAATAAACTTAATGCTATGATCATTTATGCCTCTATTGGCTTTCCTAAATGTAGGTGAAAAGAAAAGCACAAGAAAGGCTAGGCTAATCATCAGTTTTTAATCTTCATTCATTTCATTTAACACATAGCTATTGAATAAAATGTGATAGAAACTTGCCTTGCTTCTGGAGACAGTGTAGATAGTAGTGAGATCCTGCCTTTCCTTAGAGAGGGCCTACAATTATATGTATGGGGACCTGACTCTGGTTGGCAGATGGTTTGGATCTAGTCTGTGAGGTCAGAAAATAAACTTAGACCTTAAGCTTGAAGCATGAGTAGTTCTTAACTATACCAAAGGGGAGAGGGGATGTCAAGTGTTCCACATAAATAGAGAAAGAAAAGCAATCTAAAAGTATAAGAAGCCAAATGCAAACCTCTGCAGACTTCTCATTTTAGAATTTTTCTAAATGCTGAAATAAACATTTCAAATATTCTAATTAAACTTAGAATAAACAAGTGTTTGAGTCAACCTGGATTCCTTAAAGAAACGTATGCTAAATATGCCCAAATATGAACTCAAGGTTTTACTTCAAAAAGTTTATCCCTCACTTTATATTCAGTTCTAACAAAACATCTATTACTAGTAGTTCTCTTAATTAATTGATTTTGAACAAGAAAGTAGTGTTTGGAAAAGATACATAAGTCTCAGTCAATTTCAATCAATACTAGCTTTAGATATTTATAGAGACTATTTGATTTGATAGAATGGAGTTCTTTTAAAAGGCAAAAAATATATAAACTTGATAATTATTAGTGAAGGCATGAATTTATAATTTTCAAGTATTGGTTGTCTCTTAATTAAAACTTTTAAAGATCACTTAAGCAATTCAATATAATGAGAATATTGTAGACATCATGAATATTATGAATGCAGGTCAAATTTTAAAAAATATCCTAATATTGAAAAAATAAGTGTTTATGGCTTGGAATAAACTTTCCAGTAAGAGAATCATATGCAGAATCCAAATGGCTGGCTATCTTAAACAACCACGATGGAAAAGAAGAAGATATTCATTGGAAAACTGGACTTCTAGTAATGTAATAACATAATAAATAGCATGAGCAGACATTTTGCTATTTCCTTTATATCTGTAAAAGTAGATACATATATTTGGGTTTTCTATTCTGTTCCACTGGTCTGTGGGTCTGTTTTTGTGCCAGTACCAAATTGTCTTGATTACTGTGGCTTTGTAGTAGAGCTTGAAGTCAGGGAGCATAATCCCCCCCACTTTATTCTTTCTTCTCAGGATTGCTTTGGCTATTTGGGGTCTTTTCTGGTTCCATATGAATTTTAGAATTATTTGTTCCAGTTCATTGAAGAAAGCTGTTGGTAGTTTGATAGGGATTGCGTTGAATCTGTAGATTGCTTTAGGTAGTAT
>JAQQAC010016209.1:67625411-67811236 GCA_029783875.1 Phataginus tricuspis
AAAAAAAAAAAAAAAGAAAGAAAATGGCCAGAAGAACTCATAAAAAAAAAAAGTAGATACATATAAGTTCAACATTTTTTAAATTTCTCACTGTGACTGAAGATTACCCAATATGCAAGAATGGCCTCCATTTGGGCATATAAAACATTTTAAGATAATTCATTTCTAAAAGTTAAGGAAAAACGGAGTACTTTCTATGTACTTTTGTAACTCAACCAAAGCATGTCACATCTGAGAGGACACTCAGCAATTACAGCAGAGTCCATCTAACTTATCTTATGGATAAAGGAACTGGCCCAGAAAAAAGTAACTTGCCCACTGTCATGCATGGCAGTGATGGAGTTCCAGGTGTTCTCTCATTCCACGGCTACCTGACCATGCATGCCTTAGGAGCTGTTAGGTAATAATTGTTATTCTTGAGCTCTTTCTATGAAGATATAAAAGTAAGGTTAAATCAGTAGCAGTGTGTCTGCTATTTAAAATTCAGAGTTGATTCCAATAGGTCTGGAAGGTTCATCTTGGTAAGGGCTTAAAATGAATTAAGAGGTAGAGCCCCCAGTGCACCATGGAACACAGTACAACTGGCTAAATCGTGAATTTTACCTTATAGATGAGTGTTTCTCTGCATCATGTAAGGAGTACATACATTAGATTTAATTGGGGTTTTCCTTAAAACTGCAAACTCCTTGGCTCAACTCTAAGCACGTTATACAATTTTAGTCTCCAAGGGTGAAGCATAGAAATCTGCCTTTTTTTTTTTTTTACAAGTTTACCTGCTGTTTCTTAGGCACATTAAAATTTGACAACTACCAAACTTTGGTCTTTGGACCCTTAGCCCTGAGCTATCTGTTGCAACTTAAATCTGCAGGAGATCATAAAGAGTTCCTCTGTTTAGAGTCTGTAATAAAAACTAAGTCAAAGTTAAGGTAAATGTAGCCTTGAAATGTAGTTCAACAAATGCTATTACTGTACTAACGTATTCATGTCTTTCTTTTTAAAACAAACATAAGCCATGCAAATTCTTCATGTCACTAAGAGTAACCTGTGGGACTGGAATGGGGCCCAAAAAAGGCAAAAGGATCTAAGTAAATAAGCACCAAACAAGCAACTCATTATCTGGCTTTCCATTATGAGAACATGCTCATGCTTCAAAATGAATGCATAAGGAAAAATGACTCCAAGAGTCGTAAAGACAACTATTTCTTCATGAACTGCCACAGAACTCTTCATGAGCCAATAACTGAATATCCGGAGACTTCAGGGACAGATTTTTCACTGTAGATTATGTTTCATTTATGTAGTACTTTCTGTTAAAGTTTTAAAAGTATTTTACAAGCCCTTAAACCATCTGTCTGTTTTATCTTATACCAGAGAATTATTTTTCTAAAGTAAATTCACTGTCTAATCATTACATGATCTAGAATTAATTTTTCTCCACTATCTGTCAAAATACTAGTTATTGTGCAATAACTAGTCTATAAGAACATTTTATGACATTTCCAAACATACACAATCATTGTGAAGTGAAAGAAGCAGCTTAAATTGTATACATTTTAATTTTTCCCCCAAAATATGAAGGTACTTTATGACCTGAATAATACTATTTCTTTATATACCACTAAAAACAGTCATGTAAGAGATACAGGTTGGTAGATGCTTAAGAATACCTAACAACAACAAAACCATGTAGCAGTTAAACTCCCAAAACTTTATAGTTGGTCCATTTAAGTTTCAATGTAAAACTCAGAAATGAAAGAATACTACTTACTTAGTGTAATTCAGACAAAAGCATATCTTATCTTAGCAACTAAATAATAAATCCTAGAAAAAATGTAATTGAAATATGAAAATACATAGATAAATAGATAGTGCTCAGATTTTTCTTTTTAAAGCAGGTACTTTCTTACTTCAATCTTAAACCAGCCTGTAGGATTATTTATTTTTTATTAATAATTTTACACCTGACTTTATTTTCAAATACACTTTCTTTTTTAAAAAACCAATACACTTTCTGCAGGGATGACAAATATCAGTATTAGGAAATCCAATTATACAAAAAATACTACATCTAGTCCGGGGTAGATATATTTTTTAAAAATACTACATCTAGTCTGGGGTAGATATATGGTTGTAAAAGAATTTATCCTTAGATAACAGGGCAACACAGTTTATGACAACAATCTACCTAAAAACTCATTAAAGTCTTTTCTCTTGGAGTGACATGCATTATCAGCAGAGATTAATCTGATGAGTCTTTAGGTGAGCTCCATTTTTAAAAATGCAATAACAGAGGGCTTTGTTGTCATCTGATGAAAATCAATTAAAGGAGGTAAGGCCACAAGGAAAACTAACATCACTCATCACCCAGCCCCGGCAGCTGAAATGATTTGTCTTCCAAGCTTGGATGATCAGGAGCTATAGTTATATTGCAGGGAAATTAATTTAGTTTCTATATTCTGAACTCATTTTCCTTGTTCTGGAGGACCTAAACACAAATTACTTTTAATCAAGGTTGATATGTTATTAATACCAAGGAGGATCTTTGAAGAATCATTTTTTTAAAATCGACTTTATCATTTTTCACCTGCGCTTGGTGCGTAAATATAGGAAAGTAACTTATATCATCCTTACTTTCCAGATTCTTTGTCCACAACAAGGCACTGTACTGAATGGCGAAGACAATAGATCCCTCCAAACACAGCACACATCCTAGGGAGGGAATAGGAAAATGAGAATTAGGATTCGTGAGTTGAAAATTAAAGTGATATTTATTTTTAAAAAGTATCTTACACTTAATAATTGGTCTTAGAGAAAAAAATATTTTGATCATTTATTATTTTCTCTATCATGGTAATAAGAATCTCTCAAGAGGTAAGATTAGTAATATTTTGATGCAGCAAGAGGTACTACTGCTAATAATACTGTACAGAACCCTAAAATTGTGACCAAGCCAAAAGTGCCCTAATCAAACTCAGTTGTACCCCTCCAAAATCAGCTACTGACTACCTAAGATAACAGGCTGAAAGTAGCCTCAAGAGGTGATGTATGAGATCCCAACAGAAGTGACCATAGAGAAGTGTTGAGG
This sequence comes from Phataginus tricuspis, assembly GCA_029783875.1. Lineage (NCBI taxonomy): Eukaryota > Metazoa > Chordata > Mammalia > Pholidota > Manidae > Phataginus > Phataginus tricuspis. Next base: position 67,628,497 of record JAQQAC010016209.1, read on the forward strand.
AGACAAGCGGGAAAGATGCTGGGAGACCCCTGGAGGTTCTGCTTATCATAAAAGTAAGCAAAAACTAAACTGGGAACTGAAAAGTAGAGCCATAAGCCCTCTAGTTAATGCTATAGAATTTCTAAAGAGTTTACCCATTTAATGAATCTAAGTGCTTGAATTTTAATGCCCACATAAGGAAAGAAGAGGCAGGAGGATCTAAAGAAAGCAGGGAGTAAAAAATAACTCTTTTTTTTCATAACATCTGGATTCTTAAAGGATTACACCCCAATGAAAAGGTGATCTAGGGAAAAAAAATCCACTTATTACAAGAGGTAGAAGACATAAGAATTGTAATACCTAAGGCACTGGGTGGGGGAATATCATACCTTTGCATTTATAACCAGTGATCTGCCCTCGGACAGGTTGAGTGTTTGAAATTGCACCACTATATGATCCAAGAAACCCTTAACCAACAAAATATCATGAAAAGTGGCTCTGGGTCAGTAGTATCCCTGGAGACTTTGTAGAAGTAATTGCTAAAACTTTCTGGAGTGTTATGACCTTAACCCAGGTCACGTGAGATTGCCAGAGAGAATCCCCCTATGATGAGTTTATAATCTAAAATTATACAACAGATGAAGACATGTGTCTTACCCTGAATGAGAATTGACAGACACAACAAACAGCAGGATTAGGCTCCCAAAAACTTTATTAATCCCTGGAACCTGTATGTATATTCCCTTGTACAGCAAGAGGGTTTTGCAGATTGATTAAATTAAGGATCAGCAATGGGGAGATTATCCTGGATTATGCCAGTGGGTGCAATGTCATCAGAAAGGTTCTTAAAAAAATGAATTGGAAAGGTCAAAGTCAAAGATTTAAGGATGGAAGTAAATGTCACAGTGATGCCATTGCTGGAAGTGGGTCAAAAGCCAAGGAATATGGGGAGCCCATAAAAACCAGAGAAGGCAACGAACAGGTTCTCTCCCATAGAGCCCCAAGAAGGAATAGAGCCCTGCAAACTTATTTTAGACTTCTGACCTCCAACACTGTAAGGTAACAAGGTTGTGTTGCTTTAAGTTACTAAGTGTGTGGTAATTTGTCATGGCACCTATATACCAAATTAGTACAAAGACGTATGTATATGGGCACAATGGTGACAGGTGGTACTACAGACCACTGGGGAATGAAGGGACCACTGAAGAAACCATTTTGCAACAATATGGGGAGAGTAATTATATCCCTGCTTTACATCATACTCAGAATCAGTTCTAGATAGATGAAAGGTATAAATATAAAAGGCAAACCTTCTAGGAGAAATATAGGAAAATATAATTTTGAGCTCAGGAGAAAGAAATTATTTCTTAAAATGCAAAAAGGAAACTTACAGAGAAAAATATTTTTTTAATGGCGTATTCTAATGTTATAAACATCCAGACAACACAAAAAAGTACAAAGACAAGCCACAGACTAGGAAAGTTATGTGCAAGTATTTTACAGATTGTTGAAAAGTATTAGTTTGGGTATCAGCACAGCAATTGTACTGTTAGGCATAAATCTTTCAAAAGCTCTCATATATGTATATAGAAAACCGTGTACAAAAGCATTTGTTGCTGCATTGTTTTGAGACAACACAGTATAGTGGTTATGAGGAAGGGTTATGACTGTCTGAATTCATATCGCAGCTATTCCACCTAGTGGATATGTGACCTTGAAGAAGGTATTTAGCCTTTCTGTATCCTATTTTCTTCATCTTTTGAATGAGAATAATAGCATTTCTCTCATATAGGATTCTTCTCAGGATTAAATGAGCTAATTTGTAAAGAAGCTACATAGTAACTGGCAAACAGTGTTTTATAAGCACTCGTTAATTAAATAAATAAAACCGGTACTATTTTATATACATCACATGCAAACCAACATCCATCAGGAGGAGACTAAACAAAAGAAAAGGTGGTGGAGAGGATTAAAGATGGCGGCGTGAGAGGTGAGACACAGGCTTCCTCCTAAAACCGCATATAATATGAAAATATAACTAATACAACTACTCTTGAAAGAGCAACAGGAAAGAGGACTGCACACACCTAGAGACAAGAGCAGACCTCACAGAAAAGGGTAATGTACTAAAGTTGTGGTCTTGTGGGATCCAAGTCCTTCCCCCACCCCAGCTCACCAACTGGAGGAAGAGGAATGGACCAGGGAGGGAGTGGAGATCTGGGACTGCTGAATACCTAACTCCAGAGATCTCCTCAGGGAGCAGAAACCTACATTTCATGGTGCTTGCATGATACTCTGGTAATTATGGGGTTGGAAAGCTAAGACAGGCAGAACTCCTGGAGAGACTAAGATTCCAGCAGCTTGTGGAAAGCAGGGATCCATATCCAGCTGCTCTGGAACAAAAGAAAGGTGGGCAGTCTGAGACACTTCCTAACAAGGAAGCCCTTAGAAAGAGGGCTGCTAAAGTGGCAAGGATTGGACAGAGCTTACAGCTCTGGAGAAAGGACAGGTAGACAAAATTGTCCGGGTGCACTCTGCCCAGCAGATTGGGAGCTGTCATAATCTTCAGGTGCTCCAGCTCCCTGGCTGCCTACACAGCTCCAAGACCCCCTTCCATGACAGGCAGACTACTGCACCTTTCTCCTGACCAGCCCAACCGGGCTTGCAAACCGGAAAACCCTACCCTGGCGTTAGGCCAGCCAGAGGGAAGATCTGTCTACAGCAACTAAAAACGCAAAGCACAGAGGCTTATACCTGTGTGCGCGGACCACTGGTTCAGGCAGTGGAGACAGGCATAGCAGCCAGGAAGCAGGAAACAGTTCTACCCTCCCCCCAGGCACCAATACCACTCCCCTTCAATCCCTGACATTTGGTCAGGGGCTGAGTAGCTCCAGAGAGTAGAGCTTCTGGGCATTAGAGGGTGCAATAAACAAACATGAAACGACAAAGGAAGATGGTCCAGAGAAAAATTATTAATACAACTCCTGAGAAAGATTTAAATGATATTGACCTCATGACTCCCTGAAAGGGAGTTAAAAATAAAAATCATTAACATGTTCACAGAGGTACAGAAAGATATTCAATAACGTAGGAATGAATTACGGTCAGAGATCCAATCACTGAAGAGCACAATGGAGGGTATTAAAAGCAGATTGGATACAGTGGAGGAGACGATAAATGAAATAGAAACTAGAGAAGATGGATACAAAGAAGCTGAGGATCAGAGAGAAAAAAGGATCTGTAAGAATGAAAGAATGTTGAGAGAACTGTGTGACCAATCCAAATGGAACAATATTTGCGTTATAGGGGTACCTGAAGAAGAAGAGAGAGAAAAAGGGATAGAAAGTGTTTTTGAGAAGGTGATGGCTGAAAACTTCCCCAATCTGGGGAAGGATACAGTCTCTCAGGCCATGGAAGTGCACAGATCTCCTAACACAAAGGACCCAAGGAAGACAACATCAAGACATATAGTAATTAAAATGGTGAAGCTCAAGTATAAGGACAGACTATTAAAAGAAGCCAGAGAGAGAAATAAGATCACATACAAAGGAAAACCCATCGGGCTATCATCAGACTTCTCAGCAGAAAACTTACAGGCCAGAAGGGAGTGGCATGATGTATTTAATGCAATGAAGCAGAAGGGACTTTAACCAAGATTACTTTATCCTGCAAGATTATCATTTAAATTTGAAGGAGGGATTAAACAATTCCCAGATAAGCAAAAGCCATGAGAATTTACCTCCCACAAACCATCTCTACAGTGTATTTTGGAGGGCGTGCTATAGGTGGAAGTGTTCCTATGGTTTAATAGCTGTCACCAGAGGTAATAAAACCACAGTGAACAAAGTAGAATAGCTAATTTCTAAGAAACTGCAAAATTAAATTAAGTATCCCCAAAGTCAATCAAGGGATAGACAAAGAGTACAGAATATGATACCTAATATATAAGGAATGGAGGAGGAAGAAAAAGGAGGAAAAAAAAAGAACATTGAGATTGGGTTTGTAATAGCATATTAAATGAGTTAAGTTAAACTCTTAGATAGTAAGGAAGTTAACCTTGAACCTTTGGTAACCATGAATCTGAAGCCTGCAATGCCAATAAGTACATAACTATCCATAATCACCCTAAATATAAATGGAATGAATGCACCAAACAAAAGACAAAGAGTCACTGAATGGGTAAAAAAAGAAGACCCATCTTTATCTGCCTTCAATAGACTCACTTTTAACCCAAAGACATACACAGACTAAAAGGTAAGGGATGGAAAAAGAGATTTCATGCAACGAATAGGGAGAAAAAAGCAGGAGTTGAAGTACTTATATCAGACAAAATAGACTTCAAAACAAGGTAAGTCACAAGAGACAAAGAAGGACATCACATAATGATAAAGGGGTCAATCCAACAAGAAGATATAACCATTATAAATATCTATGCACCCAACACAGTAGCTCCTAAATATGGGAAACAAATACTAACAGAATTAAAAGGGGAAATAGAATGGAATGTATTCATTCTAGAAGATGTAAACACACCACTCACGCTGAAGGACAGATCAACCAGACAGAAAATCAGTAAGGAGACAGAGGCACTGAAAAACACATTAGAACAGATGGACCTAACAGACATCTACAGAACTCTACACCCAAAAGCAGCATAATACACAGAATACACATTCTTCTCAAGTGCACATGGAACATCTTCAAAAATAGATCATATACTAGGCACAAAAAGAGCCTCGGTCAATTCAAAAAGATTGAAATTGTACCAACGAGCTTCTCAGACCACAAAGAACGAAACTAGAAATGAATTAAGGCAAAGAAAATGAAAAATCCCTCAAACACATGGAGGCTTAATACCATGCTCCTAAATAATCAATGGATCAATGACCAAATAAAAACAGAGATCAAGCAATATATGGAGACAAATAACAACAATAATTCAATACCACAAAATCTGTGGGACACAGCAAAGGCCATGCTAAGAGGAAAGTATATTGCAATACAGGCCTACCTCAGGAAAGAAGAACATTCCAATATGAACCGTCTAAACTCACAATTAACAAAACTAGAAAAAGAGGAACAAATGAGATCCAAAGTCAGTAGAAGGAAGGACATAATAAAGATTAGAGCAGAAATAAACAAAATCGAAAAGAGTAAAACAATGGAAAGGGTCAACAAAAGCAAGAGCTGGTTCTTCGAGAAAATAAACAAAATAGAAAAACCCTTAGCCAGACATATCAAGAAAAACAGAGAGTCTACTCACATAAACAGAATCAGAAATGAAAAAGGAAAAATTACCACGGACAGCACGGAAATACAAAGAACTATTAGAAAATACTATGAAAAATTATATGCTAACAAACTGGATAACCTAGAAGAAATGGACAACTTTCTAGAAAAATACAACCTTCCAAGGCTGACCCAGAAAGAAACAGAAAATCTCAACAGACCAATTACCAGCAACAAAATTGAACTTGTAATAAAAAACCTACCTAAGAACAAATCGCCTGGACCAGATGGCTTCACCGCTGAATATTATCCAACATTTAGTGAAGACCTAATACCCATCCTCCTGAATGTTTTCCACGGAGCAGAAAAAGAGGGAATATTTCCAAACTCATTCTATGAGGCCAGCATCACTCTAATACCAAAACTGAGCAAAGACACCACAAAAAAAGAAAACTACAGACTAATATCCCTGATGAACATAGACGCAAAAATACTCAACAAAATATTAACAAACCGAATTCAAAAATACATCAAAAGGATCATCCATCATGATCAAGTAGGATTTATTCCAGGGATGCAAGGATGGTTCAACATTCGAAAAGCCATCAATATCATCCACCACATCAACAAAAATAGGACAAAAACCACATGATCGTCTCCATATATGCTGAAAAAGCATTGGACAAAACTCAACACCCATTCATGATAAAAACTCTCAACAAAACTTTCAACAAAATGGGTACAGAGGGCAAGTACCTGAACATAATAAAGGCCATATATGACAAACCTACAGCCAACATTATATTTAATAGCGAGAAGCTGAAAGCTTCTCCTTTAAGATCTGGAAGAAGACAAGGATGTCGTCTCTCCCCACTTCTATTTGACATAGTACTGGACGTCCTAGCCATGGCAATCAGACAACACAAAAAAATAAAAGGCATCCAGATTGGCCGGAAAGAAGTTAAACTGTCCCTGTTTGCAGATGACATGATATTGTACATAAAGAAACCTAAAGAATCTACTTCAAAACTACTAGATCTAATATCTGAATTGAGCAAAGCTGCGGGATACAAAATTAATACACAGAAATCTGTGGCATTTCTATACACTAACAATGAACTAGCAGAGAGAGAAATCAGGAAAACAATTCCATTCACAGTTCCATCAAAAAGAATAAAATACCTAGGAATAAATCTAACCAAGGAAGTGAAAGACCTATACTCTGAAAACTACAAGACACTCATGAGAGAAATTAAAGAAGATACCAATAAATGGAAACACATCCCGTGCTTATGGATAGGAAGAATATTGTCAAAATGGCCATCCTGCCTAAAGCAATGTACAGATTCAATGCAATTCCTATCAAAATACCAACAGTATTCTTGAATGAACCGGAGAAAATCATTGTAAAATCCCTATGGAACCACAAAAGACCCCGAATAGCCAAAGTAATCCTGAGAAGGAAGAATAAAGCTGGGGGGATTAATCTCCCCAACTTCAAGCTTTACTACAAAGCCACAGTACTCAATACAATTTGGTACTGGCACAAGAACAGACCCATAGACAAATGGAACAGATTAGAGAGCACTGATATAAATCCAACCATATATGGTCAATTAATGTGATAAAGGAGCCATGGACATACAATAGAGAAATGACAGCCTCTTGAACAGCTGGTGTTTACAAAACTGAACAGTTATATGCAAGAGAATGAAAGTGGATTATTGTTTAACCCCATACACAAAAGTAAACTCAAAATGGATCAAGGACCTGAATGTAAGTCATGAAACCATAAAACTCTTAGAAGACAACATAGGCAAAAATCTTCTGAATATAAGCATGAGTGACTTCTTCCAGAACACATATCCTCTAGCAAGGGAAACAAAAGCAAAAATGAACTCATGGGACTACATCAAACTAAAAAGTTTCTGTATGGCAAAGGACACAATCAACAGAACAAAAAGGCATCCTACAGTATGGGAGAATATATTGGTAAATGACATATCTCACAAGGGGTTAACATCCAAAATTATAAAGAACTTACACGCCTCTACACCCAAAAAGCAAGTAACCCAATTAAAAAATGGGCAGAGGATATGAAAAGACAGTTCTCTAAAGAAGAAATTCAGATGGCCAACAGACACATGAAAAGATGCTCCATATCACTAATCATCAGGGAAATGCAAATTAAAACCACAATGAGATATCACCTCACACTAGTAAGGATGGCCACCATGCAAAAGACTAAGAACAACAAATGCTGGCAAGGATGTGGAGAAAGGGGAACCCTCCTACCCTGCTGGTGGGAATGTAACCTAGTTCAACCATTGTGGAAAGCAATATGGAGGTTCCTCAAAGAACTAAAAATAGAAATACCATTTGACCCAGGAATCCCACTCCTTGGAATTTACCCAAAGAATACAACTTCTCAGATTCAAAAAGACATATGCACCCCTATGTTTATTGCAGCACTTTTTACAATAGCCAAGATATGGAAGCAACCTAAGTGTCCATCAGTAGATGAATGGATAAAGAAGATGTGGTACATATACACAATGGAATACTATTCAGCCATAAGAAGGAAACAAATCCTGCCATTTGCAACTACATGGATGGAGCTGTAGGATATTATGCTCAGCGAATAAGCCAGGCAGAGAAAGACAAGTGCCAAATGATTTCCCTCATTTGGGGAGTATAACAACGAAACAAAACTGAAGGAACAAAATAGTAGCAGACTCAGATACACCAAGAAGGAACTAGTGGTTACCAAAGCGGAGGGGTGTGGGAGGGTGGGTGGGGAGGGTGGGACAAGGGGATTGTGGGGTATTATGTTTAGTCCACATGGTGTGGGGAATCACAGGGAAAACAGCACAGAGAAGGCAAACAGTGAGTCTGTGGCATCTTACTACACTGATGGACAGTGACTGCATTGGGATATGGGTGGGGACTTGGTAATATGGGTAAATGTTGTAACCACATTGGTTTTTCATGTGAAACCTTCATAAGAGTGTATATTGATAATACTTTAATAAAAAATTAAAAATAAAAAAGAAAATGTGGTGTATTCATATGTGTAATAAAGAAATTAACCTAGCCCACAAAGAGGTCTGGCCTTTGTCCTTAGCTTCTGGAAGACCTCTAAGCCCTTGGCATGCCAAGCCTGAAAGGAGGGTCTTTGTTTTCCTACTGGCCTTGGGTCACCAGACAGTTCTAACAATACAATCTAGACTGAAGGCTAGTCTTAGGGTGGGGACTAGCTATGTCAGAACACAAGAGTGTGATTTAGGGTGGAAGCTTTGGGTCATGTGGTATACAGCCAACTTCCAGTGGGGATGGAGACTGAGATCAGCCCCACGGACAATCACTCATGCTGGAGTGATGAATCTCCAATAAGAACTCTGGACACTGAAGCTCAGATGCACTTCCTTGGTAGACCACCCTCTTGTACACTGTCACACATCGATGTCAGGAGAGTGACACTGTCCTGACTCCACAGGGAAATAAGAACTGAAAGCTCCACATTTAGAAACCCCCTGTACTCATCCTATGTACTTCCTCCCTTGACTGATTTCAACCTGTACCCATTCCTTGTATATAACTGTCAGTGCAATAGCTTTTAGTGAGCTCTAGGTGTCCTTCTAGTGAAATACTGAACCTGAGGGTGGTTCTGGGAATCTCCTGAACTTTCAGTTCAGAAGTGTGGGTGATCTTTGGGGCTGTTGGCTTAACCTCTCACACTGTACAATGGAATACTATGAGCAAATTGAGTGATGACAGCCAGTTGGGGAAGAATATGTCCAGAGTGACAGCATTTATAAAAAGTTTCAAAACTTTATATGCAAAATACTGTGTATCACTTATGGATATATATATATATATAGACAGAGTGAAAGTGCACAAACATTTAAGGGAGTTATATATACCAAATTCAGAATAGTAGTTGTCTCTGGGAAGGGAGGGAGTGAAAGTTTCAACTACTCAGTTTCTTTAAAAAATATATTGAATCATAACACTCCAGTCATCCCACTTTCTCGCACCCAGTTCTTTTGAGGCTTATTAACTCCTTCACATGAAAGAAAAGCTTTTGTCTAACCCTGGAGACACATGTAGATCTCATGGTCACAGTGTTCTCCCATTGCAATAGCTCACCCCTCCCTATTGCAATTATTCTTTTCCTCCCTTGCAATAAATCATTTAAAATAAAGTTTCTCCTTACCAAAAAAAAAAAAAGAAATATATATATATATATGTATATATTTGGAGAGAGAGAGGGGAGAAATGGCAAAATGTTAAGATTTTAACATCTAACAACTATGAGTAGTTTCATGGGTGGTCTTTATATTATTCTCTGTACTTTCTGAAATTTCCTTAAAATATTCCCACATCAGATTATAATGAAAAATATAAGTGAATGCTATACTAAATGACATTCTCTAAATGTGGCAAAATATTCGTAATGGCTTTCTAAATTCAAATTGTTTTAGTGGAGATGAACAAGCTAGTTAGGGTAGGTGAGGTTATGTAATAATCACTTCTTTTATAGAACAAGGAAATTAGGCTTTTTTTTTCCATTGAGAAACCTGGACTGCAATAAATGACACATTAGAGTGAGCAAGCAAAATCTAATGTGCTAGAAAACCCTTCAGACTGCCAAGTTTTACCCAGGACACCAGCTACAAGAAAGTCCCCTTCTTGTTAATCTTGTTTATCAGTTGCATATCAAATTATGGAACATTATTTATTAATTGTGCCTGTAACCTGGTACTATTTGAGACATTGTATTCAGTAGATTCTAAAGAGGGTTAGAAAAAGTCATCTTTATGTTGGACTGTTTAGCTCAATTTCCCAAGTGGTATTATGCCTCCTGTTGTTGGTACAGTAAAACTGAAGTGATTGAGATCATCAGTCCAACCGTCACCATCAATTTCCTGCTGATACTGAAAGGGGACCATATGCACATGAAATATTACTGGCCCACTAAAGAGAAATAGGCTGAATTAGGTTAAGGCTCCAGAATGGACATACAGGTCAAAAGTGTGGACCACACAATTAACAGTCTCACTTGCCTGGGGCTTTTTGTCATGTGAGTAGTAGCAACAGTGTTTCCAGCTTCCTCTTAATCAGCTATAGGTGAGCTGTTACCAACTGACTTATGGAGTTTTCATGTCAGTCAGTCTAGTCCATGTTTACACAGACACATACATCAACTGTCCAACTTGGGGAAAATCAATTTTTAAACATCTTACCAGATTCCAAGAAAAGCAAGGGGATCAAGTTCAGAATCAGAAGTTGTATGAGATGAAAAAAATCATAAAACATTATGCCATGGACTATTATGGTATTACCAAAAAGCATGAGAAATCCAGCTAACTGAAATTAAATGCAATCGTCTATAAAGACCTCCTTTCATCATATATTACACTGTTCATGAAACATACTTCTACTTTGACTTATAATATTACCAAGTACCATTTTGTTTGAAAATTAAACTGTAAAGTTTTAAGGGTAAATGGGGCCTCTAAAAAATACATGTAAATATAAAGTGCAATATAAGCTTCTATAACTATTTCAGGAAGACATCAAAAAATTACCTTGTTTTCAACATGATTTATTACAGCAGACATATACTATGTAGTAGAAACACAAGAATGTAAAGAATGTTAATAACTGGTTTGTAGGGTTGATAGTGAATATTACAGAGGAAGAAGCCCAGTAATAAGACACTGTCATGATAATGCAATAAATTTCCCCTTAATTTTCAATGAGAACACAGGAAGCATTCTGTGCTCTTGGAAATTATGACTTGATATCTACTATAAATTTCTGGAACTACAAAAGCATACAGCTGCCATGTGCATATATGTTTTTCATACTGCTTTCCATTGGCCCTTTTCCCCATTCCAGTTTTGCCCAATAGGGGAGATACGTGATGCTCACAATGGAGGCATGTGTTCTCTCTCATCCCTGTATTTTCCTCACATAGCATATGCCCAAGTGACAAAAACCAAGTTGTTTGACAAAAGTGTTGGGCAAAATGAGAGGACTGATGAACACTCCTCTGTGTGCTATTCTTTTTAGTCATTCTCACATTTGGTCTTTTTCAAAACAACTTATGGTTGGGGGAGGGATACTTGGTGGCAATGAGCCACGGAGAAAACATTTTATAAGTGTGTAAGAAGCACAACAGCAAACAGTTCTTGAGAACTGCATTCAAAATTCAAATAGCAGTCACATGCAGGGGAAGTAGGGAATTACATGAGAAGCAAGGAAAAACCTGGCTACAGACTGGCCTTTGGGGCACACAGCCAGCAATGGCAACACAATACAAATAATTATTCTGGCTAGCACTTGGTGCCTACTAGACGCCAGATGCTTTACCACACTGCATCCTAGGGTGTTTCCTCAGTGGTTAGCACATTCACCTCACACACTGCATCCTACCACTCTGAGGTAGTTTTACAGATTTGGAAACTGAAGCAAAGAGAGGTCAAGCAACTTGGTCAAGGTCATTTAGTAAATGGTACTGCTGAATAAACCTCAGGTGGTCTGGGCCCAGTGGCTTCTCTCTTACCCATCACACAAAGTGCCTCACTGTAAGTACCATCATTCTAGGCATTATGAAGAAAAGCCACATGGAGTCAGATGGTCAGAGTTACTCTCAGAGTTAATTCTAACTCCTGACAATTTGCAAAGATGATCAATGGTCACTCAGAATTCTCTTGGTTGGTTTTTAATGGCATTTGATGAAATGCTTCAAATGTATTTTGTACTGACTTTTGCTACTACTATCTACCATATTTAGTACATTTGTAGAGTATTTTTGGGGGTAAGTCCCATAACATTTATACTTGTTTGCCTCTTGGACTCACAGTACCCTACAGTAGTAGATGTACAGAGGTGAGACAGAGGCTTCCTCCTAAAACTGCATATAATATGAAAATATAACTAATACAACTACTCTTGAAAGAGCAACAGGAAAGAGGACAGCAACAAACTGCATACACCTGGAGACAAGAACAGACCTCACAGAACAGGGTAACGTACTAAAGCTGTGGTCCTGTGGAATCCAAGCCCTTCCCCCACCACAGCTCACCAGCAGGAGGAAGAGGAATGGAGCAGGGAGTGGAGATCTGGGACTGCTGAATACCTAACTCTGGAGATCTGCTCTGGGAGCCCAAACCTACATTTCATGGTGCTTGCATGGTACTCTCACGAGTAGGGGGTTAGAAAGCTAAGACAGGCAGAATTCCTAGAGAGACTGAGATTCCAGCCACATGTGGAAAGCAGGGATCCATATCTGGCTACTCTAGGACAAAAGCAAAACTGAAGGAACAAAATAGCAGCAGACTCAGAGATTATTACAAAGAATAAAATAATTCCTCAATTTCTACACATTCTTGTCTCACAAAATGTATGTGCTTACTTTACTCTCTATCTGTACATATTAAATGGATTACGTGTGACTTCATTTTAGAACATAAGCTCAGGGTAAGACTAAACATGGGTATACTCATTGTAAGAGCACCTAGCAAATTATAAATACTTCACAATCCACACTTTAAAAAGTGATTTATAAAGCACTCTGGTAAGCTAGAGATTTTTAAATAGAGAAACTGCTGTTAGTAGAAGGAAAATACTTTTATTAGGAATTTTTTGGAGTTAGCAAGGCTAACTTGCCAGGCATTATGGTTGGCCCCAGGATGGCTGATATCAGCTACACCAAAGCTGAGTCCTGACTGGCATCTCAGTGGTGTTTACTATAGCATAATTGATCATCATTAAAGGCCAGTTAAGCCATAGGTCACTAGGCTGCCATATAATGCACTGGAAAAAATCATGTGTCTTGTGGAGCCTTGCTCGAGGAGATGCATTCGGGAAGAAGTCGCTCATACTTATATTCAGGAGATTTTTGCCTATGTTGTCTTCTAAAAGTTTTATGGTTTCATGACTTACATTCAGGTCCTTGATTCATTTTGAGTTTACTTTTGTGTATGCGGTTAAACAATAATCCAGTTTCACTCTCTTGCATGTAGCTGTCCAGTTTTGCCAACACCAGCTGTTGAAGAGGTTATCATTTCCCCATTGTATGTCCATGCCTCCTTTATCACATATTAATTGACCATATATGGTTGGGTTTATATCAGGGCTCTCTAATCTGTTCCATTGGTCTGTGGGTCTGTTCTTGTGCCAGTATCAAACTGTCTTGATTACTGTGGTTATATAGTAGAGCTTGAAGTACTTTATATATTTTGGATGTTAACCCCTTGTTGGATATGTCATTAGTGTAGGATGCCTTTTTGTTCTGTTGATGGTATCCTTTGCTGTACAGAAACTTTAGAAATTTTCTCTAGTTCTTTATTCTTCCTTCTCAGATCACTTTGGCTATTCAGGGTCTTTTGTGGTATCTTGTTTAATTTCTCTCATGGGTGTCTTGCAGTTTTCAGAGTATAGGTCTTTCACTTTCTCAGTTAGGTTTATTCCTAAGTATTTTATTCTTTTTGATGTAACTGTGAATGGAATTGTTTTCCTGATTTCTCTCTCTGCTAGTTCATTGTTAGTGTATAGGAATGCCACAGATTTCTGAGTATTAATTTTCTATCCTGCAACTCTGCTGAATTCAGATATTAGATCTAGTAGTTTTGGAGTGGATTCTTTAGGGTTTTCTATGTACAATATGTCGTCTGCAACCAGCGACAGTTTGAGTTCTTCCTTGCCAATCTGGATGCCGTTTATTTCTCTGTGTTGTCTGACTGCTGTGGCTAGAACCTCTACAGCTATGTTGAATAAAAGTGGGGAGAGTGGGCATCCTTGTCTTGTTCCCGATATTAAAGGTTTTTGTCCTTCTTTTTGTTGATGTGGTGGATGATGTTGATGGATTTTCGAATGTTGTACCATCTTTGCGTTCCTGGAATAAATCCTATTTGATCATGATGGATTATCTTTTTGATGTATTTTTTAATTCGGTTTGCTAATATTCTGTTGAGTACTTTTGCATTTAGGTTCATCAGGGGTATTGGTCTGTAGTTTTCTTTTTTTGTGGTCTCTTTGCCTGGTATTCATATTAGAGTGATGCTAGCCTCATAGAATGAATTTCGAAGTATTCCCTCTTCTTCTACTCTTTTGAAAACTTTAAGAAGGATGAGTATTAAGTCTTCACTAAACATTTGAGAAATTTCAGCGGTGAAGCCATCTGGTCCAGGTATTTTCTTCTTAGGTAGGCTTTTGATTACGAGTTAAATTTTGTTGCTGGTAATTGGTCTGTTGAGATTTTCTGTTTCTTTCTGGGTCACCCTTGGAAGGTTGTATTTTTCTAGAAATGTGTCCATTTATTCTAGGTTACCCAGTTTGTCAGCAAATAATTTTTCATAGTATTCTCTAATAATTCTTTGTATTTCTGTGGTGTCCGCAGTGATTTTTCCTTTCTCATTGGTGATTCTTTTGATGTGAGTAGACACTTTTTTCTTGATAAGTCTAGCGAGGGGTTTACCTCTTTTGTTTATTTGCTCAAAGAACCAGCTCCTGCTTTCATTCTTTCTTTCTATTGTTTTATTTTTCTCAGTTTTATTTATTTCTGCTCTAATCTTTATAATGTCCCTCCTTCTACTGACTTTGGGCCTCATTTGTTCTTCTTCATCTAGTTTCGTTAATTGAGACTTTAGACTGTTCATATGGGATTGCTCTTCTTTCCTGAGGTGGGCCTTTATTGCAATATACTTTCCTCTTAGCATGGCCTTCACTGTACTGCATAGATTTTGCAGTGTTGAATTATTGTTGTCACTTGTCTCCATATATTGATTGATCTCTTGTTTTTATTCGGTCATTGATCCATTGGTTATTTAGGAGTATGTTGTGAAGCCCCCATGTGTTTGTGGGATTTTTCATTTTCTTTGCGTAATTTATTTCTAGTTTCATACTGTTGTGGTCTGAGAAACTGTTTGGTACAATTTTAATCTTTTTGAATTTGCCAAGGCTCTTTTTGTGGCCTGGTATATGATCTATTATTGAAAATGTTCCATGTGCACTTGGGAAGAATGTGTATTCTGCTGCTTTTGGGTGTAGAGTTCTGTAGATGTCTGTTAGGTCCATCTGTTTTATTGTGTTGTTCAGTGCCTCTGTCTCCTTACTTATTTTTTGTATGGTTGATCTGTTCTTCAGAGAGAGTGGAGTGTTGAAGTCTCCTAGAATGAAAGCATTGCATTCTATTTCTCCTTTTAATTCTGTTAGTATTTGTTTCACATATGTAGGTGCTCCTGTGTTGGGTGCATAGATATTTATAATGGTTATATCTTCTTGTTGGATTGATCCCTTTATCATTATGTAATGTTCTTCTTGGCCTCTTCTGATTTTCTTTTTTTTGAAGTCTATTTTGTCTGATAGGAGTACTGGAAATCCTGCGTTTTTCTCTCTATTAGTCGCATTAAATATCCCTTCACTTTTAGTCTGTGTATGTCTTTGGGTTTAAAGTGAGTTTCTCGTAGGCAGCATATAGATGGGTCTTGCTTTTCTATCAATTTAGTGACTCT
This sequence comes from Phataginus tricuspis, assembly GCA_029783875.1. Classification (NCBI taxonomy): domain Eukaryota; kingdom Metazoa; phylum Chordata; class Mammalia; order Pholidota; family Manidae; genus Phataginus; species Phataginus tricuspis. The sequence goes on from JAQQAC010016209.1 coordinate 67,644,228, forward strand.
ATGTCTTTTGATTAGTGCATTCAGTCCATTTACATGTAGGGTGGTTATCTATAGTTATGTACTTATTGCCATTGCAGGCTTTAGATTGTGGTTACCAAAGTTTCAAGGTTAACTTCCTTCCTATCTAAGAGTCTAACTTAGCTCACTTAATATGCAATTAGGAACACAATCAAAGGTTCTTCTTTTTTTCTCCTCCTTTTTCTTCCTCCTCCATTCTTTATATGTTAGGCATCATATTCTGTACTCTTTGTCTCTCCCTTGATAGACTTTGGGGATAGTTAATTTAATTTTGCATTTGGTTAGTAATTAGCTTTCTTTTTTTACTTTCTTTACTGTGGTTTTATTACCTCTGGTGACAGCTATTAAACCTTAGGAACACTTCCATCTATAGCAGTCCCTCCAAAATACACTGTAGAGATGGTTTGTGGGAGGTAAATTCTATCAGCTTTTGCTCATCTGGAAATTGCTTAATCCCTCCTTCAAATTTAAATGACAGTATTGTAGGATAAAGTAATCTTGGTTCAAGGCCCTTCTGCTTCATTGCATTAAATACATCATGCCACTCCCTTCTGGCCTGTAAGGTTTCTGCTGAGAAATCTGATGATAGCTTGTTGGGCTCTCCTTTGTATGTGATCTTATTTGTCTCTCTGGCTGCTTTTAAAAGTCTGTTCTTATCCTTGATCTTTGACATTTTAATTATTATATGTCTTGATGTTATCTTCTTTTGGTCCCTTGTTTAGGGAGGTCTGTGAATCTTTATAGCTGAGAGACTATCTCCTTCCCCAGATTGGGGATGTTTTCAGCAATTACCTCCTCAAAGACACTTTCTATACCTTTTTCTCTCTCTTCTTCTTCTGGTACACCTATAATGCGAATATTGTTCCGTTTGGATTGGTCACACAGTTCTTTCAATATTCTTTCATTCTTAGTGATCCTTTTTTCTCTCTGTGCCTCAGCTTCTTTGTATTCCTCTTCTCTAGTTTCTATTTCATTTATCGTCTCCTCCACCATATCTAATATGCTTTTAATACCTCCATTGTGCTTTTCAATGATTGGATCTCCGACCAGAATTCATTCCTGAGTTCTTAAATATCTTCCCGTACCTCCATGAGCATGTTAATGATTTTTATTTTGAACTCCCTTTCAGGAAGAGTCATGAGGTTGATGTCATTTAAATCTTTCTCATGAGTTGTATTTATAATTTTATTTTGAACCAGGTTGCTTTGGTGTTTCATATTTGTATATGGCGCCCTCTAGTGCCCAGAATCTCTACTCTCTGGAGCCTCTCAGACCCTGAAGCAATGTCGGGGGTTGCAGGGGAGTGGTATTGGTGCATGGGGAGAGGACAGAGCTGTTTCCTGCTTCCTGGCTGCTATGCCTGACTCCACTGCCTGAACCAGTGGGCTGAGCACACAGGTATGAGTCTGTGTGCTTTGCGTTTTTAGTTGCTGTAGACAGATCTTACCCTCTGGCTGGCCTAACACCAGGGTAGGATTTGCCAGTTTGCTAGCCAGGTGGGGTTGGCCGGCAGAAAGGCGCAGTAGTCTGTCTGTCATGGAAGGGGGTCTTGGAGCTGTGTAGGCAGCCAGGGAGCTGGAGCACCTGAAGTTTGTGAAAGCTCCCAATCTGCTGGGCAAAGTGCACTCAGACAATTTTGTCTACCTGTCCTTTCTCCTGAGCAATAAGCTCTGTGCCATCCTTGTCACTTTAGCAGCCCTCTTGCTAAGGGCTTCCTTGTTAGGAAGTCTCTCAGGCTGCCCACCTTTCTTTTGTTCCAGAGCAGCTGGATATGGATCCCTGCTTTCCACAAGCAGCTGGTATCTTAGTCTCTCCAGGAATACTACCTGTCTTAGCTTTCCAACCCCCTAATCATGAGAGTACCATGCAAGCACCATGAAATGTAGGTTTGTGATCCCAGAGCATATCTTCTGAGTTAGGTATTCAGCAGTCCCAGGCCTCCACTCCCTCCCCGCTCCGTTTCTCTTCCTCTCCACTGGTGAGCTAGGGTGGGGGAAGGGCTTGGGTCCTGCCTGGCCACGGCTTTGGTATGTTACACTGTTCCATGAGGTCTGCTCTTTTTTCCAGGTGTATACAGTCTGGCGCAGTCCTCTTTCCTGTTCCTCTTTCAGGAGTAGTTGTATTAATTATATTTTCTTATTATATGCGGTTTTATGAGGAATCCTCTGTCTCATCTCTCATGCCACCATCTTTTCTGTATATGTTTGTTTTTATACACTTAAATACACACACACACACACACACACACACACACACAGGGGGTCCCAAAAGTCTTAGTGTTGTTAGCACACACACACACACACACACATCACTTCAATACATATTATATAGCATATAGCTTTCTTAAAGTTTACATACTTATGGTGCATATTTATATTAGTTTGTCATGGTTATTGGTTATATATTTAATATTACTTAGCAGAGTGTTTACTTATACTACCATCCCTTTTATCTTTCTTGGTATCTGGTATCTTTATTCTAACAGGAAGTAGGGGAAGCAGAGTGTGTGTATGGTGTCAGAAGTGAACGATGTATTTTTGCTCTAGTTTGACCGTCCCCTGGGAATGTAAAATTAGGCAGCATATAGGACACAGTATCCTCTTCACCCACCCTCCCCCACCTAGACCCCCTCTACAACTCAAGCTATCCTCGTCCAACTCAGCATAGACTTCCTACTGGCCTAGAACTAAATACTTTCTCAAGAGCAATAGCTAAACAATCATAATGACTCCTGCAGCCTCAGGAAACAGTAATGTTATATTCATAAAAACCCCAAGCCAGGCTTCATCCCTTGCCATTAACTCTTGGGATGTATCACCTACAAAGTTTAAGATGTTCAGCAAGACAATCAAAAAATACCAAAAGCAACTTCAAACAAGTGCTCCACTACAACATAGCCTCATTCACAGTGAACCAGTATGGCCAAAATGGCAAGCCACAGCTGGTATTAGTCATGGTGAGAGAACCCAAGGGAATTTGTTTAGCGAACAGTGGTCACCAAAACTAAAAGGTCACTACAAGTCAAGTATATAATCTCAGTCCTGATGTACAAATTATGCAGCAATTAGCTGCCAGAATCATTCATTACCTATTGTGAAATCAACATGGACAGTCTATCTCTGTATCAGGTACCTATCATGATTCCCCCACTTACAAGCTGTGTGACTATGCTTCAGCTCTCATGGGGATAGCATTATTATTACCAACATAGGTAAAGAATACATATAGCATAGGGCTGCTGAATGGATTGAATGCATTAATGTGTGTGAAATGCTTATTCTGTGCCTGGTGCATCACAAATGTTCAAAATCAATTGTGGCTGTTGTTAGCTCTCCCTTTCTAGAGCAAAGGGGCCAACAATTACAGATTGTACCACCCATGTGGAATTTATAGGCTACATTGCTGTTAGTGACTGAGCATCTGCCTCTTGGTATTCAAGGCCTGTAGTTTCTCCTAACACAATTTGAGCACCTTAGGCACATGGTCAATTCGGCTATCTTCCCTGGAGGGAACAATGACAGTTCTAGGAGGACCGTTGATGCAGAAAAGAACAAGCATGGAAATTTACTTTTTCATTCCCCCAATTTATGAAACTAGGCATACTATGTATCAGATGTGGTTCTGGGCATTAGTGGTAAAAAAAAGAAATGCTGTTCTTGCTGATATATAACTTATCTAGTGCATGAGAGAGATTATTAACAAGAAAGAAAATAGTAGTAGATAGTGTGTTCTGACACAATTAAACAGGATCACATGAGGATGCTGCATGGGTGTGAATGTTAGGTAGGGTAACCAGGGAGAGCCTCATCGAGGAACTGACATTTGGGCTGAGACTGGAGTGACCAGAAAAAAATCAACCATGTGAAGATCTGGAGGAAGAATATTCTAAGTGGAAGGAACAGCAATTTAAAAACTTGGAAGTACAAACTAGCTCAGTGTATTTGAGGAAGAGACAATCAGGAGGGCTGGAACAAAGAGAATAGGTAGAAATATAGAGTGAAATTAATCAGAGATATGGTCAGAGGCCTGATCACGCAGGGTTTCAAAGGTCAGAGGGAAGCCTTTGAATTTCATTCTAAGTACAATAAGATGCCACCGGAAGGTTTTGAGCAGGCCAGTGACATGATCCGAATTGTATTTTTTAAAAGATGAGCCTGGCTGCTGTGTGGAGAACTGTTAAGGGGACAAAATTGGAAAATGAGAGGCTGATTACAGTAGACCAAGTTAGAAATGAAGGTGACCTGAAGCAGCATAGTGGCAATGGAGATGAAGCAGAGAGACTGGGGACATAATTTAAGATATAAAGCTGACAAGAATTGCAGATGGACTAGATGTAGCAGGGAGATGTCCTCCTAAAGGTAAGTTTAAGGGAATTTCACATATTCACGAGTGTAGTCTCCCTTCTGAAATTTCTAACAATCAGATGCAACTGCTCAAGTCTGACACCATCTTCTTATACAGGTAAGACTTTGAAGGGATTCTGCAGCAACACTCTTCTTCCACCTGGGTGTGATTATTAGAGCAAACTAATTGTTACCAACCTCGACAACCACTATTCTCCTGGCCATTCATCAAGATTACTACTTAACACTCTGGGTATTAACCTCTAGATAGAAGGGCACAAGGAACCGATTCATTTCTATGCCTTCAAGGAATTACCATGGACCAGGAAAGACACAGCATCATTGGTAATTCAAGAAATTATATGACACAACTATCTGAGTCCAATGGGGGCTTCTGATGCAAATATCACACCTGCTGAAAAGGTTGTGGGCAGATGGATTGCCTTTAGGCACTGCTGTCACTCTTGGAAGGCATAATCATCATGCTTTAGCTTAGTACAAGCTGTCAAAAAGCAATACATAGCCTTCAGAACACTCACTCCCAGAAACTACCTCTATTTTATAGATCTTAGCCATATATCTAGTTTCCTATGTTCTTGGTGACACTCTGTAGATGATATATTCATTCTTTTCAGCTTTTCCAGCTGTCCTTAAATTTATCCTTTCTATAGGAAAAGTTACAATAAAACTATGTATTGGATGACAGAAACAGATCTGCATTAATAACTGCACCAGAGGCCCAGAATAAATTAGCATAAATTATAGAACATAAGTCATCAATCTTATAAAAAAAATACAAAGCCTTCCAAAAACATTGAGGGTCAGTTTACATACTTGGGTTACAACCTAGGCTCATGTGTAGGATGGTTCCCTGGTTTGTATAAGAGAAGTGCAAACTAGCTCAGTGTATTTGAGGAAGAGACATTCAGGAGGGCTGGAACAGAGAGAACAGGTAGAAATATATCTTCACCATGCCAACTCAATGCTTCTTCAGTATAGTCTATCACAGTGACGTCAATGGCGAGTTTGATGGGAAAGCACTGGTATTCTCTGGCTACTCTTTAATATGTTACAATTTAAACTAAGCTCTTAATAAAACCAAACTTTTTAGCCTGAAAACTCAGACTAACAGCCTCCTGTTTCTTATTGCCATATAACTACCTAAGCAAATTCATTTAAAAATATATCTTTCAAATTCAAAAGGACACGCTTGGTTCAGACTTTTGGGATGAGGCAAACAAGTCTCTAGTAAAACTAGTTAGGGTATCCATTAGGTTTCTTTGGATTCATCTCCTTTCTCAGCCTCTTTCTCCGCTTTGACATTCTGTACATGATATATTCATTTCCTATTTAAATAATCCTTATTTAAATCCTTGATCCATTTGGTGACCAGTCTTCAAAACTCAAATAACACAGGTATATAAAGAGGCATCAATTTTGAATCAAACCATATTCGCTTGTATTTTCAATGTCATTCATGACTATGTCCAGTATTATGTGGGTCTTTCTGAATGCAGACACAATACCCAAAGCTAATGTCTTCAGAGACCCCTAAGTAAGGACTCCTAGAGCCTTTTCATGGGTTGAAAAATGTGCAGGGCCATCATCTTAGAGATCCAGTCACCTATGTCATTTTCTTGCCTTCTCACATTGCTTTGTGAAACAGTCCTTCTGCTAATAGTCTTCAGCTTAGTATTTTATTATCTACAAGCTCTTGGTGCCAACTATCAATTGGGAAGCAGCTGGGAGAGTCACTATGCTGACTCTCCACAATCATTTATAAAAATGTTTAAAAAAAAAAAAAAACTAAACAGTGATTCTTGGGACAGCCTACTGTAAAAATCTCCCCAAGTAAGAGTTAATTTAAACCACCCATTCCTTCCTTCCTGTGTTTAAACTATATTTCTATGCATGACTAAACATTATCCCTAACCCCATGGTGAGAGGACATTCTTTAAAGCAGCCTTTGCTATAAAGTCTTATCAAAGGCTTTTTGAAAATCTAAATGTTCACTGGCTCCTCCTTGTTCACACCTTATTTACCCCTCTCAAAGAACCCTGTTAGATGGCTGAGGTATAATTACCTCATAAAAAATGTGTTTTTTAGCTATTTAATACAAAACTGACTGTCAGGTCAAATAGCCTTATTCCTCTGTGGTTCCAGGGCTCCTTCTTTAACTAGGCACCTTCGACATTTTATCCATACCCCAATTCAACTGATTTCCTTTCACTGCTCCTCCTAAACTGAACCCCTGCTCAAGACTGACCTTCATATTTTAAACTGAGATGGTTCAAATACAAAAGTGACCCAGGCCTCTTTGGCTTTCACTAAACAGTACTTTCACTTTTTTTCCCTTTGTCGGCATGTATCAGTTCATACAGTGAAATAAAACAAACGATAGTCACTTGTGTTAGGCAAACCCTAAGGCCTGCAAGGTTAATGGTGCTAGCCTGGAACTGAAGGCTGAGCTGTCAGCCACAGTTCACCTAGGGCTGTCACACGGATACTGCTCAAACCCACTAGCCACACACACTGCACTGGTTTCACAGTAGGTGCAAAGGTGTGAGTCATAGACTGATTTACTTGCCTAAAAGCACACAGCCTCTAACAGCCAGAGGTAGTGGAAGAGAATGTGATGGCTGGGCCTGAGTCAAGCCTTGAAGAGGAACAGGTTAGACTGTTGGGGATGGGGGTGGATTCTAAAAGGTGGGAAAATATGAGAAAATGAGGAAAGGTGAGAATGTGCATAGATAACTGAATAACTGAATGGATGTACAAACTGGGGAATGACAAGAAGGAGCTGAAGGATAAAATGATTATGTAATGGGGTTAAAAGGTAGGTAGAAGTTTTTGGATCTGATGTTAAAAACGAGAGAATGCCACTGTAAGAATGAGGGAGGCAGAGACTGGAGCAAAAGGGCAACTAGGGATTATGGTTGGAACCTAGTCAGTGATAAGCCCTGGACCACGACAGAAGAGTGGAAACTGAGGGAAGCATAACTCCGAGAAACTGAGAAGAAGTAACACAGTAACTAGGACAGAGTCAAAGGTTAACCCCAGAATTTCTAGGCTGCCAATCTGTGAGAAGAAAAACACCACTGGAATGCTTGTGGTTTCCTTAAGGGGTGTTCAATTTATACAGCAACTCAAATTGAAGTCTAGACTTTGAAGTGGTATGTGCATGGCATAAATTCACTACTTACCATAGATACTATGAGTTTGACGCAATGAAGAAGCATTTTAGAATAGTCATAATAGAACATTTTTAAGCACCTCTGAATTTGGTGAAAGACATCATCCTCTTAAGTGTACAGGAATTGTCATATACCTATAGCAAGGAGCTGTTGCCAACTGCAAGTTCATGGGATAAACATACCCATACTTAAGTTCTGCATGATCTCATAGTTAAAAAAAAAGGTACCCTGGCATAAACAATCTGCATCTCTGGCTTCTTTAAAAAAGAAAATCTGGCAACAATGGATCTCCAATCAAGACCTATGGTCGCAGAGCAGCTGCTTCCTTTAGAAGCATCCTGTGCTCAATAGCTCACAGTGGTCTCTACTACTCCTGCCATCTCCTTCCAGCCTACTTCAGTTCCTTTCTATGACCTGCCGGGTTCTTGTAGACATTCGATGTTGCAATCCCTATGCTTCAGTTGCTCAACTAAGTTTTCCTTTGATATTTTTATTTACCTTGTCCTGAATGTTCTCTGCTAAACGACTATAATCCAGGATGCTGTGACCTAAAATTTAAGATATGGATCTTGTAAAACAAAAACAAAGAAAGAAAAATGCAAATGTTAATAGAATTGGTAGAATTCTGAGAATGTCCATTCATTTTATTAGCCACGGAAGATATGGAAAAAGGGAAAGATATTTGATGCTGCAGGGTGGCCACAATTTATTTTTCTGAAAAAAAATACAGTGTCTCCATTTCAAATTGACAGTAACAAGTAACAGACATATCTTGGGAAAGCCTGTGAATTTAATTTATCTAAGTTTCATCCTTTAGGATTTAAAAGAAATCTACCTAAGAGATGAGAGCCAGTGATAAATCGCAGTTTAAATCTTACTTCAAATTCCTCTTAGAATACTAATGCGATTTATACTTCAGTTATTTACTGTTCAATACAGAGACATTCGCCATACTTTTCAGACATTTTAGAGTCAAGAAATTAACACAATGAAAATATGAATTTGAAAAATAAGCACTGGTTATTCATGTAAAATTAATATCTGGGTCTGCCTAATGACATTAAAGACACTTTCTCTCACTTGTGAACATGTCTTTCTTTGGGCAGATTAGAGGGAGAAAAAGAAAATGTCACTTTCAAAGATACAAAATAATTATACTGCATTTTAATTTAAAAAATGACAACGTGTTTTCAAACTTCACAAAGTCTTGGATTTTTTCAAAAATAAATTCACTTTAATAGGCTCCGTCTGAGTATAATAATGCTTAACTGCACAAAGCTTGTTTTTAAGTATCATCTATACAACATGAGAGGTGGAGATTCCCATACACCCAACTGTAAAAAATACAAAGCTCAGCAGCATGGAATTTGCCATTTGTCCCACAGTAATTAAAGTTAAAAAGAACATGGGAAGCTATGTAAATATTTCCTGAGATAATATGAAGCTCTGAGTCTGAGATATTTTTTTTCTGTAAGTTTCAAATATTAAACTGCCACTTCAATTACTTGTGTATAATAAGTGCAAGTAAAATCTACAAAAGCAACATAATATTCATCCAATATATTATTCAGATAATTGGGTATATTTGGAGTATAACCTAACTCTTTGATGCCATTAATCCAAAACAGACATTTAAATGGACAGAACTCTAATTAATTGAGTACTGCTTCCAACAATGAGTCAGATTTTACTGAAAGAGAGCAGATCAACACTGTACTCAATTTCAACTTTGCCCTGGTGACATCAAATTGTATTACAGATAAATTAACAGTTGTGAAAATTTTTGGCTGGTAGCCCCTATCCTACATAGCCTTTAAAAAAGCAATTTCAGTGCCTATCGAGGTAGGAATCAGCAGTTGTAATTTTTTTAAATACAGCTGCAAAACAACAGGACCCATTAATAGCTGAACTTTTGACAGCACTATTCATGATGATTTATGAGTTTGTATATAATTTGATTATTCTATTAATTCTGATTACTGCTTCAGCTAATAAAGTGAAGGTCACTTCCAAAATAAATCTTCATTGCATTTCACAGAAAATAACTGTCTCCAAATAGTTGTTTTCTTTAATTAAAAGCTAATGTAACAAGAAAGAAAACAGACTTCAGGGTTACTGCATCTGTTGCTACAAGAGAAATATACTGTGTGGATGTAACGTTCCCAACACAAATCCAAAAAAACAGAAATGTTTCATCTAATTTCTTTGTTTTCAAATGGAAGAACTATTTTATATGTATTCATTTGTACTAATTTTGAAATTACAAGAATAAAAGCTGAACTGTATTAATGCTTTAGAATTTTAAAACATAAAGAATATTTGAAAACATTCTCCAAATTCATAAATGGCAATATTTTCATTTCTAAAATTAAGTGTGTCAGATTCTGTATATGAAACATGAACAGTTGGTCTTTGCCTAAACCAGAGCTTTTCCTAAAGGTGGTAAGAGACCTTATCTGCCTCTTAAGATAAATATTGGGCACAAGGCCCTGACAGCTTTGGAGGGAGATCAGAGGAAAAATGGCAAGGGCTCACATTAATATATTATTCTCATTTAATCTATTTTTACACACAGAACATTCTGTGTCCAGGATTTAGTGCTTCACTTTATTTTATTTTGTAAAGGTCTCTGGGCCTTCAGCTGAGGTCCTATCATCAAAGCTGCTGAATCATACAACCACATAAAAACAATAAAGGAAATTAAACATGATCATATTTTCCCACAGATGTAAAATTAAATATCCTAAACAGGAAATCATATTTCAAAAGCTAGAAAATTTGAATGTAAGAAATTATTGGGGCACAGTGATGCTGCAAAGAAGCAGGTAGCAATGACATGTATGCTCACCAATGGCCTCAACTGGGGAACTGTCATAAACCTCCCTCCTGATTATCTTGTTCACTGGGTCCTCATCGTATTAACCTTTCTGTATCTTAAAAGACCCCCATCTTAGAACTCTGACATAGTTCCCAATGCCTAGAAAACTCTTCCCTCAGATTTTCAAAAGCTATGCCTTACCATGTTTTAGGGTCACTACACTCAAATGCCACACTTCCAAGTGGCTTTCAGTAATCATCACTGCAACTAAAGGGGCACCACCTTTCCCCTGTCAACAATCACTTCCTGACATGTTATCGTATCATCTTTTTTTCACAGCATCTATCATTCTATTACATTTTATGTCTATTTTCTCTCTCTCCAACACTCTTCAACATCTTCTCCCAACCAGAGACTTGCTGTTTTCAACAATTCTTTAATGAATTCTAGTTAGTACTGTAAAGCATACAATAAACAGAGAGACCAAGTTTATAGTCAATGCTCCTCTAACTTTTCATGTAAAAAAGTGTTAGTTTTTGGTGTTTGGTAAAAAAATTCAGTAACTGTCACACACACCTACACCTACCATGCTGTGAGTGAGTGAATGTGTGTGTGTGTGTGTGTGTAGACATATGGTTACCAATACATGTATAAAAGTTGCAAATGTATTGGTAGAAACAAACACAATGAACACTCTTACTAGGTTCCTCTTGTGATCAAAAGTACATATTCCAGGGAAGATACCCATTTCAAAGGGGCATATTCAGTGAATAAGAAAAAACGAGATATGAAACAGTAAAACTCTCCAAGGTCCCAGAAACCTTTCATATCTTTACAGGTTTCTTTAACTCTAATGTAGAGGAGATTCAAGATGGTGGCGTGAGAGGTGAGACGTAGAACTCCTCCCAAAACCACAAACAGTACAAAAATATAGTTAATTAGTACAACTAACCCTAAAACAGCAACAAGAAAGAAGGCTGAAGTAGACTGCATACAGACCTCATGAACAGAGCAGACCTCAGGAAATGGTAACATACGAAAGCCTGAATCCAGTGGGACCCAAGCCTTTCCTCAACCCCAGCTCGCTGGCGCGAGGAAGAGAAATGGAGCTGGGAGGGGGTGGAAGCTTGGGACTGCTGAACACCTAGACCTGGAGATCTTTTTTGTGAGCAGAAACCCATATTATGAGGTGCTGGGGACATACACTGGGGAGCTCAGATAGGTGGAGTGCTTGAGAGACTGACATTCCGGCCATTTGTGGAAGAGGGGATCCACATCCAGGTGCTCTGTGTCAGAGGAAAGGAAGGCAGTCTGAGAGGCATGCTAGCAGCAAGAGGGATGCTGAAGGGGCAGGGTTTGCATGTAGCTTGCTGCACGGGAGAAAGGAGAGCTGCACAAGGTTGTCTGGGTGCACTCTGCCCAGTTGGTTGGAAACTTTGAGGAGCTTCAGGTACTCCATCTCACTGGCTGCCTACTCAGCTCTGAGGTCTCCCACTGTGATACACAGCCTGCTACACCTCCTCGTAGCCTGCTGGCACCGGTTTGCAAACTGGCAGTCACTGTGCTGGTGTCAGGCCAGCCAGAGGGAGGCCCCGCCTACAACGGCGAGAGATGCAAAGCACAGAGGCTTACACCTGTGAGTTTGACCGACTGGTTCTGACACTGGAGACAGGCACCGCAGACGGGAATCAGGAAACAGATCTTTCCTCCCCACAGGAACCAGCTTCGCTCCCCTACGACCCTCAACCTCACTCTAGGGGATGAGCAGCTCCAGGGACTGAAGATTCTGTGCACTAGTGGGCACCACAAAGAAATATGAAATGTCAAAAGGACATGGTTCAGACCAAAATCTCACAAACCCCAAAAAGAGGGCCAAATGAACCCGAACTCACCAATCTTCCTGAAAGACAGTTCAAAATAAAAATTATAAACATGCTTACGGAGGTACAGAAAAATATTCAAGACCTCAGGAACAAATTTAAGTTGGAGATTCAATTATTAAGAAATTCTATATCTGAAATGAAACATACAATGGAGGGATTTAAAAGCAGATTATATGTAGTAGAAGAGAATGGTAAATGGAATAGAAATTAGAGAAGAGGAATACAAAGAAGCTTAGGCACAGAGAGAAAAAAGAATCTCTAAGAATGAAACAATACTGAGAGAACTGTATGACCAACTCAAATGGAACAATTTTTGCATTATAGGGGTACGAGAAGAAGAAGAGGAAAAGGGAATCTGTCATTGAGGAGGTAATTGCTGAAAACTTCCCCAATCAGGGGAAGGAGATAGTCTCTCAAGCCATGGAGGTGCACAGATCTCCCAACACAAGGGACTCAAGGAAGACAACATCAAGACATAAATTAAAATGGCAAAGATCAAGGAAAAGGACAGACTTTTAAAAGCAGCAAGAGAGAGAAAAAAGATCACATACAAAGGAAAACCCATAAGGCTATCATCAGACTTCTTAACAGAAACCTTACAGGCCATAACGGAGTGGCATGATATATTTAATGCAATGAAGCAGAAGGGCCTCAAACCAAGAATACTCTACTGGTAAAGTTATCATTTAAATTTGAAGGAGGGACTAAACAATTTTCAGATAAGCAAAAGCTGAGAGAATTTACCTCCCACAAACCACCTCAACAGTGCATTTTGGAGGGACTCCGATAGATGGAAGTATTCCTAAGGCTACATAGATGCCACCGCAGGGATAGACAAAGAGTACAGAATATGATTCATAACATACAAAGAATGGAGGAGGAAGAAAAAGGAGGAAAAAAAAACCTTTAGGCTGAGCTTGTAATAGCATATAAAGTGAGTTAAATTAGACTGTTAGATAGTAAATGAAATGCCCTTGAACATTTGGTAACCATGAATCTAAAGCATGAAAAGGAAATAAGTACATACCTATTGATAATCACCCTAAATGTAAATGGTCTGAAGGCACCAATCAAAAGACAGAGAGTTACTGAATGGATAAAAAAACAACACCCATCTATATGCTGCCCACAAGAGACTCACTTCAAACTCAAAGACATACACAGACTGAAAGTAAAGGGATGGAAAAAGATATTTCATGCAACTAATAGGGAGAAAAAAGCAGGAGTTGCAGTACTTGTATCAGACAAAATAGACTTCAAAACAAAGAAAGTCACAAGAGACAAAGAAGGACATTACATAATGATAAAGGGCTAAGTCCAACAGGAGGATATAACTATTATAAATATCTATGCACCCAATACAGGATCACCTACATATGTGAAACAAATACTAACAGAATAAACAGGGGAAAGAGAATGCAATGCATTCATTTTAGGAGACTTCAATACACCACTCACTCCAAAGATCAACAAGACAGAAATAAGTAAAGAGACAGAGGCACTGAATGACATATTAGAACAGATGGACCTAGCAAACATCTACAGAACACTCCATCCAAAAGCAGCAGAATACACATTCTTCTCAAGTGGACATGGAACATTTTCAAGAATAGACCACATACTAGGCCACAAAAAGAACCTCAGTAAATTCAAAGATTAAAATTGTACCAACCAGCTTCTCATATCACAAAGGTATGAAACTAGAAATAAATTACAGAAGAAAACGAAAAAGCTAACAAACACATGGAGGCTTAATAACATGCTCCTAAATAATCAATGGATCAATGACCAAATAAAAACAGAGAACAAGCAATATATGGAGACAAATAACAACAATAATTCAACACCACAAAATCTGTGGAATGCAGTGAAGGCTGTGCTAAGAGGGAAATATACTGCAATATAGGCCTACCTCAGGAAAGAAGAACAATCCAAAATGAACAGTCTAAACTCACAATTAATTAAACTAGAAAAGGAAGAACAAATGAGGCCCAAAGTTAGTAGAAGGAGGGACATAAAGATTAAAGCAGAAATAAATAAAATTGAGAAGAATAAAACAATAGAAAGAATCAATGAAAGCAGGAGCTTGTTCTTCAAGAAAAAACAAAATAGATAAACTCTTAGCCAGAAATATCAAGAAAAAAAGAGTCTACACACATAAAAAGAATCCAAAATGAGAAAAGAAACATCACTATGGACACCACAGAAGTACAAAAAATTATGAGAGAATACTATGAAAATTACATGCTAACAAACTGGATAACCTAGAAGAAATAGACAACTCTCTAGAAAAATACAACCTTCCAAGGGTGACACAGGAAGAATCAGAAAATCTGAATAGACCAATTACCACCAAAGAAATTGAGTTGATAATCAAAAAACTACCTAAGAAGAAAAGTTCTGTACCAGACGGTTTCACTGCTGAATTTTATCAAACATTTAGTGAAGACCTAATACCCATCCTCCTTAAAGTTTTCCAAAAAGGAGAAGAGGAGGGAATACTCGCAAACTCATTCTACAACATCACTCTAATACCAAAACCGGGCAAAGACACCACAATAAAAGAAAATTACAGACCATCATCCCTGATGAACATAGATGTAAAATACTCAACAAAATATTAGCAAATCGAATTCAACTATACATCAAAAAGATCATCCATCATGATCAAGTGGGATTCATTCCAGGGATGCAAGGATGGTACAACATTCGAAAATCCATCAATGTCATCCACCACATCAACAACAAGAAGGAAAAAAACATATGATCATCTTCATTGATGCTGAAAAAGCATTTGACAAAATTCAACATCCATTCATGATAAAAACTCTCAACACAATGGGTATTGAGGGCAAGTACCTCAATATAATAAAGGCCATATATGACAAACCCACAGCCAATATTATACTTAACAGTGAGAAGCCGAAAGCTTTTCTTTAAGATTGGAAAGAAGACAAGGATGCCCACTCTCCCCACTTTTATTCAACATAGTTCTGGAGGTTTATAGCCATGGCAATAAAACAACACAAAGAAATAAAAGGCATCCAGGTTGGGAAGGAAGAACTCAAATTGTCCCTGTTTGCAGATGACATGATATTGCACATAAACACCCTAAAGAATCCACTCCAAAACTAGTTGACCTAATATCTGAATTCTGCAAAGCTGTGAGATACAAAAGTAATATGCAGAAATCTGTGGCATTCCTATACACTAACAATGAACTAGCAGAGAGAGAAATCCGGAAAACAATTCCATTCACAATCGCATCAAAAAAAATAAAATACCTAGGAATAAACCTAACCAAGGTTGTAAAAGACATATACTCTGAAAACTACAAGACACACTTAAGAGAAATTAAAGAAGACATGAATAAATGAAAATTCATCCCATGCTCTTGGCTAGGAAGAATTAATATTGTGAAAATGGCCATCCTGCTGAAGACATTCTACAGATTCAATGCAATCAAAATACCTACAACATTATTCAATGAACAGGAGAAAGTATTTCTAAAATTCATATGGAACGACAAAAGACCCCAAATAGCCAAAACAATTCTGAGAAGGAAGAATAAAGCAAGGGGAATTACGCTCCCCAACTTCAAGCTCTAATACAAAGCCACAGTAATCAATACAATTTGGTACTGGCACAAGAACAGACCCACAGACAAGTGGAACAGAATAGAGAGCCCAGATATAAACCCAAGCATGTATGGTCAATTAATATACAATAAAGGAGCAATGTATATACAGTGGGGAAATGACAGCCTCTTCATCAGTTGGTGTTGGCAAAACTGGACAGCTACATTTAAGACAATGAAACTGGATTACTATCTAACCGAATACACAAAAATAAACTCAAAATGGATCAAAAACCTGAATGTAAGTCATGAAACCATAAAATTCTTAGAAAAAAATATAGGCAAACATCTCTTGGACATAAACATGAGCAACTTCTTCATGAACATATCTCTCCATGCAAGGGAAATAAAAGCAAAAATGAACAAATGGGAGTATATCAAACTAAAACGCTTTTGTACAGCAAAGGATACCATCAGAACAAAAAGACATCCTACAGTATGGGAGAATATATTCATAAATGACATATTCGATAAGGGGTTGACATCCAAATTATATAGAGCTTATGCACCTCAACAAACAAAAAGCAAATAAGCCAATTAAAAAATGGGCAGAGGAGCTGAACAGACACTTTTCCGAAGAAGAAATTCAGATGGCCAACAGGCACATGAAAAAATGCTCCACATCGCTAATCATCAGAGAAATGCAAATTAGAACCACAATGAGATATCACCTCACACCAGTTAGGATGGTAACATACAAAAGACAAACAACAACAAGTGTTGGCGAGGATGTGAAGAAAAGGGAACCCTCCTTCCCTGCTGGTGGGAAGGTAAACTAGTTCAACCACTGTGGAAAGTATGGATGTTCCTCAGAAAACTAAAAATAGGAATACCATTTGACCCAGGAATTCCACTCCTAGGAATTTACCCTAAGAATGTAGCAGCCCAGTTTGAAAAAGACATATGTACCCCTACGTTTATCGCACCACTATTTACAATAGCCAAGAAATGGAAGCAACCTAAGTGTCCATCAGTAGATGAATGGATAAAGAAGATGTGGTACATATACACAATGGAATATTATTCAGCCTTAAGCAGAAAACAAATCCTACCATTTGCAACAACATGGATGGAGCTAGAGGGTATTATGCTCAGTGAAATAAATCAGGTGGAGAAAGACAACTATCAAATGATTTCACTCATCTGTGGAGTATAAGAAGAAAGAAAAAACTGAAGGAACAAAACAGCAGCTGACACACAGAACCCAAGAAAGAACTAACAGTTACCAAAGGGAAAGGAACTGGGGAGATGGATGGGAATGGAGAGATAAGGGGGAAAAGGGGGCATTACGATTAGCACACATAATGTAGCGGGTGGGAGACATGGGAAAGGCAGTATTTACAGAGAAGACAAGTAATGATTCTATAGCATCTTACTACGCTGATGGACAGTGACTGTAATGGGGTATGTGGGGGGGACTTGATAATAGGGGGTCTAGTAACCATAATGTTGTTCAAGTAATTGTACATTAATGATATCTAAATAAAAAATAATAAAAAATATTAAAGTTCTAATGTAGAAAAGACTGGTCTCAGTGAAACTTTTAGTTTCTAATTTAATTAATAATAAGTAATATCCTTTACTTTTTTAAAAATTAGTACACAAACATATAAATGATGAACTGTTTTCTATACTATTCCTACATTCTGACAAAAAAAATGCTTCAACTTTGATGGCTTTCTCTGTGAAATATACTCTCTTCTTCCCAGTCCTCACTGGAACCTTGTGCTAACACTAAAAACATGAGAGGGTATGAGTAATCCTTCCCCAAAACTTAATCTCCCTGATACATGCACTCAGTTTTATCATCTCTTGTAACACTTCCTCTCATGGGATATTTATGTTTTTATCAAGTTTTTGTAGAAAGATCAGGCTCTTCCTTTGTCAGTAAGCTGTTAAGTATTGAAAAAGGCTAAACATGCTTATAACACAGGAAGCTGTGGTGGGGGGAAAACTCTTAGAATTTTCAAATTTAGACAAATTTGTTAACAAAATGATACTTTCCATATTGAACAATCTGGAGGAACTGTTTTAGTTTTGAAGCATTAGAGTAGTGCTGATGCTGTGTATAAATTAAGGCTGGAAATTAAGTAAATAACAGGGTGGTCAAAGCAAAGATGATGAATGTTATGAAAGCCATTTTCAAACCAAACTAAACGAATCAAAGTAATTCTGATAAAAATAATCATCTCATCAACTTAGGTTTTTATGTTCTTCATACTTTCTGTACTGTCAAAATCTGTCATAAGCATGGGTTATTTTGATAAGTGGGAAAAAAATTTCCTTTCCGGAAAAAAAAAGGTCACCTTGCTGCAAGGTATAACCAAAAAGTGTGCAGTAGCAAGTTGGGAAAGAAAATAGCAGAAGAGTAAACAATCCTATGTTTACTTAATATATGCACTGCTGAAAATTCAATCAGCTCTATTGAATTAAAAATACATAAAAACATAGAACCGTCGAGAGCTATATTTCTCATATCTTAAATACTATTTATTATCTTCTGAAGAAGACATCTAAAATTCTATTTTCCTTTTTCCTTAAAACACAAGGATCAAAAAGACATATGCACATCTATGTTTATTGCAACACTTTTTACAATAGCCAAGATATGGAAACAACCTAAGTGTCCATCATTAGATGAATGGATAAGGAAGATGTGGTACATATACACAATGGAATACTATTCAGCCACAAGAAGGAAACAAATCCTGCCATTTGCAACAACATGGATGGAGCTAGAGGGTATTATGCTCAGTGAAATAAGCCAAGCCGAAAAAGACAAGTATCAAATGATTTCACTCATCTGTGGAGTATAAGAACAAAGAAAAAAACTGAAGGAATAAAATAGTAGCAGACTCAGAGACTCCAAGAAGGAACTAGTGGTTACCAAAGGGGAGGGGGGTGGGAGGGTGCGTTGGGAGGGAGGGAGAAGGGGATTGTGGGGTATTATGTTTAGTACACATGGTGTGGGGAATCACTGGGACTGAACTTGCGTATTAGTGGGACTTAATAATATGGGTGAATGTAGTAACCACATTACTTTTTCATGTGAAACTTTCATAAGAGTGTATATCAATAATACCTTAATAATAAATAAATAAATATAAAAAACCCCAAGGAAACATACATTTTAGGCTGTTAATAATCCAACTTCCATTTAAGAAGATCAATAAAAGCCATCACTCCTAGGTGGACTCTAGATCTAGTATGAATTTCAGACTTGGTTGAATAATATAGCAGTTCTCAACCTTGGTGTTCTGCGAGACAGTGTGCTTTACGTCTGTGGGAGGAAAAAAAAGGCAGTGTTCCAGTGGGATCTATGAAGAGCCTACAGCCTCTCTCATCTATGTCAAAGTCTCTAAATATGCTGCGTATATCCCTGGGAGTGGGTCAGATATGCAAATGCAACCATCCTGAGTGTTGACATAAAAAGTGATGAGAACTACTAATTGTCTGTTCTGTTCTTAACAAACTAAGAGGGCATCCTCCAAAACAGAGAATCTCTCAGCTCCCTACATACCTTTCACTATGCTTTTTGCTTTGCTGTCTATGATCCTCCTTTTTGCTAGCTTGTATTTACTTCCCAGAGACAAATAGGGTGTTTTATTGATACCACTTCAACATATTAACTTTATAATCCAAACTCACATTAAGTAATTAAATTCACATAGGTTTGCAAACTTAGCTTTGTATCCCTAGAGGAAACATTCCTGTTTATGGAGATATTCTTATCCATAGTTTGACATTTTCTCAGGGGCACAAAATGCATAGAAGCTCAAATTTAATCTACAAGGTTGACAGATTAATTTTCTTAACCTCACTAACTATAGATCACATATGAGGGTTTTTTTTTTAAACTGCCAAAATAATACTTTATTTTTTTCTTTTTCATTTTATAGATTTTATTTCTTTGCAATCATGGCAAGCAATGGAACCTTGTTGATTTGATTGTATAACTTTTAAAATAGCTCTATATACAATTTTTTAATAGATTTTAAATTATTTCATAAATAATTTTCTATGTCAATATGTAAACAACTACAACATAAAGTATTTGCATATTTTTCTATTCTGTAGATTCGTCACAATTTTTAAATAAGTCATCTGAAAATGAATTTTTAAGCCATCTTAAATTTCAAGCTATTGTATATATTATCTGAGATTAAGTTTCTTTTTTTTTTTTTTTTACAATTTATTTTATTTTAGTATCATTAACCTACAAATTGGACAGAGGACATATGAGGGTATTTTAAAAACCTTTCTGAATGCAGTGGTCAGGTCAATTTTATTTGTATATTTCTGTGCCTAAGACCATCTCCATAAAGAATGGTTAATAGCAGAAACATTCAATCTCTTCAATTCACTGAACATCAATAAGTATCAGTGTGTTTAATGAGGACTAAAAATACCAGTTCTAAAGTTTACATTCCAAGGAAAATTATTTTCTACCCCAGCAATTATTCAGAAATAAAGTAGTATTTCTTTTCTCATGTATGTTTTGATATTTTCAGATCTTTAATTATTATAAAACAGAAACTGTATTGGAGATAAGTAGAATGGTCTCACTATGGCTAGAATATTTAAGTTACAGTGTAAAACTGATGACCAAATACTTCTGGTTCACACTTGATTTATCTATACCATACAGGCACTGCCTTAGTTTGCCGACCTTAAAGAGCCCATTTCAAGCATTAAAACATTCATGTCCTAAACTAACATTCCAGAGTGGCTTTTATTTCGCTTTAGCAGTACAAAGAAAACGCATGCTTGTTTTCATCCATGTTTCTTTGTGAAAGACATACATCATAGCACACACTACCACAATGCAGGGAAAAGTCAGGTCTAATCTCACAACAAAAGGGTAAGCGAGAAAGCTAATTCCAGGGAAGGGAGTAGGTGCTGCACTATATTTCAGACAGCAGCAGCTCCTATCCTGATATATCCACCTTGGTTAGAGGACCAATACAGGTTGACAGTTAAGTGTTGCTTTTGAAAATATCATGGAAGGTAGAAATACTCCAGTCAGAAGTTAGGCTCTCAATTCATTTGGCATTTAGGACCACAATACATACCTTATAACTTGACTCATACATGCAGAATGTAACACAACTTGGAAATTATTTCACGTTATATAACAAAGTCTTATGTAGTGCTTACTATGTGCCAGGTACTGCTCTAAGAGTTTTGTAAATATTAATTTCCATAATCCCCATAAAAACACTATGAGGTAGGTACTATTCTTTTTCCCTTTTTATAATGGAACAAACTGGGGAAAAGAAAAACAGAATAGGGGGGATTAAAGATGGCGGCCTGAGAGGTGAGAGACAGATACCTCCTCCTAAAACCAAATATAATATGAAAATATAATTAATACAACTAATCCTGAAAGAGCAACAGGAAAGAGGGTTGCGCCAGACTGCATACACCTGGAGAAAAGAAGAGACCTCACGGAACAGGGTAATGTACCAAAGCTGTGACCCAGCAGGACCAGACAGAGCCTTTCCCCCATCCCAGCTAACTGGTGGGAGGAAGAGAAACAGAGCATGGAGGGAATAGAAGCCTGGGACTGCTGAACAACTAGCCCTGGAAACCTACTCTGGGAGCACAAACCTACACTGCATGGTGCTATGGTGATTAGTGGTGTTGCACAGCTAACACAGGCAGAATACCTGGGGAGACAGAGATTCCAGCCACTTGTGGAAAAGAGAGATCCATATCTGGCTGCTCCGGGACAAAAGAAAGGCGGGTAGTCTGAGAGACTTCCTAAAAGCGAGAGGGCTGCTAAAGGGGCAAGGATTGCACAGAGCTTACTGCTCAGGAGAAAGGACAGGTAGACAAAATTGTCCGGGTGCATTCTGCCCAGCAGGTTGGGAACTATCACGATCTTCAGGCGCTCCAGTCCCCTGGCTGGTTATGCAGCAACAAGGCCCCCCACCGTGAAACACAGCCTTCTGCACTTTCCTCCCGGCCAGCACACACCTGGCTCGCAAACCAGCAAACACTGCCCTGGCATCAGGCTAGCCAGAGGGAAGCCCCGCGTACAGCAGCTACAAATGCAAAGCACAGAGGCTCACACCTGTGTGTTTGGCCCACTGGTTCTGGCAGTGGAGACAGGCATAGCAGCTAGGAAGCAGGAAACGGTTCTTTTCTCCCCCCAGGCACCAGCACCACACAAAGAAATAAAGGGCATCTAGATTGGTAAGGAAGAAGTCAAACTGTCCCTGTTTGCAGATGACATGATATTGTACATAAAAAACCCTAAAGAATCCACTCCAAAACTACTAGATCTTATATCTGAATTCAGCAAAGTTTCAGGATACAAAATTAATACACAGAAATCTGTTGCATTCCTATACACTAATGATGAACTAGCAGAAAGAGAAATCAGGAAAACAATTTCATTCACAATTGCATCAAAAAGAATAAAATGCCTAGGAATAAACCTAACCACGGAAGTGAAAGACCTATACTCTGAAAACTACAAGACACTCATGAGAGAAATTAAAGAGGATGTGGAGAAAGGGGAACCCTCCTATACTGCTGGTGAGAATGTAAGCTAGTTCAGCCATTGTGGAAAGCAATATGGAGGTTAGTCAAGAAACTAAAAATAGAAATACCATTTGACCTGGAAATTCCACTCCTTGGAATTTACCTAAAGAATATAATTTCTCAGATTGAAAAAGACATATGCACCTCTATGCTTATCGCAGCATCATTTACAATAGCCAAGATATGGAAGCAACTTAAGCATCCATCAGTAGATGAATGGATGAAGAAGAGGTGGTACATATACACAATGGAATATTATTCAGCCATAAGAAAGAAACAAATCCTACCATTTGCAACAACATGGATGGAGCTGGAGGATATTATGCTCAGTGAAATAAGCCAGGTGGAGAAAGACAAGTACCAAATGATTTCCTTCATTTGTGGAGTATAACAATGAAACAAAACTGAAGGAACAAAACAGCAACAGACTCACAGACTCCAAGAAGGGACTAGCGGTTACCAAAGGGGAGGGTGGGTGGTGAGGGAGGGAGAAGAGGATTGAGGGGTATGATGATTGCCACACATGGTGTGGGGGGATCATGAGGAAGGGGGATCATGGGGAAGACTGTAGCACAGAGAAGGCAAATGGTGACTTTGTGCCCTCTTACTATAGTGTTAGGCAGTAACTGCAACGGGGTATGGGGCGACACGATAGCATGGGTGAATGTAGTAACCACATTGTTTTTTCATGTGAAACCGTGTATATCAGTAATACCTTGATAAAAAAAAATTTTTTTTAAAGAAAAGAAAAGAAAAACAGAATAGGTAACCAGTAGGTAAGCGGCAGAGCCAAGATTCAACTTCAGAAAGTCTGGCTTTGGGGACTCTACTCTTAACTAGTACACTATGCGTTCTCTCTGAATATGTTGAAGCATAAAATTTAAAAATATTTAATTGATTAAACATCTACTGTATGTTAGCTAAAGTTTAAGCAGATAATAAGGTATGAAGAAAATACATACCAAATTCAATAGTAAGGAAAAAATTATGGAGTGCCCATTTTGTAGAACTAGAACTATGGGAGGCATAGAGATGACTAAATTTTATACAGCCAATATATCTATCAACAGACAAATTATTAGGTAATTTAATTTCATAATTAAGTTCTAAATACCAGATCTAGTTTGTATAAACTGAATGAATAGTCTATACTATATAAATTAATGTTTCAGCAATTACAAAAACATTCATTCTAAATACCAAGACTGTGAAGTCATGCAGCTTTTATAATACTCTACATTGGTGTTAGACAATTTTCAATGCACTTTCCCTAACATCATCACATTTGAGTCTTGCAGTAGTTCAGAGCAGGATATAGGATTAGATTTAGTTATATAATACAGGTAAAATGTAATACAGGTAAAGCTGAGGCTTTGAGAATTTAAATGACATGTTCAAATTCATACAAATAATATGACAGAGCTAGAATCAGAACCCAATTCTAAGACTGGTACTTTTGTAACACATGGAAAACCTGCTAACTTCCATGAAACATTAATAAGGAATTTTATAAAAAGGCAGTTTCTGAGCATTCCCTACCAAAGTAGAAGGTAAATTGATGAATATCTGGAAATGAACAGCTTTGTTACAACTGTATGCAATCACATTATTGGATCAATCTGGAACAACTTAAACAGGGGAACAGGAGAACACAAGGAAACCCAGCTCTCTAACATGGCTTATACATGCCAGCAAGAAGTAAAGCCTTAGATCTTTGTAATCTAGCTGCCGTTGGGTTTGTTTGTTTTTTGAATTTGTTTGAAAATAAAAACAAACCACCTATTATTTCCATTACAGATACATGATGGTATATTGGCTCCAAAGAGATGGGTCAAGAATTGTTTTGAATGATGCTCAAAAAGTTAGTCTATGCAATAAAATAGTGTTACTTTGCAATTTAATCAAACAAAAATCACAGCTCCAAACACTGAACTTAATTCAAATATCACTCTTGCTCTACATGGAGCTAGCCACCTTTCACTCTAATACAAGTTATTAGAATTATTTTAAGATCTGGAGTAGTATACATATGTAACCTGGGGAGAAAACAACTGGGCAAATTTTGTACCAATCTATGAGGATAATCTAATATCCGAATTAGTTAGCATTGAAGGGGTCTATTATTAAAATAGAAATTCAAAATGTGTAACTTGCATAACCAATATAATTCTAATATATACATGAGAGTCACAATAAATGCTCCGGTACCACACACACTTCAATGTAATGTAAGTTTTAATAATAAGTTATTCCCAAATTAAAAGTATTTTCCTGTCAAGACCTGAGGAATAATGCAGGCAAGGACACAAAAGCATTCCACTGTTTTATTAACGACAATGCTTACTGATCTGTGAATAACCTGGAAAAAAATGAAGACTATTGAGTTACTTTACCAATCTATCCATCCATCAGCAAAGAACAGGTTTCAAAATGATGGATTATCTCACCACCTTGTTGTTTATCCCACACAACACTCTTTCCTCAAGGGAAAAATAAACAAATAATCATACAAACATAATCATCCTTACCCTCTATACTTTATTTATCATCTCTATATGCCAGTATCAACTATTAACTAGAGGGAAAACTGTCTTTAAAATTGTACACAGTGGGGGGGAATCTAGTAACCACAATGTTGCTCATGTGATTGTATATTAATGATATCATAATAAACATAAAAAAGTTGTATACAAAAGATTCAGAAAATGAAGTATGTTGCTGTGCTTATTTTACCCTCCAGGATTCTATGGTTTATAAAAATTCTATTCAAATAACAGTCCCAAAACTTCTGGGAGACAAGCTTTTGCTTAGTCTATTCCACAGTGCTCTTCTAATTTAATAAGGACAGTTCTCAACTGGTTCCTAACATTTTTGGGGGTGATACTACTTTGAGACACTGATAGAAACTATGAACACCCTTACTAGGAAAATGCAGATATGCACATTACACACACAAAATTTGGCATGCTAATTCAGGGTTTTTATTCCCAAACCCAAGTAACACAGTCCAGGCATTTGGGTGTCAAGTTAAGGGCCCCTGAATTTGAAGAACTCCTCTTATACCCACCCTTCCACTGCTGTCTATTTTAAGCTATGTGTTTTCAACATGATGGCTGTAAGTCTGCACATGCTATAATTGAAGATAACAAAAAAAAATTAAAGGGGATTGTAAGTATGTATTTTTTTAAATGTGTGAATTGAAAAAAGTAGAAGAAAATACCTTAAAATCATCAGTGTATTTATTGTTAACAGGTGACAGGATTTAAGCTGACTATAGTAAGTAGTAATACTTCTGCTCCTGTTTTCTGCATAAGAATTTAATTTCTTATAAAGACATAATTTTAATTTCAGCATATGACACCAATAATAGGGAAATGGTTAAATCAATTATGGTACATAGTCCATATACCAGAGGACTATTTATCCAATAAAAAATATTAAATATGCACATATGTACCTATTTATACACAGATGTCTGTGCAAGTATGAGTAAGATGGGAAGATATGCAAAGAGCTTAACAATGGTTAACTCCAGGAGTGCAATTCAAGGTGGGAATAGGGCTTATATTGCTTTATAAAAGTAAGTGTGTGTTTTCTATTTTTTTTCAGTTCTTTCATTTGTTTTCTAACTATTAAGACTACATGTTACCCAAGAATTTGCCATTTAATTGCTATGTAGCCTCTCCTATATGTCGGGCACTTTGCTAAATTAAGTGCATTAATTATTCCACTGACTCAAATGTGAAGATATTTTAAACTGTTCTGTTCCTTAAAGAATTTTTATGCAGCCCCAGATTATAGAACCAAAAATTGAGTAGTAATATTATGGGAAATGACAGGAAGAACATTTTATTTTCCCTGCCTTTGAAAACTTAGCTAGAGCCGACAACACCAATTCAATATATATACAGAGTTGGACTAAACCAGTGTTTCTCCAACCGGGATTGTTTTGCTCTTCAAGGACATCTGGCAATTTCTAAAGACATTTCTGTCTGTAGACATAAGTAGGTGGGCGAAGGCAGCACCATCTAGTGAGTAGAGGCCAGGGATGCTGCTAAGCACCCTGTAAGGCACAGGGTGGCCCTCACCCAACACAGCGAGTAATGAGCCTGCCCAAAACGTCAACAGTGCTGAGACTGAGAAACTGGCCCACACCAAGAGCCTTTAGAACAACTGTGTATCTCACATAAGTGGACCATGTTCAGTAACAGGTGAGGCCAGACCACTGATGGTTCTTGGCTCAGAGTAGAGCCCAGTCTTGCTCTTTTCTGGAAATGGATGAGGTTAACACAGCAGTCTCAGAGTCCTACCACTTCATCAAAGTGTCACCTGTGCGTCTCGATGAAATTCACTTCACGGCATATCTGTTTAGGCTCTTCCAATCATTCTTGAGTACTGATGGAATTCATACCTACATGATACATTCTGGAACCTGATGAAATAATCTTCATATTCTGTAATTTTGGTCCATGAATGTGCACTTTTCTTTCCTCAACTAGAGTAAATGCTCTTGGCATTGACATCAAAGTCAATGTCATATTTTTTTTTCATATGCATCCACTACATCTAGGAGAGTACTAGGCAGAGAATTCATGCTTTAAAAAATAGCTGTTGAATTAAATATGAGGAAACAAAAATAATGAAATTTACAACAAATGACATAGCTGCTTCTTCACAAGTTTTGTCACTTTAAATCCTTTTCTTTTTGTTGATTAGAATTGGGACCAGAGCGTAATTCTCCAGGTTGCTTCCAGTTCAGCAGTATTCCCAAGACAAGCAGTATCAACAACAACTACTAGAAATGCAAAATTTCAGACACCACCCCAGAGCTGTAACTCAGAAACTCTGGGGATAAGGCCCAGTCAAAATCCATGCATTAAATTCTGAGAGAGGTGAAAGCCTGAGAAACACTGCTCTATGTTTCTATAACATACAATTTTTGTAACAATTCATAAATACCTACTATTCATTTATCCATCAAATACTCAATGAATGTTTAATATATGCCAGGCATTACACTGAGGCAATCTTATATAATCTCCCAAAATCAAGGTTTTTAAAAAATTACTATATTTTGTAGACAGAAGACTATTCAACTGATTAAATGGGGGTCAGAAAACCTGCCACCTATTTTTGTTAATAAAGTTTTCTGTAACAGAGCCACATCCATTCCTTTATATATTGTCTACGACTGAAAGTAGGTTTTTGGTGGAGACCATATGGCTTGCAAAGTCTAAACTATTCACTATCTCATACTTAACAGAAAAATTTGTTGACCTCCTCGATTAGAACACTAAATTTGGCTCAGTCCTTAACTCAACTTCACACTTGCCCTGGTGGCTTTCTACAACAGCAGCCACCACCACAATAACTATAATAACCATAGTGACAGTCATAGTAATAACAGCTGACACTTATGTAGCGCTTTGAAGGCAAGCTCTACCTCAGGCACTTTCTAGATCTTAATTCACTTTAAATCTTACCACCTATGATGTAGATAATAATATTATTCCCTTGGGAAATGAAGAAACTGGAGCACAGAAAGGTTAAATAACTAGACCACGAAAACATGCTTAGTCATGGCAGGACCAGGGTTTGACCCCATTGGTCGGGCTCTAAAATGTACTCTTTTGTTCACTCTCCTATACTTACTACTTCTCCATACCACCAGCACACAGACAGCTGCTTTCATCTAACCAGAGAGGTACCTGTAAATTACAGCTCCAACAGCAACATCTGCTAAGTTTTTTTAACTTTCCCCTTTCTTTAGATTCCAGAAGCACCTTTGCTATTCACTCCTTAAGACTTCTTCTTTTCATAAACTCTTAAGGATTATCTGAGCAAAAATAAAGAAATGTTTTCTTTCATTGAAAATTCATAGCAATGGTTCTCATTTTCAAGTCATGAATGCTTCTGAAAATCTGATGAAACTATGAACTCTTTTCAAAAAGACACATATACAACAGTTTGTATATAAATTCCAAGGATCTATTAACCTAGATTAGGAACTTCTGGCATATCTCAATGCAGCTCTACTCAGTTACAGTGCTGCAAAACAACACTGGGTAGTAATCCAGCATGAAAATATTTATTTAACCATATGATCTATGCATTTAATGTTCAATTAATCTGTTTCTTTTGAATTTACTTTGGCAATTTTTTAAATATTTAATTTCAAATACTTAAGACTTGATTCAATAATCAACCTTTACACAAACACACACACATTTGGACTGGTCAAATCTACCAATGAGACATAGGGCCAGTTTCTGCACCCACACTTAAGTGTCCCATGGTGTTCCACCTATGACACTGTGAGAAGAACGAGTGGGACTGGGAGCCTGAAATGGAACAATGCTAACTATTCTTCAAAATATAAAACAGAATTACTGCTGGGTTCATCCACATTAATCCAAACATTAATCCAGAATTGATTAATGTTTATAAAATGCACACATACAAATTATAGGAGTGGAGGGGAGATCTGTTTGCTCATAGTCTGTTTTTCCTTCTATCTTTATCAGTTAGGTAAAATGTGGCAAGTTGAAAGACTTTCTTTATTCATCTAAACTACTATTTCCTATTAGGCACAGAATGGGAACATGTTTCTAGAACACTGAAGGATGGCCCTTATTCTTTCCTGTTATTTTTTTTGGGGGGGGCGGGGTTGGGGAGTGAGTTGACTATGTATTGACAAGGAGAAAAGAAATCACAGCAAAGTACAAGTTGTTAAAAACTGACAAATACCACAAATACTTTAAAACTCTGAAAATACCAATGTTTTTAATAACTAAATCCTTTTAACCTTTGCAGAAACTGTTGTTTAAAAATTGTATAAGAAGTGAGTCATGAAGAATGCGTATTAGGAAATCTGATTTCTAGCCTCAGCCTCTTTTTATCTTTTCTCATTTGTAAAATTAGACAACCAGTCAAAACAACATAAAAGCATTATTCCAACTGTACTTGTTTCTTGTTTTATTACTAGCAAAAGAATAGTGAGATTTTTACAAGAAAACAGATTATGGGGAGTGCTGTTAAAGGAAAAAAATACAGTACTGTTAAAGAATCTAGATTCACAATCTAACACACACTTGGGGAAGAAAGGGAAGAACATTGGGAGCAGACACTAAAAAGCCATCTCATTTTTGCTCTGACTTCCCATACTCTGGGAATTTTGCTGTGACATTCCCAATTGAATACATAAAACTTTTACCGTAAAAGTTTTCCATCAGTGTAATCATTGGCCAATTTTAACACTTCTCTTGGTTTTCTAATAGATTAATCCAGGGTTACACGTCTTAGATTTCTGAAAAGTCTCTAAATAAAACAGTTGGTCATTAGAGAGTAAAATAAGCAAGTTACTTTGCTCTGGGAGATGTTTTCTACTATGAGTTCCCCAAATGGAATAAAACATTCAATAAGGCGTATGCTTTGAATATGGACTTTAGACTACAGGAGGGTATTGCTTTAAAGCAGAGGAAAAAGACAAAAAAATGTAAAATACCTTAAAATTTATGTTAAAAATAGATTCCATGGTTATGTCAAAATCACAGTAGAACCTATGTGGCCCATTTTGGGCACCATTCTTTCAGCTACCGCTGAATGAATGCATTAAATGGGAGATCCCCTTACCTGTCCTTCCATGTTGTTCCCACAATCTTGAACATAATGTATTTTGGACTTCTAATGTTCTCCCAATCCCTTTTTGCAAGCTATAAGTTAGAGTTCAAGTTGGGCTGCACAATATCTTGAGGCAGATCTAGTATTTATTCAATTTTCCACATACAATACTCAGAAAAATGTCATTTGAGTACAAACACTTGGTGAAAATTTTTGGTGGTCATTTTACACACAAATATTCATTATATGTTAAAAGTAAAACACACCCATCCTTTATGTTTTAACAATCCTACTACATTAAAGGAAAAAAGGAAAAAATCTAGGCCACTGAAGAATAGAAGACTGAATTACTGAGTAAACAATCAGTTAAATTCCCTCTCTTAAAAAAAAACAAGTAATAATCTATGGGAAGCATAGGTGTATGTTAAGTTTGTTTACTTTCACTGGTACCATTCTATTTCACAGGTTATGTAAACATGACACAGTATATGAAACCTATTCTGAACCAAAAAGTAGTACTAAAGGGTACTATGTTAACAAATACACAGATAACAGAAATAAATTAGTTAAGCTTAAAAAGGACTGCTATTTGGAAGACATATTTTGAGAGTTTAAAAACCTACATACTGTATACATATACTGTTTGGCATGAAAGAAAATATATTAACTAACTAATATATAGTAGGGAAAATTCTATGGCTTCCTAGGCTAGAAAATTATATAGGTTTCAGTGACTTTTCTTCCAATATGGTCCAATTTATGTCTCTGACATATTAATGGGTAGTAAGTAGTACAATAAATAAGCTTCATTTTCGTTGCTTAAAAAAAAAAGTCTACCTCTTTAAATTGACAAAAAAACCCAAAGGGCATTTATTCATGAAAGTTATCTCTAGTAGTTAAAATGTTATACTGTTTATGCAGAATTCATTTAGAATGCAAGGATATGACTTACAAATGTCTTTGAATCCTTCACATAAATATGCATGCATGCCGTTTATAACAGTGGCCTTGATGAGAACACACTATAACTGGCTGTGAGAAACGCTTAAGGGGCTTATATTAAAACAGAATATAGAATGGTGGTGAGAAATCATAGAACAGGTGACACCTAATTCTGATAATCTGGTGATAAAAAGTGTAGGCAATGATATATAGATGGTGATAGTGTTACTACTTTAGGATATAAACAGAATGAATAATATTTATATGAAATTATAAAGTATTATGCAGAAAATCAAATATAAAAGTTAATACCCTTACACCAAGTAAATACATTTTTATTATACTTCACACACAGATTCATATATGTAATATGTAAGAAGAACTCGGTTACTTTAATTATCAAA
This sequence comes from Phataginus tricuspis, assembly GCA_029783875.1. Classification (NCBI taxonomy): domain Eukaryota; kingdom Metazoa; phylum Chordata; class Mammalia; order Pholidota; family Manidae; genus Phataginus; species Phataginus tricuspis. Next base: position 67,675,636 of record JAQQAC010016209.1, read on the forward strand.
GAACCATCCCAAAATTAAATACACTACTTTAAACACAGTGGAAAGAGTTCTGTGTTGTTTTTAATACCTATCTACTGACTCACCTACACACACACACACACACACACACAAACACAATTTTAATTACATCATTCCCTGAAAATACACTTCAAATTGGAGATGGTGAGATATAATTTTTTATAACAAACATTACAACTGAATCACACACAAAATTCTGAAATAGCCTTTTCAGAGGATAAAAAGATATGGGAGGTAGATAAGATTCAGGAGATTATAACCATCTTTGGGAAAAAATGTTTTCTTTGTCTAGGATTCAACACATATGGGTCTCATTCTGAAATTTTGTATCAGTACAGGACAAACAAACAAAACTTTCAATGTCTTTTCCCTTAAGAAGAACAAATAAACATGTATTTACAAAATTTAAGAATTAGGAAAGAAAATATAGGGATTTACTGGAAAAATAAAAAAGAGGCTAAATATTCTATTTTTATAAAGGGCTAGTAAAGAAGCCAGTGAGCTTCTGCTCACTCTCCAGTGATCTGTTCATTCAGTTCCTATCCCCTACCCTAAAGCTCTATAGCACTGAAAAGCAAGTGGCAACATGAATATGAAAAAAATAAACAAGCAAAGAGAATATATCAAACAATGTCAAGGAAGATTCCATGGGGCAGGGCAGAGCGGGGGGGAATGAAGAATTTCTAAAAATGAAAGATAAAAATATTAAAGTTAAAAAATGAGAGGGTTAAACCACAAATTAGTCACAGGTGATGGGAATTAATAAACAGCAAAACAGATCTTAATAACATACTCAGAATGTAGCCAAAATAACAGATAGAAATTATTAATAGAGAGATTCATATGGAGGAGAGAATGTAAGTGCTAAAACATATCTACTTGGGATTCTAAAAAGGTGGGAAGACACATAATGGTAGAAAAATAATATTTACAAAGATACTAGCTGATAATTTTCTAAAACAATAAATGGCAAACCAAATAGAGAAAATATAATGTAGTTGTTTAAACCATATGGAAATGCAGGTTAAAATGGTTTAATATTGTTAATTTCATACAGTTCAACCTATACCAAGCTAGATAAATATAAAGAAATCAACACCTGAATTTACTATAGTGAAAATGCAGAACACCAAAGACCTGAAAACAGCCTGAGAAAGCAGGGACATAATAAAGTTCAGAACAGAAATAGGCAGAGAATAACAAAACAGACTTATCAAGAAAGCATGCAAGAACAAATAAAATCAGAAATGAAGAAGTTACAACTGACATCATAGAAATACAAAATATTATTAGATAATTCCTTGAAAAATTATATGCCAAAAAATTGGACAACCTAGAAGAAATGTAAAAATGCCTAGAAAAATACAGCCTTCCAAGACTGATCCAGGAAGAAACAGAAAATCTGAACAGAAGAAATACCAGTAATAAAACTGAACTGGTAATCAAAAAACACCCAACAAACAAAAGTTGAGGAGAACATGGCTTGACAGCTGAACTCTACCAAACATGTAAAAAAGAGCTAATACCCATCCTTAAAATAAACCAAATTATAGAAGTGGAGGGAAAACTTCCAAACTCATTCTATGAGGCCAGCATCACTCTAATACCAAAACCAGACAAAAACACTATGAAAAAAGAAAATTACAGACCAATATCCATAATGAACATAGATGCAAAACTCCCCCCAAAAATATAGGCAAACTTATTTCAAAAATATAGCAAAAGGATCATTCATCATTACGAAGTGGGATTTATTCCAGGAATGCAAGGATGGTACAATATTCATAAATCAATCAATACCATACATCACATCAACAAAAAGGACAAATATCACATGATCATCTAAGTAGATGCTGGAAAAGCTTTTGACAAAATACAATATCCATTCATGATAAAAACTCTAAACAAAATGGGTATACAGAGAACATACCTCAACATAATAAAGGCCATATATGAAAAACCCACAGCGAACATCATACTCAATGGTGAAAAGCTGAAAACTTTTCCTCTAAGATCAAGAACAAGACAAGGATTCTCACTCTCACCACTTTTATTCAACATAGAACTGAAAGTGCTAGCCATGGCAATCAGACAAGATAGAGATAAAAGGTATCCAAAATGGTAAGGAAGAAATTAAATTGTCACGATTTGCAGATGACATGATATCCAAAAAAAAACCCTAAAGACTTCAACAAAAAACAATTAGAACTAATAACTGGATTCAGCAAAGTTACAGGATATAAAATTAATACAAAGGAATTAGCTGCATTCCTATACACTAACAACAAACTAGCAGAAAGAGAAATCAGGAAAACAATTTCATTTACAATTGCATGAAAATGAATAAAATAACTAGGAATAAACTTAACCAAGGAGGTGAAAGACCTGTACTCTGAAAACTGTAAGACACCCATGAAAGAAATTAAAGAAGACACAAATAAATGGAACTCTACCTCATGCCCATGGATACGAATTCAGTGCAATCCCTATCAAAATGCCAATGGCATTTTCCAATGAACAAGAGCAAATAATCCTAAAATTCATATGGAACACAAAAGTCCCTGAAGAGCAAAACCAATCTTGAGAAAGGACAAAGTTGGGGGTATTATGCTCCCTGACTTCAAGTTATAATTCAAAGCTATAGTACTCTAAACAGTATGGTACTGGTACAAGAACAGACCCATAGATCAAAGGAACAGAATAGAGAGCCCAGAAATAAACCCACACATATATGGTCAATTAATATACAATAAAGAAGCCATGAATATACAATGGGGAAAAGACAGTCTCTTCAATAAATGGTGTTGGGAAAACTACGGACAGCTACATGTAAGAGAATGAAACTGGATTACTATCTAACTCCATCTACAAAAGTATACTTGAAATGGATCAAAGGCCTGAATGTAAGTCATGAAACCATAAACCTCTTAGAAGAAAACATAGGCAAAAATCTCTTGAATATAAGAATGAGCAACTTTTTCCAGACACATCTCCTCAGGCAAGAGAAACAAAATAAAAAATGAACAACTGGGACTACACCAAACTGAGAAGCTTCTGGATAGCAAAGGTCAACATCAGCAGAACAAAAAGACATCCTAAAGTATGGGAGAATATATCTGTAAGTGACTTATCCAATAGGGGGTTAACATCCAAAATTTATAAAGAATTCATACATCTCAATACCCCAGAAATAAATAACCCAATTAAAAAATGGCAGAGGACCAGAACAGACATTTTTCCAAAGATATATAGATGGCCAACAGGCATATGAAAAGATGCTCCATATCACTAATCATCAAGGAAATGCAAATCAAAACTACAATGAGATACCACTTCACACTAGTCAGAATAGCCACTATCTAAAAGGCAAGTATTGGCAAATGTGTGGAGAAAAGGAAACTCTCTTACACTGTTGGTGGGAATGTAAACTGGTACATCCACTATTGAGAATAGTATGGAGGCTCCTCAAAAAACTAAAAATAAAAATACCATATGACTCAGTAACTGCACTTCTTGGAATTTACATGAAGAAAACAAAATCTCTGATCCAAGAAGGTGTATGAACCTTTATGTTTACTGTCGCATTATTTACAAGAGACAAGATATGGAAAGAACCAAAGTGTCCATCAGTAGATGAATGGATAAAGATGATGTGGTACATATACACAATGAAATATTATTCAGCTATAAGGAAAAGAAATTCTGCTTTTTGCAACAACATGGATGGACCTAGAGGGCATTATGCTAAGTGAAATAAACCAAGCAGAGAAAGACAAATACCATATGGTTTCACTTATATGTGTGGAATCTAAAAAGAAGACAAAACAAAATGAATAAAACCAACAGTAGACTCACAGACAGAGAAGTGACTGGTAGTTACCATGGGGGAGGACTTGGGAGGGAGGGTAGGTGGATTAGGGAAAAAGGAGGCACAAACTCTCAGTCATATTTGGTCATTGGGATGAAGTTTAGCATGGAGAATATAGTCAATGGTTTTGTAACATCTTTCTGTGTTGACGGACAGTAACTACACTAGTTGGGGTGAGGGTTTAACAATGTATGTAACTGTTGAATCACTGTATACTTGAAACCAATATAATATTGTGTATCAACTACATTTTAATAAAAAGATTCATTTAAAACAAACAAACAAAACAGCCTGAACAAAAAGAGGTAACACTTATAAAGAAATAACAATTAGACTGACATCAAACATTTCAACAGCAAAAAACAGAACCCAAAAGACACTGGAATTAAATTTTTAAGTACTGAGAGAAAAGAACTGCCAACCTAGAAATATTTACCTAGGAAATCTTCACTCAAGACAAAAAAGGCAAAAAAAAAAAAGAAGTTATTTCATATACAGACACACTGAAAAGCACTTACTACCAAGAGACATAAACTAGAGGAACTTTTAAATTATGTACTTCAGAAGGAAGTCCTCACCTTGCTTGGTAAGACAGATTGTCAGATGGGATCAGAAATACATAGCAACAGGCTATTTAGAGCCCTAAATATAGACTCAAAAAAGTTGAAAAATAAAGGGATGGAGAAAGATATAACAGGCAAATATTAAAAAATTGGAGTAGCTATTTGAGTATCAAAGTAGACTTTAAAAATGCATTATTAGGGATGGAGAAAGCCAGCAAATAATGTAAAACATTAAATTCATCAGGAAGATCTAACATTTATAAATTATACGACCTCAATAAATTGCCTCAAAATAAGTATAAGGTAAAAAAAAAATGATAGAATTATAGGCAAAAACAGACACATCAAACATCATAATGGGAGATTTCAAAGCACATTATTTTTAATAGTTCAAAGAAAACGAACTTCAATGAAGTTCGAAAATTATAACTCAAAGCTTGACTTTTTGGACTCTAAGACAAATAATTAGAGGACCCTGTACTCAACAACTAGATAAACACATTCTTCTCAAGAACACATTGAAAAATTACAATCCTTGATGAATTGGTAAGCCATAAAATACACTTCAAAGAATTAGTACCATAGGAACACATTTTTAGACACAATTTAATGTTCTACAATTAAGTGAGATAGTAAAAGCTCAAGAATCAACCAAATAAGCTATTCCGAAACCCCTTATAACAACTTATAGGTCAATGAAGAAATCATAATAGAAATTAAGATATTTAAGACTTAAAGATAATGAAAATAATACATAATAACTGTTCGAGATTTAAAACAGTAGTTTAACTGTATCATCCTAATGCTTATATTAGAAAACAACAAAGATTTTAACTCACTGAGTTTCAGCCTAAGAATTGGTAAAGGCCTGGGAGAAGAGGGATGAGCTGAACAAAACCCAAAGAAAGCAAAATAAAGGAGATAATGAAAAGCTGAAATTAAAGAACTAGGACACAAAGCTAAAACAAAGAGAAATAAAAGCCCAAAAGTTAATTCTTTGAAAACGTAATAGATTGTAAAACTTACCTGAGGTTAGGTGGCTAATAAATGGAGGAGCCAGGATTTAAATCTAGGCATCTATCTCTATAGTCCAGGTTCTTAACTACTATGCTCTATTACCCCAAAAGTACTTAAGTATAAAAGACAAGATTGCTATATTTGATTACATTAATCATAATGACCTCCATGCATCATAAATACCATAAGGCAAGATATATGTAACACACATAACTGAGAAAAGATCAGTATTCAGAATATACAAAAACTCCTATAAATCAAAAAAGACAATGCTCCAATAGACCAATAGACACATAGGCAAAAGATACAAACAAGCATATCCCAGAAGAGAAAACATAAGTAGTCAATAACCACATGAGAAGTCACCTGACCACCTAAATAATCTTGGAAATGCAAAATAAAAATATAACACAATGACATTATGTATGTTAGATTTACAAAAATCAAAAAGTCTGATAACACCAAATGCTACCAAAGACATAGAAGTATGGGAATTCTTACACCCTGCTACAGGCATGTAAACTGGCACAAAGCGCTGGAGAAACAATTGGGCACTATCTTGTACAACAAACATTCATATATCCCATGACTCAAGAATTCCACTCCCAGAAATGTATCCTAAAGAAACTCTTGAACATGTATATCCTGAAGTATACAAAAGGATGTTAATAACAGCAAAAAACCGGAACATCCTGTGTCCATCAACAAACAAATGGAAAAATAAGTTATGCTATATTCTCACCTAAGTTATGTCTTATAATCACACCTCAATGGAATACTACATAGCAATGAAAATAGGTTAACTATAATTATATACAATTGAAATATAATACTGAGTGGAGAAAAGAATTTACAGTATTATTCTATTTCATAAAGCTTAAAAACAGGCCAAAATGAACAGATCACTTAGGAAGGTAGGTAGGCAAATAGATTATAAAAGAGTAGAATAACAAAGGAAATGTTTGCATGTACTAAATCTTGAAGAGATATCATTTTTGTCTTTATAATTTTCATCTGTTATTCAAGTACCAGCTTAAGAGGAGAGAATCAATGATAGTCTTACCTGCAGAAACACTGAGGGAGTTCTCCTTGGCCATAAAGAGGAAATAAAAATGGAGTATTGCCATACCGTCCAAGACAGTGAAGAAAGTTCTTGGTAGCTTTGAGACCATCTATGGTACTGCTGGCTATATCTGATGTCATTGCAATTGAATGCAAGACAAAATATTGGAGACTGGAGGTTAATTTTTGAGTTTTTAAATATTCAGAGAATGTAATGTCCTCATAAGCTATGAAAAGAAAGATGGAAATTCATTTAAAATCAGAACTAAATTTCAATTGAAAACCACTGCACAAAAATGAATCAAGTTTGTTTAAAATACTTGTCAAAGGACATAGGTTTTAATATTAATTCATTTTGGACAGAGACCAGGGATTATGGGGGGTAAAAAACCTAGAAACTCACTACTCTAATTGGATTTATGGCAAAACTTTTAAGCTTTAAGTGATGAGTCTTTGTTCAGTATTTTACAGATTTTAAAAACCAGAAAAGCATTAAATAATTCATTAACCATCACAATAGGTTTCCATGGCTGGCGAAAATCTTACTTTATTATCATTAAAACTGCAAAATAATGCCGGTAACTACACTTTAAAATATTAAATAAATATGACAAATGGCAATTTTTTGGTGAAAACAATGACAGAGTAATACTTTATTTTTTTTGAAATGTATGTTTCTTACTAAAACTAAGAACAATGAACTATGACTAAAGTGAAAATAACTTCTGTGTGGCTAATGGAATCAGTCTGTCTTATAATCACACCTCAAAGACACAAGGAACTATGAAAAACTACTACTTTAAACCAAGAACAGAAAAACATGCAATTGGACTCTTACTGGTAGGAAATATAATTCTATGACAAAAGACAAAAACTTTATTGAAATAATTTATATAAACAAATAAAAATCAGAAAAATTTGCTGAGAGAATGTAAGTTTACACCACTGTGGAGAACAATTTGGCATTATCTGTGGACTTGAAGCTTTAACAGAAAAACTAGACTTAATATTCCAGGTAGTACAAAAAATACTGCTGTTTTTCTCATTGTAACTTGATAAATGAATTGCCAATAGTATATTTCTATTCTGGAACTTTGCCAGCCCAATGAACTTAAGTATAAAGCCCTGATACCAAAATAGTGTTATCTGAGTTTTCAACAAACTGTCAATTAACTGGTCCCAGCTCACACAGTGAGATGGGTCTCAAAGCCAAGACTAGAAACCATGCCTTCTCCTAATCCAGTGGTTCCCCCCATAATATCTAGATCCTTTTTACTTAATTAATCAATATGAATAACTCAATATTCCAAGCAAAAGTTATTCTGGAAAAATGAAAAAATACACTGATTTTTTTATTACTGATGAAAAAATTAATGTAACAATGAAGAGAATATCATTTATGAGGAATCAGTTGGCAGCAGTTATTTAATTGACAAGAGTAAAAATGAACACCCAGCACAGCATTTGTGTGGTGATGAAAATGTTCTACACTGCAGCCATGGTAGTCACTAGCCACATGTGGCTATTGAGCACTTGAAATGTGGCCTGTACAACCGAGGAATCGCACTTTAAATTTTATTTAATTTTAATTAATTTAAATTTAAATAGCTACATATCGCTAATGGCTAACCTACTGGATAGTTCAGAGTAATGATGTATTTTAAAAGAGTAATGAGTGGCTCACTACATCAGAGCAAGCATATTAAAATAATAAGGAAGTTCAAATAATTGGAGAGCACAATTTAATGAAAAACAATACCTTTATATTCATCAGGATGTTCCTCATATTCCAGACAAAATGTAAGAAACTTCATTAGCATTCTCTTCTCTACCATAGTAAGTTGTTTGCTGTTAAAAACATCTGCTCTGGAACAAGGAACCTGAAAAACGTGATTTTAAGAAACTGTTTCTTAATGATACAAGTATTCCAAATTACACTTTTCTCCTTTAAATATAATAAGATTATTATTTCCATTCTACTCAAGCTGTTTCACGTTACTTCCATCAGTTTTAATGTCATCTCTGTTGACTTCAGAGCTAATTAACTTGTGAGCTCTCTTACTTAATTCTACCAAGTTGCTCCTTAGGCCATTAAAAAGCCAATAGCATGTTACCCCTAAGTGGGAACAAATGACAGCTCGAATATAACAATGCTGCCTGAAAATTAACACTTTCTCAACACCAACATCAAGCTGTAGAAGAAACTCAGGAGAAAATTAACACTAGATATTTTAATTGAGCACTCTCTTACTATTTACATTTGTAAATCACCATGCAAAATTGGAATTTGCTGCTTTATCAGGAAAATAACAATCTTATTTGCTTATCCTTCCACAACAATTCATCACAACTTAAGTTCCTACCCAGTTACAATACTTGATTGGCAAAGTACCTGTTCCACTTTTCCTTCTCGAAATGCAAGAATCCTGGTAATATTTTTGAACTCTGCATATCGACTCACATTAGATTTGATTAGAAGATCAATTACCAGTCCTCGTGAATACAGGAGCTGTACAAAGAAGTATTTTAGAGGATGAAATAAAAGGTTAAATAGTGGACAGCTGAAAAACACTATAAGATATATAATTCTGTTATATTTTAAATTATTTATAAAAAGTATTATACCTATTAATATTACAAGTATTTATTACAAAACAATTTATCGCAGGTTCATAGTTGATAGTCTCAAATTAAAATTCAAACAGCTCTGGAATCCAAAGTTTCTTCATAACTGGTTTGGCAACATAACTTGACCCAAACTGATATAAGGTTCTTCTCTGTTTGGCCCAATTACTGTGAATATTCATACATTTCACTGCAGAAATATGAATATGTTTAATCAGAGTGCCTCCTCAGATGTTATGTCATCTATAGCACATCAGCATATGTACTGCATTATTTTCTAAAATAATTTTTTAGAGTCTGAACAACAGGATACACCAGGCCTCAAGGGTTTTAGATATGGGACTGTGGGCCTTACATATGGTCAGGTAGTTATTAAGAAGAAACAAGCAGTTACCCATATTATTAAACCCCTACCCCCACTAGTGTGGTTACTATCTGTCAACATAGGAAGATATTACAGAATCTTTGGCTATATTCTCCATGCTGTACTACCATCCCAGTGACCAACTTATGACTGAGAATTTTGTGCCCCTTTATTCCCCCTCCCACTTCCCACCCAACCATCAACCCAAACCCCTCCCCCATGGTAACCACCAGTCACTTCTCAGTGTCTATGAGTCTACTGCTATTTTGTTTGTTTTGTTTTGTTTTGTTTTCAGATTCCACAAATAAGTGAAATCATATGGTATCTTTCTCTATCTGGTTTATTTCACTTAGCATCTTTTTAATAATTTGTAAAAGTAAATAAATACAAAGTGAAGGAAAAAAGGTGGGGAAGAGAAGAAACCAGCCCATGGGACCTCCTTGTCATTCAAATAAGAAAAAGACTGGTCGTGCATTTTCACCAAAAAAGTCAAATTCTAAGGTCCCTCTGTAATCCTACCAGTCTAGATTTATATGAAATATGTCTTTTTCAGGGAAGTAGGATAATGATTATTGCCAGTATGAATGTGAAGGACTTATTTAATCTGTCAACATCTCTCATAACCAGTATCACAGACACAAAAACAATATCAACATTATAATCTAGCATGTTTTAAGTATAACCATATGGTTAAATGGAACAGATTTGGCTACTTCCTATAGTGAAATACTTTTAAGTGTCTGTAAGTCAATAAATGTTAAAAATGTAGATGTTACATCCATAATAAGGGGGAAAAAGAAAAAAATTATCTTTACTACAGAGAAAAATGGCATTTTGAAAATCAATCTAAACCATTAGTCTGAGCATCCAAAAGGTCAGAGAAAGTAAAAACTCTCTGCAAATCACTGTTAGTTATGTGAGTTTTAATGAACTGTTAATTCAGCATTGTGCAAAGAAAATTGACATTGCTTTTTTTGAAACTAATCCAATTACCCTAAAAATGACACATTCCTTCATTACCTTCAGCCTAATACACTACACAACTGATATAACTCATGTTTTTAAGAATATATTGCCAAGCTTAATGTATAATTATAATAAAACAAGTACTTCAAATACCTCGTTTAAAAACACAAATACTTGAGATTCAGTGATCCCTCAGTAGTCATAATTTCACAAATGTCAAACATATTTGATTAACATATCAAACATAAAATGTATTTTCACTTAATAATACCTAGCAAATCCTAAGATTTAATGCCAGCTTAAAAATAATGCATTTAGGGTATCACTGAAGAGCACTCCTCTCTCTGAGGTCTGCACTTTCTCTTTAAGTAACTTTAAATAAAACTTTTATTCTGTTTCACTACTGTGTCTCTGCCCTTCAATTCTTTGCTGTGGCGGGGACAAGAACCGAGGAAAATACACAACGCCTCACCCCCAACAGAACATTTCCACCTCCCCCAGAAAGTTTGCTTGTGTCCCCAACTAGTCAATCTACTTGCACCCTCCTGCCCACCTCAGACGACCCCACTGTTCTCTGTAACTAGTTTTGCCTGTTCTTGAACTTCACATAAACACAATCACATAGTGCATACTCTTTGATGTCTGCCTTCTATCACTCAGCATGTTTTTGAGAGCCATCTATGTCATTACACATATTGCTCCTTTTCAGTCTGAGTAGGATTCCATTGTATTGCTCTGCTGCACGTTTAAAATCCATTCTCCTTTTGATGGTCAATTTTTTTCCCCCAGTTTTGGCTACCTTTGATAAAGCAGCTGTGTTCATTCTTAAAAAAAAAAAAGGTATCACTGAAGAATAAAAATACATCTTAACTAAAGCTATACTAAACTTTGATCTGAAGCTTAGAAGTAACAAATAGGTACCATATTAAGCCTCTTTTTCACCAGTCTAAGTGATGTGCCGCAGCAATTTCACAGTGGTAAGAGGCTAATGAAAACCTGATTAAAGAATCTGATTAAAAGGACAGGAACTAGATTTGATAATCAACAATTTTTGCTTCACTTGGCATTTTGGTACCATAATTATTAAGGGTATGGACTTTCTCAGAAATGAGTTTTAATTGCAAGAACTTCATCTTTGATCATCTTCTCTATTAGTTTAAGTAGTATAAAAATATAGAGTATTTTATTTAACTAACCTACCTGGAGCAGTAAGATGACTTTTTTTTTTTTTTTTACAGCGCAAGAGTGGCGCTGAGAGGGCACCCTTCGTATTTATTGAGCAAATAAATGTTAACAATAGAATTCTGTGTGGGGGGCTTAATACACAATCATTAACTAACTCTAAACTTAATTGTCGGCAGTCTCCAGTCTTCTGGGGCGCGACATCTTACATGGTATTGAAACAATAGCAAGGGCAGTTATGTCACAGAAACTGCTTTGGTCTTGTTTGCTCTGTTCTTGATCACATATCAGGAATTACAGGAAAAATAATCAAGTCATATATGATTATACATTTGATTTCCATACTTGATTTATATATTAATCCCACAGGGTCCGCTAAGACTGGGATCGGGGTGAAGTGGGTCATGCAAGTGCAGGGTCTGAGTGTGTCTTTTACTTTTTTTTTAATCGTCGCATTTTTTTTGCATTAACTTTTAGTTCTCTTTTTTTTTTTCGTTTTAAAATTCAAGCTTTATTTGTTGAACATTCCGGCTAGTTAAACAGGAATCAAGGTAGACATTTCATGTTGGCATGATAGTAGAAATCATTTAGCTGCATTTCATCTTTTCTTTTTTTTTAAATTTATTTTGGTATCATTAATCTACAATTACATGTGCAATATTATGGTGATTAAACTACCCCCTTCATCAGGTCCCCCTCACCAACCACATTACAGTCACTGTCCATCAGTGTAGAGAGATGCTATGGAATCACTACTTGTCTTCTCTGAGTTGTACAGCCCTCTGCATGCACCCCCAACATTACGTCTGCTAATTGTAATGCTCCTTTTACCCTCTTATCCCTCCCTTCCCACCCATCTTCCCCAGTCCCTTTCCCTTTGATAACTATCAGTCCGTTCTTGGGTGCTGTGAGTCTGCTGCTGTTTTGTTCCTTCAGATTTTTTCTTTGTTCTTATACTCTACATATGAGTGAAATCATTTGATACTTGTATTCTTCGGCTTGACTTATTTCACTGAGCATAATACCCTCTAGCTCCATCCATGTTGTTGCAAATGGTAGCATTGGTTTTCTTATGGCTGAATAATATTCCATTGTGTATATGTACCACCTCTTCTTTATCCATTCATCTACTGATGGACACTTAGGTTGCTTCCATTTCTTCCTATTGTAAATAGTGCTGTGATAAACATAGGGGCTCATCTGTCTTTTTCAAACTGGGCTGCTGCATTCTTAGGGTAAACTCCTAGGAGTGGAATTCCTGGGTCGAATGGTATTTCTATTTTGAGTCTTTTGAGGAACCTCCATACTGTGTTCCACAATGATTGAACTAATTTGCATTTCCACGAGCAGTGTAGGAGGGTTCCCTTTTCTCCACATCCTCGCCAACATTTGTTGTTGTTTGTGTTTTGGATGTTGGCCATCCTCACTGGTGTGAGGTGATATCTCATTGGGCTTTTAATCTGCATTTCTCTGATGATTAGCGATGTGGAGCATCTTTTCATGTGCGTGTTGGCCATCTGAATTTATTCTTTGGAGAAGTGTCTATTCACATCCTCTGCCCATCTCTTAATTGGATTATTTGGATTATTTGCTTTTTCTTTGTTAAGGTGCATGAGTTCTTTATATATTTTGGATGTCAACCCCTTATCAGATACATCATTTATGAATATATTCTCCAACACTGTAGGATGTCTTTTTGTTCTACTGATGGTGTCCTTTGATGTACAGAAGCTTTTAACCTTGATATAGTCCCACTTGTTCATTTTTGCTTCTGTTTCCCTTGCCCCGGGGGATATGTTCATGAAGAAGTGGCTCATGTTTATGTATAAGAGATTTTTGCCTATGTTTTTTTCTAAGAGTTTTATGGTTTCATGACTTACAGTCAGGTCTTTGATCCACCTTGAGTTTACCTTGCTGTATGGGGTTAGACAGTAGTCCTCTTTCATTCTTACATGTAGCTGTCCAGTTTTGCCAACACCAGGTGCTGAAGAGGCTGTCATCTCCCCATTGTATATCCAAGGCTCCTTTATCAAATATTAATTGACTGTATATGTTTGGGTTAATGTTTGATTTTCTATTCTGTTCCACTGGTCTGTAGGCCTGTTTTTGTGCCAATACCAAATTGTCTTGATTACTGTGGCTTTGTAGTAGAGCTTGAAGCCAGGGAGCGTAATTCCCCCTGTTTTATTCCTCCTTCTCAGGATTGCTTTGGCTATTCGGGGTCTTTTCTGGGGTCATCCATATGAATTTTAGAATTATTTGTCCAATTCGTTGAAGAAAGCTGGTGGTATTTTGATAGGGATTGCATTGAATCTGGAGATTGCTTTAGGTAGTATAGCCATTTTGACAATATTTATTCTTCATAGCCAAGAGCATGGGATGCATTTCCATTTGTTAGTGTCCTCTTTAATTTCTCTTAGGAGTGTCTTGTAGTTTTCACAGTACAGGTCTTTCACTTCCTTGGTTAGGTTTATTCATAGGTATTTTATTCATTTAGATGCAATTGTGAATGGAATTGTTTTTCTGATTTCTCTTTCTGTTAGTTCATCGTTAGTGTATAGGAAAGCAACAGATTTCTGTGTGTTAATTTTGTATTCTGCAACTTTGCTGAATTCAGATACTAGTTCTAGTAGTTTTGGAGTGGAGTCTTTAGGGTTTTTTATGTACAGTATCATGTCATCTGCAAATAGTGACAATTTGACTTCTTCTTTACCAATCTGGATGCCTTATATGTCTTTGTTTTGTCTGATTGCATGGCTAGGACCTCCAGTACTATGTTGAATAACAGTGGAGAGAGTGGGCATCCCTGTCTTGTTCCCGATCTGAGATGAAAAGCTTTCAGCTTCTCGCTGTTAAGTATGATGTTATCTGTGGGTTTGTCATATATGGCCTTTATGATGTTGAGGTTCTTGCCCTCTATACCCATTTTGTTGAGAGTTTTAATCATGAATGGATGCTGAATTTTGTCAAATGCTTTTTCAGCATCTATGGAGATGATCATGTCGTTGTTGTTCTTCTTTTTGTTGATGTGGTGGATGATGTGGATGGATTTTTGAATGTTGTACCATCCTTGCATCCCTGAGATGAATCCCACTTGGTCATGGTGTATGACCCTCTTGACGTATTTTTTAATTCGGTTTGCTAATATTTTGTTGAGTATTTTTGCATCTACGTTCATCAGGGATATTGGTTTGTAATTTTCTTTTTTACTGAGGTCTTTCCCGGTTTTGGTATTAGAGTGATGCTGGCTTCATAGAAAGAGTTTGGAAGTATTTCCTCCTCTTCTATTTTTTGGAAAACTTTAAGGAGAATGGGTGTTATTTCTTCTCTATATGTCAGGTAGAATTCAGAGGTGAATCCATCAGGTCCGGGGGTTTTGTTCGTGGGTAGTTTTTTGATTACCGATTTAATTTCGTTACTGGTGATTGGTCTGTTTAGTTTTTCTGTTTCTTGCTTTGTCAGTCTTGGAAGGTTGTATTTTTCTAAGAAGTTGTCCATTTCTTGTATATTTTGCAGCTTGTTAGCATATAGATGCTCATAATATTCTCTTATAATTCTTTGTATTTCTGTGGGGTCCGTCGTTATTTTTCCTTTCTCATTTCTGATTCTGTTTATGTGTGTAGATTCTCTTTTTGTCTTAATAAGTCTGGCTAGGGGTTTATCTATTTTGTTTATTTTTTCAAAGAACCAGCTCTTGGTTTCACTGATTTTTTCTATTGTTTTATTCTTCTCAATTTTATTTATTTCTTCTCTGATCTTTATTATGTCCCTCCTTCTGGTGACTTTGGGCCTCATTTGTTCTTCTTTTTCCAATTTCAGTAATTGTGTCTTTAGACTGTTCATTTTGGAATGTTCGTCCTTCTTTAAATAGGCCTGGATTGCAATATACTTTCCTCTTAGAACTGCCTTCGCTGCGTCACATAGAAGTTGTGGCTTTGTGTTGTTGTCATTAGTCTCCATATATTGTTTGATTTCTGTTTTGATTTGGTCGTTAACCCATTGATTAATTAGGAGAATGTTGTTAAGTCTCCATGTGTTTGTGAGCCTTTTTGATTTCTTTCTAAAATTTATTTCTAGTTTTATACCTTTGTGATCTGAGAAATTGGTTGGTAGGATTTCAACATTTTTGAATTTACTGAGGTTCTTTTTGTGGCCTAGTATGTGGTCTACTCTGGAAAATGTTCCATGTGAGTTGAGAAGAATTTGTATCCTGCTGCTTTTGGGTTCAGAGTTCTGTAGATATCTGTTAGGTCCATCTGTTCTAGTGTGTTGTTCAGTGCCTCTGTGTCTTTACTTATTCTCTGTCTGGTTGATCTGTCCTTTGGAGTGAATGGTGTGTTGAAGTCTCCTAAAATGAATGCATTGCTGTCTTTTCCTCCTTCATTTCTGTTAGTATTTGTTTCACATATTCTGGTACTCCTGTGTTGGGTGCATATATATTTAGAATAGTTATATCTTCTTGTTGGACTGTGTAAGATGACTTTTTAAAAGGCTGTTTACATGGATATGTTTCATAAACTGTAAAGAAACACAGTATTTGCCAGTTTTACCATTATGACTCTGAGAAGGGATGCAAGTAGAAATGTCAAGCAGTTTGGAGATATCAAACTGGACCTTAGGAAGTGATAGGGCTTGAGATAGATATTTGGCAATCATCCCAAACTTCGATGAAATAACTGCAATTACAGGAACAGATGGAATTTTCAAGGAGTGACTGACTACCCCAGTATCAGGGAATTCTCTGTTTTGTACACAGGAGGTATGCAATAAACACTGGTTAAATGACTAACATTTAAAAAATGATAAAAAACTTTTTTGTGTTGCTGTGGTTATACATTCTTTAGCTACTCCTGTTTCTGTAGGATGAGTGCAGTAAATCATTATTGGTTATTTTCTAAATGTATGAACCCATGAAAACTATGCAGAATAAAGTGCAACTGCCTTGATGCCTCTAGACACGTTTGTTTTTAATTTATCCCAACAAAACCAGTATTATTAACCATTCGATCTCATGAAAATACCCAGAAATCTCCTTCAGTCTTCTCAAATGTCTCAGCATCTAATTAAAATACCTCCCCATCCACCATAACCAGCATTCACGTTCGTATACAAGTCAATAGTTTCCCACACTAACTCTAAAAGTTGCATCGGCACGACCTTCAACAATTTTCCTTTGCAAGATTTACACTGTATTTCAGTTACCATAAGGGTTAGAGACTCATATGAACTAGCCTTGATTCTTAAACACCATTTTTATCATCATTTCTTTAAATTAGGCATTCCAAAAGCCCATTTGTTACCTGACTACTTCAGTATTTTTTGTTTCGTTTTGGTTTATTCATGAGAACTGGAAGACTATTAGTAAGCTATGATTAAACTTCCACACCCAGAAATCAACAGCCAAAGTAAAGAATGCTAGATTCCAAAGCATTACAGAATCAAAGTAGGTAGAGAAGTGGAATAGATAGTGCAGAAATATGAAGTAGGGCCAAGGCAGCAGCCAGCTCAGACCAGGACAGAATCAGACACAGAGGGCTACGTAATAGAAAGCAACAACAGGTAGTAAAAAGATACTCATATTTCAGACATCAGGTTCAAAGACAGCAGCAGTATAAGGATATGGGATTGTATCAGCAAAATGTGAGGAGCATGCAATTAGTCTCTCTCTTTATAACTTGGAACTTCTAGAGAGCATATTCAATTGCAAAGTCTAATTTTAAAACAAGTCTAATGTTGTTCATGAACCTCTCCTTTTCAGTTTCTCACTGTTGAACTCAAGATACATAATTTGGTCTCTCTTTCTTTCTACTTTCACCCAGCCCTATGTTGTAACCCTTTTAAGGCCACTGTCCTTTATCTTACTGGTTTTCTATTCTTTTGCACTAAATTAGTCTTGCTTCCTATAAACCCAGTGCAACACTGTACTCTCCTAAGACTCAGGGACCTCCTCTGAAATCACAGTGACCTAACATGACAGCTAAAGATGGAAACATAACTGAAGACAGCAGTATTCTTCCCATCCTCCCTGCCCTCATTATTATTAAATTATCCTCCAAAGTCCTCACACCCGAACAGATGATTTTCAAGACTGTATTGGTTTATTCAGAATATTCATCTTCATACAGATGTTAAAATAGTTACTATACAAGGGCTAGAAAAAGGTTTTTAAGAGATTAACTATAAGTAACACAGATCTGTAAATAGGTTTGTTAGAATTTTTCTCTTGATAAAACTAACCATGTTCATGCAGTAGGAGAATATTAGGATGGACTATATGCTGCAGTACAACAGTATCTTTGTGATGTATTGAGCATTTCTAATGTGTTTATAACTCAGTTAAAATATTCCTTAAATATAAGTTGAAAACTTCTGGCTACTACCTCTTTATAAAACAAATAAGCTAAACTTCAGAGAATAAAGTTATGAAAATTGAGTTTATTGGCTCAGATGCCATTGTCAATTCATTAAAAATATGTATTGTTCTATATGATGAGCAAAATTGACACTTACCTTTGATACCAAGTCGATATTAAATCTCCTGCCTTCTTTAATAATTTGAGAGTAAGTAATCCTACTTTTCTGTGGTTGCTCTGAAATGTCTTCTGCTGTAGGCACATTTTCATTTGTTTCCTCTTCTGAAGTTGATTGTGTGCAAGTTTTATCATCACAGTGATTTTCTTTTTCCCCTGTCGTTTTGACATCACTCACTTCTAGGGCACTCTCTGGGTCACTGCTTGGAGTTTGTTCTGTGGGCATTTCACAGCTCTCAGCACTTAATAATTCATCTTCTGTAGGCAGGCCAGCAGAACATGCAGCTTCTGTGGAGTTCACAGATGTCAGAGAAGTGTGATTTTTCTGCAGTGCACCAGCTTCTTCGACATCTTCATGCAAATCCTGACTAACGAGAAATTATAATAATAACACTATAGTTCTCATAATAGCACCTGGTTACATTTTTATATTATTCTAACTTTTAATGGCAATTTTTATTTCTTTACCCCATTTATCTTATCATGTTCAGTCTATGTTTCACCTTATGTGACCCACACATTACAAACATTCCTCTCTTAAGGTTTCAATACAATATGAAACATAATTAAGACTTGAAAAATACACATAAAGATTTCAGGGATTAGCAGGCTATGTCACATGTGCTAACTTTTGAGAATTTAAGGCAGATGGGATTTGTATTATTAGAAATAAATCAACATAGTGCTTATGAGCACAGCCTTCAGTATAAATAGATCAAGATCCAATCCCTGACCCCTTGACTAGGTAACTGTGAACTTAGACAAGTTATTTATCCTCTCTGACCTAAATTATCCACCTATAACACAGGGGTAATATCATCTCCCTCATAAGGTTGTTTTGAATATTAATGAAGTATCACATGCTAAGAACCTATACAGCACCTGGCACATAGCCATGGTGGTTATCAGAGATGATGATGAGGAGGAGGATTAGTGGTGTGACAGAGCTAGAAAAAAACTGCCATGAATGTTTAACTTGGCTTATCACAATGTGATATCTAATAGAATCTTTCTGTATTCTTTCTTATTGTATTTTGTTTTATTTTTAGTGTCTAATACTCTACTGGAAGCTCCAATTCCAAAGCTAGAGCTAACAGTCTCAGTCCATGATTGCCTTTATTGATAGAACAGGTTCCCATCAGTCTGCCTGCAGCATGTTTTCTCCATGTTTTCTCTTCCACAGAACCTACATTTTCATTGGGCTGACATATTGCTTAACACTGCTCAACAATAAAAATGCCTTGTATATGGATGGGCTTTCAGAAGTAAACACCTGCTAAATGATTGTTCAAGAACAGCAACTCGTCTTTACAGCAAATGTAAACCCTACCCACTAAACCATCCTCTTCCTATCTCTAAAACAAATCACGTTCTTTATTTACTACTTACTGGTCTCATCTCTCCTACTTTCCAACATGGCATCTCTAACTCCTAATTTATCAATTTTAATCTTCATGTTTTGGCGCATATCATGTACTTCTTCTGAGCTATTCTTCCCATGATGCATAGTATCATAATTCCTCCATCCCAAAACATCATATACATCACCAATCTATCAATTCTATGAAAAAGTTTAAATTTCAGTTCCCAGAAGTCTTCCTTAGTCCAAACACACTAATCATTCTATTACTCCATGCCCCCATGATACACATATGTAGTTTACTTTGCATTTATTCACTGGGTCCTTTTTAATCGTCCTGTTGCCCAGTACATACTTTATCTTATGAACTAGACTTTAATTCCCCAGACGGAGGAACCTAATATATTTTCTTATGTGCCCCTCACAACACCTGCTGCACTACTCGATAGATGTGGTAACTAATAAGCACTTGATGAGTAAGTGAATGAATAAATGGTTTGTACATGAAAAGGACAGATATAATAATCTATATGAATACAGATATAGAGATACTATGAAAAAAACTTATTTGTAGAAAACACAAAAAAATTAGGCCAGGAAAAAACAATAAATTGTAAATTCAAAAGTCTGTATGCAATGAAAAGCACCTTATTAAATTAAAACAATAAATACTACAATAAAAAAACAGTACAATAAAAGAATAAAATAACTCACTATAAGTATCAAAAAATGAAATGCCATGGTATTTACTGTTATAATCTAGTAATTTTAATTAAATATAATGAAAAAAGACATATCATTAACATTACAATGCTTTTCAGATCGAGGAACTATAGTACGGAAAGTTCTCGTCCCAGGTGCATTACTTAGCGTTATTAGGCAGTCACTTAGTCTCTCAGATTCTCCACCTATAAGATGGAGATCATTCCATCTGCCTTACCTCTCATGAGGCTGTTGTAAGATAAATATGAAAAGTATTTTATAAACTCTACAAGGTTAATCAAACATAAGATATTAATCAAATATAAGAAAATGTTAAACTTCCCACCAATCAACAAGCAGCTCAAAACACTAGGTTTTCTGAGATCACACGTTGAAAGCTCTTTGGCCACATAACACACAACAGTATGATTGCCATTAAAAATGAAAAGCAATAATATGAAATGTGATTGTATATTTTCTAGAGACTTGTTCATGTTCTGTATTCACTTTTATTATTTTGAAAACCAAATAAACCAAAGTATGTTCCATGAGGGATCTAAGGTGACAACTTTCAGCAAAAGTTCCAGGCCTAAAGATTAAACTAAGAAATGACAGAATAATTAATTACACTTTACAGATAAGACAGAATATGGCAACTTGTCTTATTACAAACCATGATGATGGCACCATGGAAATTAAGCACAGCAACTGAGCTAGTCAATGGCTATCCATTACATTCTGAGAATGAAGGCTTTTTTAGAGAAAATGAAATGTATTAACCAGTGCTGGACAATCTGAAAGACAGAAGTCAAAATAATTAAAGGTATAAGTGTAAGGAAAGAAATTATTCTTTGTGAACTTGTTCCTACATCCATAAGCTATCAAATTTTACTTTTCTCAACATCATACTTTGGTGAAATCCCTAGCACTATGGAAAATATACGCAATAAAAACAATAGTATCCATATTTTCCATTAACAACCATCACAACAGTTCTGGAATTCTGCCAAGGTTGAATTTCATACCTAATTAGAAGTTATAAAGACACCAGAAAACTCCCTAAATGCCATTTAATTCCTCAGTAAGCAACATTCTGTTCTTCAAAAAAAGGACTTATCTTCCCTCAAACTTAAAACTTTATATTGTGGTTAAAAAACATTTTCTTATAAAAGATAATTCAACCTTTGATAAAAACTTCAGAATAAAATAATGACTCAATTTTATCAATTTTCAAGTATTTGAAAAGTATAAAAATACCTTTGCCAGTTGTAAATGAATATAGCTGTATTATAAGTGTTCAAAGGAACATTTAAGTTCTAAAGTGCTGCTTTGATTTTTACCATACAAAGGGAAAATATCTGCATCATTAGTTCTTGTAAAAATTTCCTATATCAAAATAGATTTCAGAATGAAATCTAATGTCATGTATGTTGTTAATCTGAATTTCAAAGGCCATTTACAATTCAGTATAACAATATTTTTTAGATAATCTTACCTAATTGTAACTGCTGAATACTGCTTTGTATAATGTATTTCTTGTTAACTGCCAAAATCTATACATAATCCTGAGAATTTGGTGCTATAAATTCTGGTATTATCTAGTATTGCTTATCAATTAATGGTAGTAACAAAGGAACACCACAAAGTGAATGCATCTTATTAATGCTTTGTTATAGTCACCCTTTCAGATGAGTCAAATGAAAAATTGCCAACCAGCTGGTTAATTTATTCAGCACAGGTGTTCACTATTTATTTTTCAACCATTTGCACCTTTTTTACCCCCAGTACAGCTTCTTGCAGAAATTGTATTATTTTACTTTGATGTATGCACTTTGTTCTGAGGCCATTCGTTTCTGATTTGCACAGTATATATTATATTGCTACCCAGCTGTTTATTCCTGCACATAAATGTTTAATAGTTACACATAAGAGTTACAAAAATAAGACTACCCAAAAGTTGTTGTTCCAGAAAATAACAATATAAAAAAAAAAACACAGGAATCAATTTTACATTGCTGCCATGTAATATATCAGTAGATATATTTCCCTATTTCTTAGCGATTCAAAATGTTAACATATACTATAGCATATAGTTGAAATGTCAACCTCATCACATTTATCCAAGAGGAAAACTTTACAAAGTGGTGTACATCAAGTACCGTTGGTTGCCTACTCAATAACCATTACCTGCTGCCCCCCTGTAACGAGAGCTGCAATTTTGTTCTAATATCAGGCAGAAGACGGCCAGAATTAGGGGATGTATCATGGCTAATCAAAACCAATTATTGTAATTTTACTGCCCTTTGCTAGTGATTGATTTAGGAGTGAGCAGGTTATCTAGCTTGAGCCAATGAGACAAGGAAGAGTCTGTTGGGGGCTCTTCGTAGACTCTAGTATAATAACAACCAGAAAAAACATACACACGTTAGAAAAACTTTTCTCCTTCTTTTCATGTTTAGAGATTTTTATTGTGTGAAAATCTGTTTGGAATCATGGCGACCAACTTGTAACTGTGGAGAGAGAGCTAAGAGAAGTGCAGAGCAGCTACCCCAGAACTCGAACAGGAGTAAGATACTCAATTAACAAATTCTCCAATGACTGACCTACTTACCTATCTAACCACCCTCCCACCTACCTATCCATCTACATGTTTGAACCACTTTTGGTTTGGTACTGTGTCACTTGCAGCTTAAAACAAATTTATTTGTACAAAGTGATGAACAATCACTTCCTCTAAACTGTAAAAACTGCAGCTGATTTTCAATTTTTTTATTCCTTTCTCCTCACTGGTATTATTCCATTTTTACCCAGGAAGCTCATGTTGCTTCTATAATTTGTAAGTTAAAATTTTAGAATTCAAGATAAGTAGAATTTTAGATTACTATTAAAATAATATCTTTATTTTGGTACCAACCCACTACAGAGTTGGTTCATTTGCATATCTAAAAAGCAAGTTTTCATTCTGCTTTAATGTTATGTCAGGAACACAGAAACAATGATATTATGCAAAAAAAGAACACAACTTCTTGCTAATATTTTACAAAGATAAAATGTCTTCTCACTAAAGAAACTATATGGTATTATGCAATTAACAGGCAACACTCTTTTACCTAAGAACTGTTTGGGTTTGTGTAACTTAAGTGTGAATTAATGTACTGTGCCCTTTCACAGTATGTTGAATACTTAAAACTAGAAATGGTAGCTGCTTTTATTCCCTCATATAAACTACAAAAATGTTCAGTGGTATATAAACTACAGTCATGACAACTGAAGGACACTGGATTCATCACTTATCTTCCTAACAGTGGGAGTTAGGCACTTTAATTCTCATTACAGATATGGCTAGTTTACAATACTAAATAGTATTCTAATAAACTAAAGAAGTAAATGCACTCAAAAAGGAAATGTTTTATTCACTTGGTGGAACGGCTCCCCTGATGCACATATATGTATTTATGTGCTGCATGAAATACAACATGATACAATGGAAACAGAACAAACTTGAGTTAGACAGACATGGAAATCCTGGCTCTGCTATCTCTGGTTCCCTCTGATCTTCAGTTGGTTCATCAGTAAGATAAACCTACAGCTCATGCACATGGCTGGAGCACACATAAATGAAACTGAGTGAAATAAAATATTTAAAGCACGAGGTTAGAGCAGTTGCCACATAGATAATATCCAGTAAATAATATCCTTTTGCACTTCCTTTCCGTAAGTCGATTGTATAATCACAAAACTCGTTTCAATGAAAAACAATCTATATATAGTAAAAGCATTTCTGGCCCAAACTGGAAATTATCCCACTTTTTTCAAGCTGCTGTATTCAGGATAACAAAGCTCTGATACAAAAACAATCTGAATAGTTGTAATATCTGGACTTAACCTTTGATAACAGATTAATCACTGCCACTTCTATTTTAGTATTTAGCTTAACTTTGTAATAACCAAAAGTATAAAATGAAATGTTCAAAAGATCACTAAAACCGTTAGCTGAACACTGCAAAATTATTTTAGAAAAATAAGTGGTATCAACAACAAAAAATAATGCACTATCCTATATGTTTGTATTAGTGTAATGTGTTACTGACTTGCCATGTACTCTGATGTATTTTCCAAGCAGTGGTGATGGGTTTGCAATGATTTATTTGCATCCTTGCCCTGTCCTTGTAATCAAAGATTAAAATCAAGAGGCTGCTGATTATGGCTACAATATTGTTTCTGGCCAAGAGATACATACAGTTGACCCTGGAACAATGTGTAGGTTTGGGGTGCTGACCTCCCTGCACAGTCGAAAATCCACATATAACTTTTGACTCTCCAAAAACTTAACTACTAACAGCCTATTGTTGACCAGAAGTCTTTCTAATTACATAAACAGTTGACTAACATGTATTATGTATATGTATTTTATATATATACTGTACTCTTATAATAAAGTAAGCTAGAGAAAAGAAAATGTTTTCTCACATTGTTGCAAATCTCGAAAAAAATCTTTCCAGTATATTTACTGAAAAAAATATGCATGTAAGTGAACCTGCATAGTTCAAATCCATGTTGTTCAAGGATCAACTGGACTTTATTCTTCCTTGATGAAATTATAAGTGTCATATGTAAGAATCAAATCATAGATTTTAACCTAATAAACATCAGTTCTGTAAATAAGCTAATCCATCTGGTCTAAAATGGGAAGACAGGTAATAATATTTCAGCATTCTTGTCATTATAAAGACACCTTAACATGATTATTTTGGAAATATACCAATATAAATAAATATAGTAAACTCTTGGCATGAATGAACATTAAAGTGTAGGTCTTTAGGTCATTTCTCATTTGGCCAGATCTGATATGCACATGCTGAGAAAGCAGTTTCCAAGAACAAGATAAATATCAAGTGAGAGACACAAAGTTATCATCCAGCGTTAGTGTTATAATTAAAAAATCCTCAGGAAGTGATAATACATTCCTTCCTGGAAAAAGAAATGCTCATTAAGTGAATGGAAGGATAAGTAGAAAACACAATTAACTCATGGTGTGCAGCTATGGACATAAAACATCTTTCAATAGAAAACAGACTAAAAAAAAAAGCTAAACGAAAGGAAAATACAAATTGTTCCTCTTTGCAGAAGACAGGACTATCTATGTATAAAATACCAAGGAACCTACAAAAAAAATTCCTAGAGTTTGAATCAGTGAGTTCAGTGAGATTTCAGGATACAAATCAATGCATAAAAATCAACTGCCTTTCTAGACACTTATAATGAACATGTGAAATCCAAAATTAAAGAGACAATACCACTTACAATTGAAATTGCTCCAAAGAAAATTAGATACTTAGGTACAATTAACAAAATACACACAAGATCGGTATGCTGAAAATCACACAAGTCTGCAGAAAGAAATCAAAAACGACGTCCATAAATGGAGAGATATACCTTGTTGAGAAATTGGAAAACTCAAAATACTAAAAGTGTCAATTCTCCCCACATTCATCTATGGCCTTAATGTAATTTCTATCAAAATTTCAGCAACATTTTATAGACAGGTTATAGACCTTATGAACAATTGTTGTGTAAAGGTACAAACTCTAAAACTCAGACAATCTTGGCAAAAAAGAATTTACAGGATACACTCCACCTGATATTAAGTCCTACTATATAGCGGGGGCAATCAAGACAGTATGGTATTGGTGTGTGAAAAGATTTAGAGATCAATGGAACAGAACAGAGAATCCAGAAATAGGCCCATCCTTGTACAGGCAGCTGACTTATGACAAAGAAGCAGAAGTATCTCAATGTAAGAAAAACAGCCTTTCAATAAATAGGGCTGAAGAAACTGGATAACAGGCTAAAAAAAACATAAAACTACAAAACTCTTTTTAAAAATAGGAGACAATCCTCTGGATCTACAGATCTTTGATACCAAAAGCATAATACACAAAATAAAAAGCTGATAAATTGGGCCTCATCAAAATTTAAAATATTTGCTCTACACAATATCCTGTTGAGAGATGATGAAAGACAAGCTACTAACTGGGTGAAAATATTTGCAAACCACCTATCTGACAAAGGGTATATACTGAGAATATACAAAGAACTCTCAAAAATCCACAGGAAAAACCAACCCAATTATAAAATTAGCAAAAGACACAAACAGACATTTCACTAAAAAGTATATATGGGTGTCACACACATAAAAAGATGTTCAAAATCAGCCATCTGGGAAATACAAATTAAAACCACAATGAGATATCACTACACACCTACCAAAATAGCTAAAATTAAAAAAAGACAATATCAAATGCTGATGAGGATGTGGAGAATCTGAATCACTCATACATTTCTAGTGGCAAAGTAAAATGGTACAGCAACTGTGGAAAACTGTTCATCAGTTTCTTTTAAAACTAAACATGCAATTACCATATGACCCAGAAATTGTACACTTGGGCATATATCCCAGAGAACTGAAAACATGTTCACACAAAATTCTGTAAAAGAATGTGCACAGCAGATTTACTTGTAACACACAAAAGTGGAAACAACCCAGATGTTCTTTTAATTTTCCACTTTGCCAATGATTATCTAAAAAGAATGGTGTGTACTTTCCATTTTGCTCTGCTGAACTGGACAAGGATTAAATAACCCTGGGTTTTAATCTTGGGTTCCACTACTATCTAGTTTAGGTGCGGCCTTGACATTTTTCAAGCCATGTGACCTCCAGCAAATTAATCCCTTTGAGCTCTACTGAGGATTCAGTAAAAAATTCAACTAATACTATCTGCTCTATCATAGCCTGGGGCTGTTGGAAGGATCAGATAAGATGATGTATTTTAAAAAGTGCGGTAAATGTTAAATCATTAATGTAAGGTCTTTGTTGTTATTATTGTTATCATCTAAACCGAGAAAACTAAAAGGCACCCTTAAAAAAAGGCAAACCTGCGTATCAACTAAGCTTTTAGCAACCAATTCCATACAAATCCTTAGTGTAGCTTCTTTGGAAGATGTGTGAATAAGAAGTCATTAAATTAGCTTATCCTAAATAAACACTTTTCATACCTGACATGACAAAACACTTCCACATGTTGAATGGTTTTGTCCTTCCTGCTAAGAGAAATGGCTTCTTCATTTTCAAGGATCTGCTCTTGCCACACTGGACTTTCATTCACAATGTCACTATTTTCCTAAACAAAATACAGATGATAAATTTTAAATAAACTGAGTAATATGAACATGTACTTTTCTGAGCAAAATTTCTACTTTCTAAATTCATGCTTTTCTTTTCATCCAATCAAAACTCAAGAACAGCACTTCAGGATCACTGAAGTGACTCCAGCATTGTGTGTCAGCTTCAAAGAAAGGTGAGGAAAACAAAGTGTAAAAATATACCCTATCAAAAGTTAGCTCTGATGTAAAGATTTTTATTAGGATATGTGACATTTTGATGCAGTCATTTGGACATGGCTGTTTTGACATTGTTTTTTAAGAACTAGGACAACAAACGTTCCATCTGTGAGAATCAAGAGGATGTGTAGCACATATTACTCGTTAATAATAAAGTTTTTACATTTTATTGTCAAAACAGCAGGCTCAAAATTACTTCATTCTACTTTCTTTCAGATATTTGAAGGTTGGTCACTAGTCATATCAAATTTTGATTATATATAAAATTATTTTTGAAAAGGACTCAGCCCCATATAACCAAGGACTTTAAAATAATCAACCCCTGAACATTTCATACTCAGAAAGACAATAAAAATAAGAATGTATAATAAAGTATGTAAACTCATGCTAAGGGATGAGAAGTGGTCCTTTAAATTTTTCAGTAATTCCTAATTAAGCCTTATGGAGAAAATATGATACAGCAAAATTTAAATACAGGGGATATTTGAAGATATCAAGATAAAACCTTCCCAAATGCCAAGGATCAATATTTAATTTGTTTAATATGTTAATCTGTTTGATACATCTGTCAGAGAAATTTTTTTAATGTATTACACTCAAAAGTAGTAGTGAAATACAACTACAGTACCTTTTTGTTTTAAGTAAACTGACCTCAGAAAATTTTTAAACTTACAGACTACATAAAAGAAATTATTTTTAAAAGGCTTCATTGTCCTAAATTAACATTTTAAACTGCACAAAAGTAATGGCAGACAGCTCTTATTATCAAATGTAAAAACTAACTACTATTAAACATCCTAAGATAAGTAGAAAAGGAGGTGAAGTACAGGAATTTTGAATGTGGAGATGAGGGGTTACCAGACTGAAAAAAAGAACTATGGAACAGGGATAGAGAATGAAGGGGAAAAAGGACATGGTGACAGAATCAAGAAGCTGGAGTAAAAGAAGCATTAGAGTAAAAGAAGTATATACAAAAATATTTTCATTTTAATTAAGATAACCCATTATCAGAATTTATTCTGTAAAATCCCCTTCATTCAAAAGAGGTTTTCCATTCAAACAACTAGGGTATTTTTGTTGTTTAAAGAATTTACACTAAATTTTCTCATGGAAGTACTAAATATGGTTTAATATAAGAAGACCAGAGGTGCTCAAGATGGCAGCATGAGTAGGGCAGCGGAAATCTCCCAAAACCATATATATTTTGAAAATACAGCAAATACAACTATTCCTAAAAGAGAGACCAGAAGATACAGTACAACAGCCCGGCTACATCTACATCTGCAAGAACTTAGAATCTCACGAACAGGGTAAGATACAAATCCGTGACCAGGCGGGACCCGAGCACTTCCCCCACCCCAGCTCACCAGCAGCAGGAAAAGAATCAGAGTGGGGAGGGAGTAGAAGCACAGGACTGCTAAATAACCAGCCCTAGTAATCTGCACTGGGAGCACAGACACACATCACATGGTGTACTGGAGATTAGAAGAATGGAAAAGCAAAATCCAAGACTATGACTGCGAACAGGTTCCCACAACCAGCTGCCCTGGGACAAAAGAAAAGCAGGTGCTTTAAAAGTCTTAAAGGGACAAGGGTTTAACAGGTGGACAAAATCAGCCCGGGACACTAGGCGCAGCAGGCTGGGAATATTAAGGAACTTCAGGAGCCCTAACCCCCTGAGTGGCAACACAGCTTCGAAGCCCCTCAAGGCAATAAGCAGCCTCCCATTCATTTCTCCCAATCAGCACTGCAAACACACTGGCTGAACCCCATTGCTGCGGACCAGCCAGGGAGGAGCCCCACCCACAGCAACCACACAGAGTCTTCTCCCATTATGCAGCTAACCCAACCGGGCAAGACCTAGAGGAGATGCTGCCGCCAGCACGCAGCTGCCCAGCACAGAGAGAGGAAGCCAGCACAAAGTCTGCAAAGCACGAAGGTGTGCCGTTCACACAAGAAAACACACTGTGCACCTGAGATCCTCGGCAGTGCCCTGGGCCATCCCAACAGCTGCACATCCCACAGCACCTCAGGGAATTAA
This sequence comes from Phataginus tricuspis, assembly GCA_029783875.1. Taxonomy (NCBI): domain Eukaryota; kingdom Metazoa; phylum Chordata; class Mammalia; order Pholidota; family Manidae; genus Phataginus; species Phataginus tricuspis. The sequence continues at coordinate 67,705,335 of JAQQAC010016209.1, forward strand.
CCCAGAAACTGCTCCCTGTGTGCAGGAAATGGGCACAGGGAGGAGAGAAGGGCAAGGAGACCAGCAATCAGGAATGGCCTCTGTTCTCCCAGCTGACATATGAGCCACTTGCTGGCGATCACTTCTATTGCCATAAAAAGGCAGAAAAACCTGGTACAGTGCAAAATCACTCAAACACCAGACAGAGGGCCTGGCAAGATAGATATAACCAATTTTCCTGAAAAAGAATTCAAAATAAAAGTCATAACCATGCTGATGGAGCTGCAGAGAAATATGCAAGAGCTAAGGGATGAAGTCCACAGGGAGATAACAAAAATGAAACAATCAATGGAAGGACATAAGAGCAGACTGGATGAGGTGCAAGAGACTGTTAATGGAATAGAAATCAGAGAACAGGAATACAGAGAAGCTGAGGCAGAGAGAGAGAAAAGGATCTCTAGGAACAAAAGAATATTAATAGATCTGTGTGACGAATCCAAACGGAACAATATTTGCATTACAGGGGTACCAGAAGAAGAAGAGAGAGAAAAAAGGATAGAAAGTGTCTTTGAAGAAATAATTGCTGAAAAATTCCCCAAGCTGGGGAAGGAAATAGTCTCTCAGACCATGGAAGCTAACACATCTCCCAACACAAAGGACCCAAGGAGGACAACACCAAGACATATAATAATTAAAAAGGCAAGGATCAAAGACAAGGACAGGGTATCAAAGGCAGCCAGAGAGAGAAAAAAGATCACCTACAAAGGAAAACCCATCAGGCTATCATCAGACATTTAAAGAGAAACCTTCCAGGTCAGAAGAGGATGGCATGATATATTTAATGCAATGAAAGAGAAGGGTCTTCAGTCAAGAATACTGTATCCAGAAAGATTATCATTTAAATGTGAAGAAGGGATTAAACACTTTCCAGATAAGCAAAAGTTGAGGAGGTAATTTGCCTCCTTCAAACCACCCCTACTGGGTATTTTAAAGGGAGTGCTCTAGATGGAAGCACACCTAATGCTAAATAGAAGTCACCAGAGAAAATAAAATCACAGCAAAGAAAGAAGACCAACCAAATACTAAATAAAGGCAAAAAATAAAATCAGCTATCCACAAAAGCAGTCAGGGGAAACATAAAAGAGTGAAGAATAAAACACCTAACATATAAAGAGTGGAGGAGGAAGAATAAGAAGAGAAGGAAATAAAGAATCATCAGACTGTGTTTATAATCACGTAATAAGTGAGTTAAGTTATATGGTTAGATAGTAAAGAAGGTACCCTTGAAACTTTGGTAACCATGAATTCAAAGCTTGCAATGGCAATAAGTACATATCTATCGATAATCACCCTAAATGTAAATGAACTGAATGCACCAATCAAAAGACATAGAGTCACTGAATAGATTAAAAAGCAAGACCCATCTATATGCTGCTTATAAAGAGACTCGCCACAAACCCAAAGACATACACAGAATAAAAGTGAAGGGAGAGAAAAAGATATTTCATGCAAACAGAAGGGAGAAAAAAGCAGGTGTTCCACTACTTGTATGAGACAAAATAGACTTCAAAACAAAGAAACTAACAAGAGATAAAGAAGGATATTACATAATGATAATGGGGGCTATCCAAAAGAAGGATATAATGATTATAAATATGTAAATATGTATGCATCCAACACAGGAGCACTGACATATGTGAAAGAAATACTAAAAAATTTAAAGGAGGAAATAAAATAGAGTGCAATGCATTCATTTTAGGAGACTTCAACATACTACTCACTCCAAAGGACAGATCAGCCAGACAGAAAATAACTAAGGACACAGAGGCACTGAACAACACACTAGAACAGATGGCCCTAACAGACATCCACAGAACACTCCACCCAAAAGCAGCAGGATACACATTCTTCTCAAGTGTATATGGAACATTTCCCAGAATAGAACACATACTAGACACACAAAGAGCCTCAGTAAATTCAAAAAGCTTGAAATTCTATGAACCAACTTCTCAGATCACAAAGGAATAAAACTAGAAACAAACTGTACAAAGAAAACAAAAAGGCTCACAAACACATAGAGGCTTAACAACATGGTCCTAAATAATCAATCGATCAACGACCAAATTAAAACACAGATCAAGCAATATATGGACGCAAATGACAACAACAGCACAACGTCCCAACTTCTGTGGGACACAGCAAAGGCAGTTCTAAAAGGAAAGTATATACCAATCCAGACCTATTTAAAGAAGAAAGAACAATACCAAATGAATAGTCTAAAGTCACAATTACTGAAACTAGAAAAAGAAGAACAAAAGAGGCCCAATGTCAGCACAAGGAGGGACATAATAAAGATCAGAGAAGAAATAAATAAAATTGAGAAGAATAAACAATAGAAAAAAATCAATGAAACCAAGAGCTGGTTCTTTGAAAAAATAAACAAAATATAGAGAAACCCCTAGTCAGACTTATTAAGAGAAAAAGAGAATCTACACACATACACAGAATCAGAAATGAAAAGGAAATATCATGACAGACACCACAGAAATCCAAAGAATTATGAGGAAATACTATGAAAATCTATATGATAACAGGCTGGATAACCTAGAAGAAATGGACAACTTTCCTAGAAAAATACAACTTTCCAAAACTGACCAAGGAATAAACAGAAAATCTAAACAGACCAATTTCCAGCATCGAAATTGAATCGGTAATCAAAAATTACACAAGACAAAACCCTGTTCCAGATGGATTCACCGCTGAATTTTATCAGACATTTAGAGAAGACAAAATACCCATTCTCCTTAAAGTTTTCCAAAAAATAGAAGAGGAGGGAATACTTCCAAACTCATTCTATGAAGCCAGCATCACTCTAATACCAAAAACCAGGGAAAGACACCAAAAAAAAAGAAAATTACAGACCAATATCTCTGATGAAATAGATGCAAAAATACTAAACAAAATATTAGCAAACCGAATTCAAAAACACATGAAGAGGACTGTACACCATGAACAAGTGGAATTCATCTCAGGGATGCAACAATGGTACAACATTCGAAAATCCATCAACATCATCTACCATATCAACAAAAAGAAGGACAAAAACCACATGATCATCTCCATAGATGCTGAAAAAGCATTTGACAAAATTCAACATCCATTCATGATAAAAACTCTCAACAAAATGGGTATAGAGGGAAAGTATCTCAACAAAACATAGGCCATATATGCCAAACCAACAGTAATCAAGACAATTTGGTACTGGCACAAGAACAGACCCACAGACGAGTGGAAAAGAATTAACCCAAACATATACGGTCAATTAATATACAATAAAGGAGCCATGGATATACAATGAGGAAATGATAGCCTCTTCAACAGCTGGTGTTGGAAAAACTGGACAGCTACATGTAAGAGAATGAAACTGGATCACTGTCTAACCCCACACACAAAAGTAAACTCAAAATGAATCAAAGACCTGAATTTAAGTCCTGAAACCATAAAACTCTTAGAAAAAAACATAGGCAAAAATCTCTTGGACATAAACATGAGCAACTTCTTCAAGAACATATCTCCCCATGCAAGGAAAACAAAAGCAAATATGAACAAGTGGGACTATATCAAGCTGAAAAGCTTCAGTACAGCAAAGGACACCATCAATAGAACAAAAGGGCATCCTACAGTATGGGAGAATATATTCATAAATGACAAATCCCATAAAGGGTTGACATCCAAAAGAAATAAAGAGCTCATGCACCTTAACAAACCAAAAGCAAATAATCCAATTAAAAAATGGGCCGAAGAGCTGAACAGACACTTCTCCAAAGAAGAAATTCAGATGGCCAACAGGCACATGAAAAGATGCTCCATATAACTAATCATCAGAGAAATGCAGATTAAAACCACAATGAGATATCACCTCACACCAGTTAGGATGGGCATTATCCAAAAGACAAACAACAACAAATGTTGGCAAGGATGTGGAGAAAAGGGGACCCTCCTACACTTCTGGTGGGAATGCAAATTAATTCAACCATTGTGGAAAGCAGTATGGAGGTTCCTCAAAACACTAAAAATAGAAATACCATTTGACCCGGGAATTCCACTCCTAGGAATTACCCTAAGAATGCAGCAGCCCAGTTTGAAAAAGACTATACACCCCTATGTTTATCGCAGCACTGTTTACAATAGCTAAGAAATGGAAGCAACCTAAGTGTCCATCAGTAGATGAATGGATAAAGAAGATGTGGTACATATACACAATGGAACATTATTCAGCCATAAGCAGAAAACAAATCCTACCATTTGCAACAACACAGATGGAGCTAGAGGATATTATGCGCAGTGAAATAAGCCAGGCGGAGAAAGACAAGTATCGAATGATTCACTCATCTGTGGAGTCTAAGAACAAAGAAAAAAACTGAAGAACATCACAGCAGCAGACTCACAGAACCCAAGAATGGACTAACAGTTACCAAAGGGAAAGGGACTGTGGAGGATGGTTGGGAAGGGAGGGATAAGGGGGAACTTCTTTAAATGATACCTAACAGTTGTAGTAGTGAGATTCTACCCTTAGAAAAAAAGTTACTAAATTTATATTAAATTTTTTCCTTGTTTTTATTTTTACTGATTGTCAGATGACTTCTATAATATGCAAAACCACCAATGACTGAGATCATTTTAAAATAACGTATCTTCCCCAGATAGTTATCTTTCAAAATATACTAACTGAAAGAGCAACTAGTAAAATGTAAGGCTGTATTAAGGACTGATATTTTCTGAAAGACAGTTTTGTGGAAAAAACTTTGCCTTATATTTTGCCACACAGTAATTAGAAAGTGGTAGCAAGTATATATATGACTTAGTCATCATCCAGCATATCTATTTATATTTAAAAAGTGATATCTAAATTTTGAAGGCACTTGAAAAATATTAGCTGAATATGTGAATGAATAATTTTTGTTAACTAGATAATAAAAAGGACATACCAAGTTTATGTTACAGATGAAACTCAAGTTTTTCTTCAGCACAAGGTTATTATGTAATACAAACACAACCTAGTAGATTAAAAAAATCAGATGAGAACTTTACCTGGTATTCCTTTATCCAGGACAACAGTCCTGAAAAGCTAAAACTGGCCCAGTTTCCTCCATAGTAGCTTCTTCTGAAACAACAAAAAATAAGAGTAAAGAAACATGATTCTTTGTATAATAAGCCTCAAAGTACACTCAATACCACCTACAACATCCTCTCTGATTCTAGGGTGGGAAAAAGTATTGGTTTTCTTTTCATTTTCATTTTTACTTTGAACTTTCTCCAATTAAATAAAAATATTTTTAAAATTAAAAGCTAAAATATTTAATATGATACACAAAATTGCTCATCTATAATGCTACTGGCTGTCCTCTCAAAATTCTGATATATTTCTCCTCAATCAACTGTTGACATGGGCCTGAAGAATAGTCAGCTTTAGGCTCAAGTATTTTACCAACAATCACTGCTTTGCTCTTACAGAGAAAATGGTTAAATCAAACACCTGCAGAAGTAGACCTATTAATATAGATCACTACTGTACTTAGAACCTGCTGGTTCTTCAAATAATGCAAATTCATATACTGTTCAGCCTCTCTAGTGGGCCTTAAAATTCAGATACAGTATCAGCTATACTAACTATTTTGGATGATCACCCCTTGCTAACATATCAGAACCAGGAAGTGAAGAAGCTGTAATCCCTTGGATCAGAGAGAACAGTGGAAGGAGAAGGTGTACAATACCCAGTATAGAGAAAAGGGAGGAGGGTAAAGAGAGGAATGCTGGAATTAATGGTTTTCCCATAGCAATTTATGCCTTCTTCTCCCTTGCCTGAGAATAACACACTTCTGCCATCCCTTCCCATCCTCCAAGTAAAATACTCAACAAAACTAGAAAATATATAGAGTGTTGAAAAAAATAAAACAACCCTGAAACAACTACCTTTATATATTTTGGTTGACATGTTTAGATTTAAGCTACCATATGGTCATAAGTGAGTTGTGACTACCAGGTGAAAGCTTCAAGATCTAAGTAAATTTTTAAATGGATACACCAATTTATAAGTAATAAAAATAAATCAGAAATCTGACACTGGAATGGACAAAGGCTTCTCAGGACAAAAAAACAATAGAAACTATTGATAAATTAGAATCCACCAAAGTGAAAAACTTCTCCACAAAATACATCATTTAAAAAAATGAATGAGCTGGATACAAACTAGAATAAAATATTCACAAAACGTATCTGACAAAGGACTGGTATCCAGTATATATAAAAAATTCTTTCAACTTAATAAGACATTCAAATTTTAAAATGGGCAAAGTGTTTGAACAGACATTTCACAAAGGAAGATACACATGGTTCATGAGAACATGATAAGGAGCTCAACATGATCAGTCATTAGTCAAGTACCTATTAAAATAAGCATTAAAAATAAACATGAGATAGATACCTTCACACATCCACCAGAATAGTTAAATTTAAATTGACTGACAATACCAGGTTTCGGCGTGGATCGGAATGCTCATACATTTTGGTGGGAGTATAAATTAGTGAAAGTATTTTGGAAAAATATCCGGCAGTTTCTTACAAAATAAAACACACACCTACCCTCTGTCCCAGTAATTCCATTCCTAGGTATTTACACACAAGAAAAGCTTATGTTTACAAAAGACTTGCACAAGATTCTTAATAAAAGCTTTATTTATTACTAGTTCTAAACTGCTAACAATTCAAATATCCAACAACAGGAGAATGGATAAATATATCTACAGGACAGATACTATTCATCAATGAAAAGACTAGAACAGTGATACATGCAACAACAGCGATAAATCTAAAAAACATTCTAAGTGAAAGAAGCTTTACCCCAAAATAGTACATTCCACATGATTCCATTTATATGAACTTCTAGAACAAGGTAAATTAATTTAGTGAAAAACATCCCAAGAGTAGTTGCATTTGAGGATGGGAATAAAGGCAAGCCTTAACTTTGAAGGGGCATGAGGGAGCTTTATGGAATGATGATAATATTCTTTATCTTGATAAAGTTCTTAATTACACAAGCATATGCAATTGCCAAAACACATTAAACAGTACATTTAAGAGATGTACATTTTACTGCATGTAATTGTATCTCAGAAAAAGAACCACAAATAAATACTGAACTCTAGTTAATAATATGCATATTGGATGTATATGATTTACTTTGAAAGGAACTAGATGGAATGAAATACAGATAGAAAAATGAATACATTGATAGTTATGTAATAAAGCAAATACAGCAAAACGTTAATGGTGGAATCTAGGTAGTGGATACATAGCTTTTCACAGTATAATTTTTTCAACTTTTCTGTATGTCTGCAAATTATAATAAAAGTTAGAAAAACAAAAGTAATCTAACATGAGTTTTCAAACACTGACCATGATATACCAGTTTCCAAGGTATTTTATGCTATTATCAAAAACCTAAAAAAACTCTAAGAAAAAAGGCCATCTTCCTGTTTCTTTCCCTTTTAAGATGACCTGAAGTCAGTTCCTGGTCAAAATTTTTCTTCTCCCTTACACTTGGTCATATGGTTTTTGACAGAGCTAACCAGTTCTAGTATCTTTCCACACAGATCCCATTTTCACCTTTTCCTTTTGATGTGTTCTTATCATCAGCATTTGGTGATCTCACCGAATTATGTATGTAAAGGATGAAACATGGTTTTCATTAATGTGGTCTTTCTGGCAAAAGAGGGTAACATAATTATTAATAAACTCACTATAAAATCAACACAGATTTTGACTAAATTCATTTTGGTATTTATATGGTTCTAAATATGGTTTTTAATATCCCTAACAGAGGAAGCCAAAGACTTTAAATATCAAAATCAATATGACAAAAAGAAAAAAATAAATGTAACTTTCTAATATGCTCTCTAGAACACTACTGCAATAGAAATACTAACAAAGGGTTTTCTTAAATTTTATCTTTAAAGATAGTTTCAGAACTCGACACTCAAAATCAATTCATAAAATACAATTTCCACTGTTTTTAAAACTATTTCTAAAGGGACTAACAAGGCTAGGTTGCTGGTTTTGTTTTTAAAACCCCACAGATACAATTTACATTAAAGAAAAAGAAATTCCTGACTAAGGAAAAAAATGAGAAAAAGGGGAATGCAACATTTTCTGCCAATTTTGTGTCATAAGTGCCTCTGTACAACAAGTAAAAGAAAAAGTAGTTTATCATGAAGGATGATGTTTATCTTTAATGCCAGGAATACTATTTTATATGATGAAAAAGACATCCTTAAAACTAGAGTCTCTTTGAGGAACTAGAAGAGTATTCACTGTATGTAAACAGCAAATATAAAACTAATGTCTAAAGTTTTATGATGGGAAAGTGACCTAAAATTTTCAGCTAAATTCATAAAACTACAAATGGACATTTTTATTTTCAAAGACAGAAAGCCCAATAATCACAATACTGAGGTATAGCTACCCATTGCATGAAATGTTGATCCTAGAATTGTAGAAAACATGGTTTTAATCTTTGTAAGTTTCACAAAGCTTACTCAGAGCATCACCTAGGTTTTTCCCTCCAAACACTAAAAAGAAATGAGTTACACAACGGTCTCCATTAACATCAACCAATAAAACAGCAGAAAAAAACAATTGGTAATCAAAAAACTACCTAAAAGCAAAGTCCTGGGTCCAGATGGCTTCACAGCTGAATTTTATCAAACATTTAAAGAGTTAATACCCATCTTCCTTACAATATTCCAAAAGTAGAAGAGAAGGCAATACATACAAACTCATTCTATGAGGCCAGGGTCACTCTAATACCAAAACCAGACAAATACCCCACAAAAAAAGAAAATTATAGACCAATATCCGTGATAAACATAGATGCAAAATTCCTTAAAAAATATCAGCAAACAGAATTCAAAAATACATCAAAAAGATCACCCATCATAACCAAGGGGGATTTATTCCAAGGATGCAAGGATGGTACACTAGAAGGACAAAAATCACATGATTACCTCAAAAGATACTGAAAAAACATTTCACAAAATTCAACATCCATTCATGATAAAAACTCTTAACAAAATGGGTATAGAGGGAAAGTACCTCAACATAATAACGGCTGTATACAACAATCCCACAATTAACATCATACTTAATAGCAAAAAGCAGAAAGCTTTTCCTTTAAGATTGGGAAAAAGACATGGATGTCCACTCTCACCACTTTTATTCAACATAGTACTGGAGGTCCTAGCCATAGCAACCAGACAACACAAATAAAAAGTATCCAAATTGGTAAGGAAGAAATTAAACTGTCAGTATTTGCAGATGACATATTACAACACAGAAAACCCTAAAGACTTCACCAAAAAACTATTAGAACTGATAACTGAATTCAACAAAGTTACAGGATAGAAAATTAATACACTAAAATCTATTGCATTCCTATATACTAACAACAAACTAGCAGAAAGAAAAATCAGGAAAACAACTCATCAAAAAGAATACAATTTCATCAAAAAGAATAAAATACCTAGGAATAAACCTAACCAAGGAGGTAAAAGATCTTTACTCTGAAAACTGTAAGACACTCACGAGAGATTAAACAAGACACCAATAAATGGAAATCTATCCTGTGCTCATGGGTAGGAGGAAATAATATTGTCAAAACGGCCATCCTACCCAATGCAATCCCTATCAAAATACCAATAGCATTCATCAATGAACTAGAACAGATTGTTCTAAAAATTTATATGGAACCACAAAAGACCCCGAATAGCCAAACCTATCCTGAGAAAGAATAAAGCTGTGGTAATCACACTCCCTGACTTCAAGCTCTACTACAAAGCCACAGTAATCAAAACAATTTGGTACTGGCGTAAGAACACACCCATAGATCAATGTAACAGAATAGAGAGCCCAGATATAAACCCACACATATATGGTCAATTAATGTATGATAAAGGAGCCATGAATATACAATGGAGAAATGACAGCCTCTTCAACAACTGGTGCTGGAAAAATTGGAGAGCTACATGTAACAGAATGAAACTACATTGTTGTCTAACTCAATACAAAAAATTAAACTCAAAATGGATCAAAGACCTGAGTGTAAGTCACGAAACCATAAAACTCTTAAAAGAAAATGTAAGCAAAACTCTCTTGAATATAAACATAAGCAACTTTTTCCTGAACACATCTCCTCGGGCAAGGGAAACAAAATAAAAAATGAACAAATGGGACTACACCAAACTAAAAATCTTCTGTACAACAAAGGATATCATCAGCAGAACAGAAAAGCACTCTACAGTATGGGAGAATATATTCCTAAACGATTTATCTGATAAGAAGTTAAACATCCAAAATATATAAAGAGCTCACATGCCTCAACACCCAAAAAAGCAAATAACTTGATTAAAAAATGGGTGAATAGACATTTCTCCAAAGAAGAAATTCAGATGGCCAACAGGCACATGAAAAGATGCTCCACATCACTAATTATCAGGGGAATGCATATAAAAACCACAATGAGATATCACCTCACAGCAGTTAGGGTGGCCAACATGGAAAAGACAAGGAACAACAAAAGCTGGCAAGGACGCAAAGAAATGGGCACCCTCCTACACTGTTAGTGGGAATGTAAAGTGGTGCAACTGTGGTGGAAAGCAGTACGGAGGTTCCTCAAAAAACTAAAACTAAAAATACCATTTGACCCAGTAATTCCACTACTAGGAATTTACATGAAGAAAACAAAATCCCTCATTTGGAAAGACATATGCACCCCTATGTTTATCATTGCACTATTTGCAATAGCCAAAATATGGAAGCAACCTAAGTGTCCTTCAATAGATGAGTGGATAAAGAAGATGTGGTTCATATACACAAAACAGTACTATTCATCCAATAAAAGAAAATAAATCCTCCCATTTTCAACAACATCGATGGATCTAGAGGGCATCATGTTCAGTGAAAAAAGCCAGGTGGAGAAAGACAAATACCATATGATTTCACTTATTTGTGGAGTATAAAAACAAAGCAAAACAGAAGCAACAAAATAGCAGACTCATAAGACACTGAGAAGGGACTAGTGGTTACCATGTGAGAGGGGTTGGGGTGGGTGGGGAGGGGGACGGGGATAAAGGGGCTTAATAATTCACACAATATAAGTTGGTCACAGACACAGTAGTACAGCATGGATATACTGTTACTGATTCTGTAACATCTTACTATGCTGACAGATAGTAACCACATTAGAGGGGGTGAGGATTTAATACTATGGGTAACTGTTGAACAAGTGTGTTATATATTTGAAACCAACATAAGATTATATATCAATGATACTTTAATAAAAAAAATAACAGTAACAAGAGGTTTCTCAACTTGAAGGTATTTAATGATAAAGCAGTATCACTTTGCTTAATGTCTGCTCAAGGGAAAGAAATATATTACAGGTAGACATAAGGAAAGTTGAACTCTATAAGAAGGGTGAGTATTAAACCTATTAATTAGAGCCGATTAATAATTAAATTCTAACCATCTTCTTTTCCATTACGCATCAAATTTACAATTCAGCATTGAATATTCAACTACAGCCACAGACAGCTACAGGATGCTAAACTACATCCTGTATTGGGAAATGGATTCTGTAAGCCAGTACAAGAATATCAACAAAAGACAGAGCAATGACATTTCATCTGGGAATTGTTTTAATTGTTAAGAAACCTAGGAGTTGAAAATGTTTTCAGGCAGGTAGCCAATAGGTTCCAAGCTTGCTCAGTGGGAAAGGGAAGCAGCATAGCTCAATCTCAATATCCCCTATTCTATATTCACTGCTCCTAAAACTTCTTTTCCTTGTATAGTAGTAATACCACCTTCCATTGACAGCAATTTTAATTTTCAAAATTGTTTTCATAACTATTTTCTCATGGATTATTCCAGCAATCGTGGAAAGCAAGTAGGGTGTTATTTTACAGATGAAAACACTGAGATCTGTCTACGTAAGATTGTCACTACTTCAGAGCCACAGGGCTACAACCGGCAGAACTGCAATTGAAATTCAATTGCCCTGAACCCTAATACTTTCTACTGCAACATAAACAATTCCAAACTTCTAAGCTAGTGACCATATTTAGTCCACAGGATATTATAATAGTACCTGTGGGTCAATGAAACCAAACACTTCAGATATCGAATAGCACCTAGACCTGATTACTAAATTCACCATTTCCAAAATGTATCCCCCATCAATAACATGGGCTGTTTGTAGGTATTCTGAGTGGGGGAACACGGTACAAGGGCAAAATAAATTTGGAAAATGCTAGATTTAAAAAAGTTAAACTACCACCAAAAAAAAAGATCTGTTCATGGGCAGAGCTTCCCAGCGCCACTACATATGTTAGTCTGTTCTTTCCAAGAGAGAACAAATTCAGCTGACCAATGAGCATTTTTTTAAAAAAAGCATTTGGAGGGATCAGGGTTCAACAGAACATATTTTGAGAAAGGCTGACTTAATTCATGTTAAGAGGGAGGAGAAAAATAGGATACTACATATGTTGAATTCATCATTTACCATTCACTATTTCACTTAATCGTCACAAGCATCCTGAGAGATTGGTGTGATAATTATCCCCATTTTAACATTAGAAAACAAAAAAAACCAACCATGAAGTTGAGTTTCATGTTTAACTTATTCAGCTAGGAAATGAAAAAGCCTGGACTTAAGTCCAGGGCATATTAGGCCTTGAAGTATGTCCTTTCCACTATATAACACTGTCTCCTACAGTCTACAAGGCTGGAATATTTAAAATTATTAAGATAAGCAAATAATATGAATCCTGGCATCTGACTCACTCTAAGTGAAGGCAATAGGATCTGATTATAGGCATCAGGTGAAATTTAATTTTTGTTTTGTTTCTCCAATTCATCTGGAAAATGAAAATGGGATAATAGCTTCATGACTACTTCAGCTCTAACACCAGAGCTGGAGGGACTACTTACTCATTTCTAGGACCTAAAATACAACCAATTTTATCGCATATCTCAAACTTAATGTGCACAAATATCTTTCTGTATATGACAGGAGTAGGAAAATAATAGTATGGCATGTCTATTAGTATTGATTTACCAGCTATTACTGAATACAGCATTGCACATTAAAAAAGGCTCTATTCCATTTAAATTTGGTTGGAGTACTACAAAGAATCATGGCATGTTTCTATCTTCCTGGTTGATAAACAACAGAACAAGCCAGGGGTCAACATATTGGACTTAAGCCCTACATAAATTCTCATTTACTAAAAGCTTAATATACCTGATACACAAGAAAGCCAAGTTCCTTATACCATCCCCACATTCCAAGATCAAGGAAGGGAGGCCTCCTTGGGTAGAGTATGCAAATGAAATTCTAATGTTGGAGAGGAAGACCACGCCCTTACTTGGTTTTCAAAGAGTCCAGTGAGGCTACAGGAAGTTGCTGCATCATCAGATCAGCTTGCCTGAATGAAATACCAGGCATGTTTCCAGTTATAGGGGTAGAATCCTCCCTATGTTTAGAGTTATTAGTCATTCCACACTAGTCTACTCATACAAATCCATTTTTAGACAACCAAACCAGGTAGATGAGTAGGTAATATACAAAGGTTGCCCTTAATTTTTGTTTTCCTCTGTAATCTCATCTATTCTTACTGACTCAATTATCACTTTCCTGATGATTATCACAAATCGGTATCTCCAATCAGGGCTCTCTGGTGAGCTCCAGACTCATGGCTATTTCTGGACTGAAAATACAGATTAGCTTATTGGACATGTCTCTTCATTAAATATACCAGATTAACTTTCATCTCTACATTTCCAAAGATAAATTTATCATCCTCCCCCTACTCTCAACTTGGTTTTCCTCTTGGTTTCCCCATTTCAGTAAATACCAATACCATTCCTACAACTGCCTGTGCTAAAAAAATCTTGAACTTACTCATCACTCTTTCATGCATCAACTCTAGTTAATTTCTCAGTCCCCTTCTCTCCTTGCCATCCCTATCACAGCTGCCCTGTTTCACACACTCTCTCTTACCCTGTTTATTCATTAGTCTCCTCAATCCTTTCACTGCCTCTAGTTTCCTCCCCTTCCAACCCAACCTCCATATTACTGCCACCATAATCAGGTCTTGGCAGAGACCACATCACACCATTTCCTGGCTTAATGATGTTTAATGGCTCACTAACACCTTTAAAGTGGAGTCCAGTTCCTTAGCATGGCTATAGGACACTTCAAACCTTAGTTCCAACATAACTCTCCACCCTTATCTCTGGACACCACCCTTCTTTGCCATCCATCCTGTGCATAAGCCACAACCACGCACTCAACATTGCCTGAGTGAGCCAAGTCCCTGCACGTCTCTCTGCTTTCATTAATACCATTCCCTAGGCCCAAAACACTATTCCACTATTCCATCACAAAACTAGTGAGAAGTAGTAACAAGTCAGAGCAGTAAGAACCACTCAAATCCATTATCATCATCTCTGTGACATCTTCGGCTCTCCAAAATATAACCAGAAGAACTGATCTCCATGTTTCCACAGCTGCAAATACTTCTGTAAGAGCTCTATCACACTATCTTGTAATCACACAAGAATGTCTCCTCTGACTAGACTGGCAACAACTTAGGGGTCAGGACCCCAATATCGTCACCATGGAACCCTTAATGCATCATAGTAATAGTTAACTAAGAGTAATTGTTAATTAATACACTGCTATTAATCAAGGCATTAGATCAGATGGACCTGGGTTCAAATGCCAACAGAACCACCTGCCAGCTGCATGACCTCAGTCCATAACCTCACTGAGGTTAGTCATTAAAGCCTCAGTTTCTTTATCTGTAAAACAGGAATGAAAGTAGTTAAAGCAGTGCCCAGCACACACTAAGTCATCATCACCCTCTTCATCCTCCTCGTCTCACAAAGCATGGACAAAGGAGTTTCCAGTGCCCTTGACTGACAATTACTAGATTCCAGTGCCAGCCAGATATAGCTGGGTTCACCGACAACCCTGAGAAGGACAAAGAGTGACAGACAGACAAGATCTAGTACACTTGAGAAAAGGACATAACTGACAGATCAAAGGATTGAGGATTACTGATCCCCCTCCCTTTTGCCCTATCCTCTACTTCAGAGTAGTCACAGCTCATAAAATTTAACCCTTCCATTATCATGGGAAGGCAATCAAACTCCATTTTAATTAATGGGAAAAAAAGGAAATTAGAGTGACAGAAATAGCTTTAAGCTTTATTTCTGTAGATCACTATGCTTCCAGTTGTGAAGCTGATTGATATTCTTCAAACCCCCAAAGAGCTGGTAGGGACATTGTTCATTCCCAAGTGAAAACAAAAAACTAACAAAACAAGGAAGAAAAAAATATGAGAAAGATATTTCTCTTAATTTTCTTTCCAAAAGAGGTGAATGGTAAAAAAACAGCTCAAGGGGAGGAGGGCAGGGGTAGGGAGACATAGTGAAAAAAATGCATATGTACATTCCATTCTCTTTGCATGTAGTTTTCTGGTTTGTGTAAAAGCTATCTTAATTCAAACCCACTGAATAAAGTAAGTCTAAGTTACTTATATTTAGAGATAAGCTGATGTAGTATGATTTCAGCAAAGAGTTGTCTCAATCAATATAGATTCTGTTTGTGCTCTATGGGAAAAAAAAGATCCTCATTACACAAGAATTGTCATTTGCAAATGAAGCTCCTGTCATATGGATTTCAGTGACCTAAAGACAAAATGACATTTCTGCTTCAAATCTATAAAAATTCGTGCAGTGCTCCGAAGTATATTTTTCACACACTGCCCTCCAAAACAAAGGCTGAACATATTCCCAATGATTCCAAACTAAAAGCCTTTTAGTGAACCTGCAACAATTTATTATCGGACCTTGCAAGCCACCCCTCACCTTATACATGTATTCCAAGGGGACCTAACAGTGACTAGGTTGTGCTCTAGACCCACTTTACAATTGAGAAAAACAACATAAGTCACAAAAATAATCAGTAACACAGTCATCACTTGAATCAGATCTCCCGACCATCAAGGCCAGTATTTGTTTTCCAACCTTACACTTTATCTTAGTGACAAAGCACAGGCTTTGCAGTAAAACGGACTTGGGTTTAAATCTTGGTTCCTCCCCTGAATAGACATGTGACACTGGGGAAGGTATATCAGTTCTCTGAGTTTGCTTCCTCATCTGCAAAAGGAGGGAAATTATACTTTTAGAGAAATGTAATAAGAATTTAATAACTTAATTACCCATGTGGTACTTAACACAGTACCAAGCAAATAATAAATGGTAGCTATTATTATTACTTCACGTTGCCACTAATAGCATAGAGGGCCTTTAATATAAAATAAAGTTAAGCTAGGAGGGGTTCAAGGTGGTGGCGTGAGTTGGGTGGCAGAAATCTCCTCCCAAAACCATATAGATTTTTGAAAATACAATACAAGTATTCCTAAAAGAGAGACCAGAAGATACAGTACAACAGCCAGTCTACAGCTACATCTGCGAGAAAGCAGCCTCTCATGAAAAGGGTAAGATACAAAGCCATGACACGGCAGGACCCGAGCACTCCCCCCACCCCAGCTCACCAGCAATAGGAAAAGAATCAGAGTGGGGAGGGAGTGGAAGCACAGGACTATTAAATAACCAGCCCTAGTAATCTGCACTGGGAGCACAGACATACATTGCATGGTGTACTGGATATTAGAGAAATGGAATAGTAAAATCCAGCACGGGGACTGCAAGCAGGTCTCCACAGCAGGCTCCCCTGGGACAAAAGAAAGGCGGGTGCTTTTTAAAAGACTTAAAGGGACAAGGGCTCAACACCTGACAAAACTGTCAAAGCACACTCAGCCCAGCAGGGTGGGAATCTTGAGGAACTTCAGCCTCCCTAACCCCCTGGGGGGGTAACGCAGTCCCAAAGCCCTTCACGGCAACAAGCAGACTGCCATTCATTCCCCCGGCCGGCACTGCAAGCAAACCAGCTGAACTGCCACAGCTGAAGAGCAGCCGGAGAACAGCCCCTCCCACAAAAACCACGCACGGTCCTCCCAGCGTGCAGCTAACCAGGACAGAAAGAGGAAGCCAGAGGAATGTCCGGAAGGCACGAAGGGGCGCCGTTCCTGCAGAAGAACATACCTGCAGTGTCTGCCATGCCCCCCAGTGCGCTAGGCTTTCCCAAAGGCCGCCCCACCCACAGCAGCTCAGGGGATTATCCCAGAGACTGCTCCCAGTGTGTGGGTGAACAGAACAGACAGCGAAGCCAGAGCAAGGTCAGGAAGGCATGAAGGGATGCCGTTCTCACAGGAGAACACACCCAGCCATCTGCCACCCACAGCAGTACACTAGGCTTTCCAAAAGGCCAGTCAGCACATGGAACCTCAGGAGATTATCCCAGATATTGCTCCCGGTATGCGGGTAGACAGCACAGTCAGCGAAGAAAGGTAAGGCGACCAACAAGCAGGAAGGGACTTTGTTCTTCCAGCTGACACACAAGCCAACTTCCTGCGACCACTTCTATCGGCATGAAAAGACAGAAGAATCTGCTACAGTCAAAAATCACTCAGACTACCCTAGAGAGAGGGCCTGGTGAGATAGATATAACCAGTATTCCTGAAAAATAATTCAAAATAAAAGTCATATGCATGCTGATGGAGCTGCAGAGAAATATGCAAGAGCTAAGGGATAAAGTCCAGACAGAGATAACAGAAATGAAACAATCAACAGAAGATCTTAAGAGCACACTGGATAAGGTGCAAGAGACTGTCAAGGGAATAGAAGTCAGAGAACAGGAATACAGAGAAGCTGAGGCAGAGAGAGATAAAAGGATCTTTAGTAACGAAAGAATATTAAGAGAACTGTGTGACCAATCCAAACGGAACAATATTCGCATTATAGGAGTACCAGAGAAAGAAGAGAGAGAAAATGGGATAGAAAGTCTCTTTGAAGAAATAATTGCTGAAAACTTTCCCATGCGGGGGAAGGAAATAGTCTCACAGTCCACGGAAGCCCACAGATCTCCCAACACATGGGACCCAAGGAAGACAATACCAAGACACATAATAATAAAAAGGGCAAATATCAAAGATAAAGACAGAGTATTAAAGGCAGCTAGAAAGAGAAAAAAGATCACCTACAAAGGAAAACCCATCAGATTATCATCAGACTTCTCAACAGAAACCCTACAGGCCAGAAGAGAATGGCATGATATATTTAACGTAATGAAACAGAAGGGCCTCGAACGAAGAATACTGTATCCAGCACGATTATCATTTAAATATGACGGAGGGATTAAACAATTTCCAGACAAACGAAAGTTGAGAGAGTTTGCCTCTCATAAACCACCACTACAGGATATCTTAAATGGACTGCCCTAGAGGGAAGCACCCCTAAGGCTAAAAAGACGTGACCAGAGAAAATAAAATCATAGCAAAGAAAGCAGACCATTGAAATACTAACTAAAGGCAAAGAATAAAACACCTAATATATAAACAATGGAGGAGGAAGAATAAGAAGGGAGAGATAAAGAAACATCAGACAGTGTTAATAACTTAACAAGAAAGTTAAGTTAGATTGTTAGGTAGTAAAGAAGCAACCCTTGAACCTTTGGTAACCACGAATCTAAAGCCAGCAATGGCAATAAGTACATATCAATTAATAATCACCCTAAATGTAAATGGACTGAATGTACTAATCAAAAGACACAGAGTAACAGGGTGGATAAAAAAGCAAGACCCATCTATATGCTGCTTACAAGAGACTCACCTCAAACCCAAAGATATACACAGACTAAAAGTGAAGGGATGGAAAAAGATATTTCATGCAAACAACAAAGAGAAAAAAGCAGGTGTTGCAGTACTTGTATCAGACAAAATAGACTTCAAAATGAAGAAAGTAGCAAGAGATAAAGAAGGACGTTACATAATGATAAAGGGGTCAGTCCAACAAGAAGATATAACCACTATAAATATATATGCACCCAACACAGGAGCACCAGCAATGTGAAACAAATACTAACAGAATTAAAGAAGGAAATAGACAACAATGCATTCATTTTAGGAGACTTCAACACACCACTCGCTCCAAAGGACAGATCAACCAGACAGAGAATAAGTAAAGACACAGAGGCACTGAACAACACACTAGAACAGATGGACCTAACAGATATCTACAGAACTCTGCACCCAAAAGCAGCAGAATACACATTCTTCTCAAGTGCACATGGAACATTTTCCAGAATAGACCACATACTAGGCCACAAAAAGAACCTCAGTAAATTCAAAAATATTGAAATCCTATCAACCAACTTCTCAGATCACAAAGGTATAAAACTAGAAATAAATTATACAAATAAATCAAAAAGGCTCACAAATACATGGAGACTTAACAACATTCTCCTAATTAATCAATGGGTTAACGACCAAATCAAAACAGAAATCAAAGAATATATGGAGACTAATGACAACGACAACACAAAGCCACAACTTCTATGTGATGCAGCGAAGGCAGTTCTAAGAGGAAAGTATATTGCAGTCCACGCCTATTTAAAGAAGGAAGACCATTCCCAAATGAACAGTCTAAAGACACAATTACTGAAATTGGACAAAGAAGAACAAATGAGGTCCAGAGTCACCAGAAGGAGGGATATAATAAAGATCAGAGAATAAATAAATAAAATTGAGAAGAATAAAACAATAGAAAAAAATCAGTGAAACCAAGAGCTGGTTCTTTGAAAAAATAAACAAAATAGATAAACCCCTAGCCAGACTTATTAAGAGAAAAAGAGAATCTACACACATAAACAGAATCAGAAATGAGAAAGGAAAAATAACGACGGACCCCACAGAAATACAAAGAATTATAAGAGAATATCATGAGAATCTATATGCTAACAACCTTGAAATCCTAGAAAAAATGGAAAACTTCTTAGAAAAATACAACCTTCCAAGACTGACCAAGCAAGAAACAGAAAAACTAAACAGACCAATCACCAGCAACGAAATTGAAGCGGTAATCAAAAACTACCCAAGAACAAAACCGCCGGACCTGATGGATTCACCTCTGAATTCTACCAGACATATAGAGAAGAAATAACATTCATTCTCCTAAAAGTTTTCCATAAAACAGAAGAGGAGGGAATATTTCCAAACTCATTCCATGAAGCCAGCATCACTCTAATACCAAAACCGGGCAAAGACCTCACCAAAAAAGAAAATTACAGACCAATATCCCTGATGAACATAGATGCAAAAATACTCAACAAAATATTAGCAAACCAAATTCAAAAATACATCAAGAGGATCATACACCATAATCAAGTGGGATTCATCCCAAGGATGTAAGGATGGTACAACATTCTAAAATCCATCATCATCATCCACCACATCAACAAAAAGAACAAAAACCACATGTTCATCTCCATAGATGCTGACAAAGCATTTGACAAAATTCAACATCCATTCATGATAAAAACTCTCCACAAAATGGGTATAGAGGGCAAGTACCTCAACATAATAAAGGTCATATATGAAAAAGCCCACAGCCAACATCATACTTAATAGGGAAGAGCTGAAAGCTTTTCACATAAAAATTGGGAAAACAGGGATGCCCACTCTCTCCACTGTTATTCATTATAGTACTGGAGATCCTAGCCTTGGCAATTAGACAAAACAAAGAAATACAAGGCATCCAGACTGGTAAAGAAGAAATCAAACTGTCACTATTTGCAGATGACATGATATTGTACATTAAAAATCCCTAAAGATTCCACTCCAAAACTACTACAACTAATATCTGAATTCAGCAAAGTTGCAGGATACAAAATTAATACACAGAAATCTGTTGCGTTCCAATACACTAACGATGAAGTAGCACAAAGAGAAATCATGAAAACAATTCCATTCACAATTGCATCAAAAAGAATACAATACCTAGGAATAAACCTAACCAAGGAAGTGAAAGACATATACCCTGAAAACTACAAGACACTTCTAAGAGAAATTAAAGAGGACAATAACAAATGGAAAATCATCCAATGCTCTTGGCTAGGAAGAATTAATATTGTCAAAATGGCTATACTACCTAAAGCAATCTACAGATACAATGCAATCCCTATCAAAATACCAACAACATTCTTCAACGAACTGGAACAAATAGTTCTAAAATTCATATGGAACCACAAAAGAGCCCGAATAGCCAGAGCAATCCTGAGAAGGAAGAAGAAAGCAGGGAGAATAATGATCCCAGACTTCTAGCTCTACTACAAAGCTACAGTAATCAAGACAATTTGGTACAGGCACAAGAACAGACCCACAGACGAGTGTAAAAGAATAGAGAGTCCAGATATTAACCCAAACGTATATGGTCAATCAATATACAATAAAGGAGCCACAGATATACAATGGGGAAATGACAGGCTCTTCAACAGCTGGCGTTGGCAAAACTGGACAGCTGCATGTAAGAGAATGAAACTGGACTACTGTCTAACCCCATACACAAAAGTAAACTCAAAATGGATTAAAGACCTGAATGTAAGTCATGAAACCATAAAACTCTTAGAAAAAACATAGGCAAAAACTGCTTGGACATAAACATGAGCAACTTCTTCATGAACATATCTCTCTGGGCAAGGGAAACAAAAGTAAAAATGAACATGTGGGACTATGTCAAGCTGAAACGCTTCTGTACAGGAAAGGACACCATCAATTGGACAAACAGACATCCTACAGTATGGGAGAACATATTCATAAGTGACGTATCCGATAAAGGACTGACATCCAAAATATATAAAGGGCTCATGCACTTCAACAAACAAAAAGCAACTAATCCAATTAAGAAATGGGCAGAGGAGCTGAAAAGACACTTCTCCAAAGAATAAATTCAGATGGCCAACAAGCACATGAGAAGATGCACCACATAGCTAATCATCAGAAAAATGCAAATTAAAACCACAATGAGATATCACCTCACACCTGTTAGGATGGCCAGCATCCAAAAGACAAACAACAACAAATGTTGGCAAGGGTGTGGAGAAAGGGGAACCCTCTTGCACTACTAGTGGAAATGTAAATTAGTTCAACCATTGTGGAAAGCAGTATGGAGGTTCCTCAAAAAACTCAAAATAGAAATACCATTTGACCCAGGAATTCCACTCCTAGGAATTTACCCTAAGAATGCAGCGGCCCAGTTTGAAAACGACATATGCACCCCTATGTTTATCACAGAACTATTTACAATAGCCAAGAAATGGAAGCAACCTAAGTGTCCATCAGTAGATGAATGGATAAAGAAGATGTGGTACATATACACAATGGAATATTATTCAGCCATAAGAAAACCAATCCTACCATTTGCAACAACATGGATGGAGCTGGAGGGTATTATGCTCAGTGAAATAAGCCAGGCCGAAAAAGACAAGTATCAAATAATTTCACTTATATGTGGAATATAAGAACAAAAAAAAATTGAAGGTACAAAACAGAAGCAGACTCACAGAACCCAAGAATGGACTAACAGTTACCAAAGGGAAAGGGACTGGGGAGGATTGGTGGGAAGGGAGGGACAAGGGAGAAAAAGGGGCATTACGATTAGCAGTGATAATGTAGGTGGGGGGGCATGGGGAAGGCAGTACAACACAGAGAATACAAGTAGTGATTCTATAGCATCTTACTAAGCTGATGGGACAGTGGCTGTAATGGGGTAGCTGGTGGGGACTTGATGATGAGGCGAGTCTAGTAACCATAATGTTGCTCAAGTAATTGTACATTGATGATACCAAAATAAATAAATAAATAAATACAGTTAAGCTAATAAAAATTATTTTCAATGATAAATTAGTGCCACAGACATCACAAAATCTGTCTTTAACATGGGGGAATACAGAAAGGAAGAACTAGGGTAACACTTCATTCTTTTAATCTTTATGTACATTTTTCTCACCCTTACAGAAGAGTATTATTTTCTTTTTTCTTTCATCAAAATAATAGAAGGTAAAGAGTTCTGCAACATGGCACATAGGGAGATCCTAAACTCACCTCCTCCCACAGACACACCAAATCTACAGCTAGGAATGGGTCATTTCCCTCTGAAAAAGATATGGAAACTAGATGGAGTACTCTCCACAAAGAAGGATACACAGATTACACTGACACAAGTAGGAGAGGCAGAGACAATCTCACCAAAAAACCCACTCCCAGCACAGTGACATACTACAGGGAGATATCTCACCACTCCTGCCCTTCTTACAGAGAATGAGAGGTTGGTGCCCCACAACCCCTGGGATCTGCATTACAGAGACAAGTCCCAAAAGTGTCTGGATTAGAAAACTAATGTGGCTGACTTCTAAGGGACTCAAAGTACTATAGGAAACTGGAGATTCCCCATTTAAAGGGCTTGCATGCCGTCTCACTTGCCTCAAGACATATTGAAAGAAAAAAAAAAGTTTGAAAAGTGCCTAGCCTATGTGTGAAGGAGATTCATTTACCAATGTAAAAGCATCTGTTCCAATGGCAGGGAACAGATGAAACTCTCCCCAGAGACAGTGATGCTGGTGGATGCCAGTTTTGCACTCTCCATCTCCCTGTTAGCACAGGTGGGAAACCTCAGATGAAAAACCCTCCTGCCATCTTGCTAAGATAGGCAGGGGCAAACGGTCCCTATCCCACTGCTTTGATGAAGCCAGAGGGCCTGGGTGGCTGCAGCATTCCCCAGCTCCCTGGCTGGAGCTAGTGAGCATGAGTGGTCAGGGCATTCTCCTGCTTGCAGATGAAAGCAGCATGAACACCCAGAAGAGGCAATCTCCAGCTGAATTCCTGAAGCCCGTAGACCACACAGTCAAAACAACTTCCCACTGCCTTTCTGAAACGGACAAGCATGCCCAACCACCTAAAGTCTATAGCTGCCTAGCTAAAGCCAGCAACCATGCAAAACCCACCCAGGGGGACACCCCTTGATCACATGACCATGATGAGCAAGGAGACAAACATTCCTGAGTTCCACAGGAATGTAACAATCATAAAGACAGTTCTTGGCAGGACACCACACCCACAGAACTGCACAGACAGCAGACTGAAACAGAAGTCCACTCCTATGAAAATGATCTATTTACTTTGCCTACATGTAGCTTTAGCTTGAGGGACAGGCTTCAGTTTTCCCACACATCTGGAGGTTAAGAAGGTGTTCCCATGTAATTTAATCAGAGGAACCATCATTGCACATACTCTTGGCCTCACTACAGCTCCACAAGACCTCCCATAAATGAGATTTATACACTCAACTGGACCTCTGACCTTTGTAACTGTCAGCCAAGGAACTACTCTTGATCTCATGGTCTGAAGGTCACAAGGCATAACAATTGTGGCCTAATAGGACTGTATATATTTGCATACTTTAAAAACTGTTAGCTAGCTGCGAGTTTGGCTTTAAATCAGCTTAAAACTAGGTGCTAAATAACATTCCTTCCCCTTGGAATGCTGACGGGTCATGGCAAACCCCGAAAACACAGATGTATCAGTTTAGACAAACACAAAAGTTTGAAAAGCAACTACGATCTAGGACAATGTTGAGCAAGAAGCTTCATCACCTACACAAGGGCACTCCCTCAAGACTGAGGTAGCTGATTCACCTAATGCACAGAGTCAAAAAGAAAGTCAAGCAAAATGAGGAAACAGAAAATAATTAAAAACAAAAGAACAAGATAAAACATCAGAAAAAGCCCTTAATGATATGGAAATAAATAATCTCTCAATTAGCTATGCATTACTATTCAAAGTAATGGTCACCAAGAAGCTCACTGAACTCAGGAAAAAAATGGAATAATATGATGAGAACTTCACCAAATATAAAAAAGTACCAAAAAAGGAGAGAGGAAAAGATGGTGACATGAGAAGTGAGGCAGAAACCTCCTCCCAAAACCACATATAAGACGAAAATACAGGAAATAAAACTAATCCTGAAAGAGCGACCTGAAGACTGCAGAACAGATGGCCTACATCTGAGGTAATGAGAAGAACTCACAGAAAAGGGTAAAGTGAAAAAATCGCAATATGGCAGGACCCAAGCGCTCCCCCCACCACAGCTCACAGGCAAAAGGCAGATAAATGGAGCGGGGAGGGAGGAGAAGCCGAAGACTGCTGAACCCTAACCCTGAAAATCTGCTCCAGGAGCACAAACCCACATTACCTTATGCTCTGGAGATTAGTGAAGTTGGAAAGCAAAAACAGAATACTTGGAGAGGCAGAGATTCCAGCTGCTCATGGATAACAGTTACCTACAACCAGCCGCTCTAGGACAAAAGAAAGATGGGCACATTGAAAGACTTACCAACAGAAAGAGGGGTGCTAAAGGGGCAAGGATTACACAAAGCTTGCTGCTAAGGAGAAAGGACAGGTGGACAAAATCATCCCTGCACAGCCAGTCCAGCATGTTGGGAACTTCCAGGAGCTTCAAACACTCCATCCCCTTAGCTGACAACACACCAACAAGGCCCTCCACTGTTATATGCACCCTCTGGCTCCTTCCTCCTGGCAGGCAATACTCCCACACACCTGCTTCCCCCGGCCATCATACCAAGCAAATCAGAGAATGGCGCCGCCAATGGCAGGTACACGTGTGTAACATAGAGGCTCCTCCCTGTGTGCTCAGACCACTGGACCTAGAAGTGGAGGCAGAAACAGCAGCCAGGAAGCAGGAAAGACTTCTTTACTCTCAGCAGGTGATGGCAACATGCACTTGTGAGCCCCACCATCACTCCAGGTGCTGGGCAGCTCAAGAGAGTAAAGCTTCTGAATATTGGAGGGTGTCACTTAAGTAAAGTTATTATTCCATAGTAATCATTAGAAATATGAAATGGCAAAAAAATTATGTACAAACAAGAATCCAACAAACACCAGAAAGAGGGCTAAGTAAAACTGAAATCAAGGATTTCAAAATAAAAATGATATATATGTTCATGAAGTTATAGAAAAATATTCAAGACCTGAGGCAGAACTTCAATAAAGAGATAGAAACTGAAAAATACAGTATCTGAAATGAAACACACAATGGAGGAATTTAAAAGTAGATTAGATGATGTAGAGGAGATAGTAAATGAAATAGAAATAAAACAATAGGAAAACAAAGATGCACAAGTACAGAGAGAAAAAAGGATATGTAGAAATGAAAGAATAGTAAGAGAGCTGTGTGACCAATTCAAATGAAACAATATACCCATTATAGCAGTACCAGAAGAAGACAGAGAAAAAGGCATAGAAAGTTTCATTGAGGAAATAACTGCTGAAAACTTCCCTTGAAATCGGGGGAAGGAAATAGTTTCTCAGGTCATTGAAATGCAGCAACCTCCCAAAAGAAAGGACCCAAGGAAGACAACACCACAATATAAAATAACTAAAATGGCAAAAATCGAGGACAAGTAGAGAGAATTAAAAGCAGCAAGAGAGAGAAAAAAGATCATGTGCAAAGGAAAACCCATCACATTATCCTTCAATGTCTCAGCAGAAACCTTATAGAACAGAAAGGAATAGCATGAAATATTTAAGGGAAAGAAACAGAGGGCCTCCAACCAAGAATACTCTACCCAGAAGGATTATCATTAAAATTTGAAGAGGGAATTGAACAATTTCCAGATAAGCAAAAATTGACACAATTTACTTCCCACAAACTATTTCTATGTTGTATTTTTTCTTTTTGTGTGTCTGTGTGTTTTTATTAAAGTATTATTGATATACACTCTCATGAAAGTTTGACATGAAAAAACAATGTGGTTACTACATTTACCCATATCATCAAGTACCCACTCAAACCCTAATTCAGTCAATGTCCATCAGTGTAGTAAGATGACACAGATTCACTGTTTGCTTTCTCCGTGGTACACTGTTTTCCCCGTGATTCCCCACACCATGTGTACTAACCATAATACCCCACAATCCCCTTCTGCCACCCTCCCACACCCAATCCCTTTGGTAACCACTAGTTCTTTCTTGGAGTCTCTGAGTCTACTACTATTTTGTTCTTTCAGTTTTGCTTCGTTGTTATACTCCACAAATGAGGGAAATCACTTGGCACTTGTCTTTCTCCACCTGGCTTATTTCACTGAGCATAATATCCTCCAGCTCCATCCATGTTGTTTTAAATGGCAGGATTTGCATCCTTCTTATGGCTGAATAGTATTCCATTGTGAATATGTACCACCTCTTCTTTATCCATTTATCTACTGATGGACACTTAGGTTGTTTCCACATCTTGGCTATAAAAAGTGCTGCACTAAACACAGGGGTGCATATTTCTTTTTGAATATGAGAAGTAGTATTCTTTGGGTAAATTCAAAGGAGTGGGATTCCAGGGTCAAATGGCATTACTATTTTTAGTTTTTTGAGGAACCTCCATAATACTTTCCACAATGCTTGAACTAGCTTACATTCCCACCAGCATCATAGGAGGGTTCCCCATTCTCTGCATCCTCAGAGGCATTTGTGGTTCTTGGTCTTTTGGATGCTGGCCATCCTTACTGGTGTGAGGTGATATCTCATTGTGGTTTTAATTTGCATTTCCCTGATGATTAGTGATGCGGAGCATCTTTTCATGTGTCTGTTGGTCATCTGAATTTCTTCATTGGATAACAGCCTATTCATATCCTCTGCCCATTTTTTAATTGGGTAATTTGATTTTTGGGTGTGGAGGTGTGTAAGTTCTTTATATATTTTGAATGTAAACCCCTTGACGGATATGTCATATACAAACACATTCTCCCATACTTTAGGATGCCTTCTTCTTCTGTTCATGGTGTCCTTTGCTGTACAGAAACTTTTTAGTTTGATGTAGTCCCATGAGTTTATTTTTGCTTTTGTTTCCCTTGCTCAAGGAGATGCGTTCAGGATAAAGTCGCTATTGCTTATATTCAGGAGATTTTTGCCTATGTTTTCTTCTAAGAGTTTTATGGTTTCATGACTTACATTCAGGTCCTTGATCCATTTCGAGTTTACATTTGTGTATGGGGTTAAACAATAATCCAGTTTCATTCTCTTGCATATAACTGTCCAGTTTTGCCAACACCAGCTGTTGAAGAGACTGTCATTTCCCCATTGTACGTCCATGGCTCCATTATCATATATTAATTGACCATATATGGTTGCGTATATATCAGGGCTCTCTAGTCTGCTCCATTGGTCTATGGGTCTGTTCTTGTGCCAGTACCAAATTGTCTTGATTACTGTGGCTTTGTACTAGAGCTTGAAGTTGGGGAGCATAATCCCCTCAGCTTTATTCTTCCTTCTCAGTATTGCTTTGGCTATTCGGGGTCCTTTGTGGTTCCATATGAATTTTAGAATTATTTTTTCTAGTATTTTGGTATTTTGATAGGAATTGCATTGAATCTTTAGATTGCTTTAGGCAGAACGGCCATTTTGAAAATATTAATTCTTCCTATCCATGAGCACTGGATGTGTTTCTATTTATTGGTTTCTTCTTTAATTTCTCTCATGAGTGTCTTGTAGTCTTCAGAGTATAGGTCTTTCACTTCCTTGGTTAGGTTTACTCGTAGGTATTTTATTCTCTTTGAAGCAACTTTGAATGGAATTGTTTCCCAGATTTCTGTCTCTGCTAGGTCATTGTTAGTGTATAGGAATGGCACAGACTTCTGAGTATTAATTTTGTATCCTGCAACTTTGCTGAATTCAGATATTAGATCTAGTAGTTTTGGAGTAGTTTATTTAGGGTTTTTTTATGCACAATATCATATCATCTGCAAACATGGACAGTTTAATTTCTTCCTTGCCAATCTGGATGCCTTTTATTTCTGTGTGATGTCTGATTGCGGTGGCTATGACGTTCAGTACTATGTTGAATAGAAGTAGGGAGAGTGGCCATCCTTGTCTTGTTCCTGATTTTAAAGGAAAAGCTTTCAGCTTCTCACTGTTAAGTATAATGTTGGCTTTGGGTTTGTCATATATAGCCTTTATTATGTTGAGGTACTTGCCCTCTATACCCATTTTGTTGAGAGTTTTTATCATGAATGGATGTTGAATTTAGTCAAATGTTTTTTAGCATCTATGGAGATGATCAGGTGGTTTTTGTCCTTCTTTTATTAATGTGGTGGATGATGTTGATGGATTTTTGAATGTTGAACCATCCTTGCATCCCTGGAATAAATCCAACTTGATCGTGATGGATGATCCTTTTGATGTATTTTTGAGTTTGGATAGCTAATATTTTGTTGAGTATTTTTGCGTCTATGTTCATCAGGGATATTGGTCTGTAGTTTTCTTTTTTTGTGCTGTCTTTACCTGATTTTGCTATTAGAGTGATGCTGGCCTCATAGAATGAGTTTGGAAGTATTTCCTCTTCTTCTACTTCTTGGAAAACTTTAAGGAGGATGGGTATTAGGTCTTCACTAAATGTTTGATAAAATTTAGCGGTGAAGCCATGTGGTCTGGGGATTTTTTCTTAGATAGGTTTTTGATTACCAGTTCAATTTCGTTATTAGGAATTGGTCTGTTGAGATTTTCTATTTCTTTCTGGGTCAGCCTTGGAAGGTTGTATTTTTCTAGAAAGTTGTCCATTTCTTCTAGGTTATTCAGTTTGTTAGCATATAATTTTTCATGGTATTCTCTAGTAGTTCTTTGTATTTCTGTGCTGTCTGTGGTGATTTTTCCTTTCTTATTTCTGATTCTGTTTATGTGAGTCGACTCTCTTTTTATCTTGATAAGTCAGGCTAGGGGTTTATATATTTTGTTTATTTTCTCTAAGAACCAGCTCTTGCTTTCGCTGATCCTTTCTATTGTTTTATTCTTCTTGATTTTATTTATTTATGCTCTAATCTTTATTATGTCCCTCCTTCTACTGAATTTGGGTCTCATTTGTTTTTCTTTTTCTATTTCATTAATTGTGAGTTTAGACTGCTCATATGGGAATGTTCTTCTTTCCTGAGGTAGGCCTGTACTGCAATACACTTTCCTCAGCACAGTCTTTGCTGTGTCCTACAGATTCTGTGGTGTTGAATTATTGTGTCATTTGTCTCCATATACTGCTTGATCTCTGTTTTTATTTGGTCATTGATCCCTTGATTCTTTAAGAGCATGTTATTAAGCCTCCATGTTTTGTGTATTTTTCATTTGCTTTAGGTAATTCATTTCTAGTTTCATTCTTTTGTGGTCTGAGAAGCTGGGTGGTACAATTCCAATATTTTTTAATTTACCAAGGCTCTTTTTGTGGCCTAGTATATGATCTATTCTTGAGAATGTTCCATGTGCACTTGAGAAGATTGTGTATTGGGCTGCTTTTCGGTGCAGAGCTCTGTACATGTCTGTTAGGTCCATCTGTTCTAATGTGTTGTTCAGAGCCTCTGTCTCCTTATTTTCTGTCGGTTGATCTGTCCTTCAGAGTGAGTAGTGTGTTGAAGTCTCCTAGAATGAATGCATTGCATTCTATTTCCCCCATTAATTCTCTTAGTATTTGTTTCACATATGTAGGAGCTCCTGTGTTGGGTGCATAGATAATTATAATGGTTATATCTTCTTGTTGCATTGACCCTTTTATCATTATGTAATGTCCTTCTTTGTCTCTTGTGACTTTCTTTGTATTGAAGTCTATTTTGTCTGATGTAAGTACTGCAACTCCTGCTTCGTTCTCCCTATAAGTTGCATGAAAAGTCTTTCTCAATCCCTTCCCATTTAGTCTGCATATGTCTTTGGGTTTAAAGTGAGTCTCTTGTCAGCAGCATATAGACGGGTCTTGTTTTTTTATCCATTCAGTGACTCTGGTTTTTTTGATTGGCGCAGTCAGTCCATTTATGTTTAGGGTGATTATGGATAGGTATGTACTTATTGGTATTGCAGGCTTCAGATTCGTGGTTACCAAAGGTTCCAGGATAACTTCCTTACTATCTAACAGTCTAACTTAACTCACTTAATCTATTACAAACATAATCTAAAGGTTCTTTTTTCCTCCTCCTTTCTCTTCCTTCTCCATTCTTTATATATTAGATATCATATTCTGTACTGTTTTTCTATCCCTTGATTGACATTGGGGATAGTTAATTTAATTTTTCATTTTCTTAGTAATTAGCTGTTCTACTTTCTTTATTGTGGTTTTATTACCTCTGGTGACAGCTATTAAACCATAGGAACACTTCCATCTATAGCAGTCCCTCCAAAATACACTGTAGAGATCGTTTGTGTGAGGTAAATTCTCTCAGCTTTTGCTTCTCTGGGAATTGTTTAATCCCTCCTTCAAATTTAAATGATAACCTTCCCGAATAAAGTAATCTTGGTTCAAGGCCCTTCTTTTTCATTGCATTAAACACATCATGTAACTCCCTTCTGGCCTGTAAGGTTTCTGCTGAGAAGTTTGATGATAGCCTGATGGGCTTTCCTTTGTATGTGATCATATTTCTCTCTCTGGCTGCTTTTAATAGTCTGTCCTTATCCTTGATCTTTGCCATTTTAATTACTATATATCTTGATGTTGTCTTCCTTGCATCCCTTGTGTTGGGAGATCTGCACCCCTTCATGGCCTGAAAGACTATCTCTTTCCCCAGATTGGGGAAGTTTTCAGCAATCACCTCCTCAAAGACACTTTCTATCCCTTTTTCTCTCTCTTCTTCTTCTGGTACCCCTATAATGTGAACATTGTTACGTTTGGATTGGTCACACAGTTCTTTCAATATTCTTTCATTCTTAGAGATCCTTTTTTCTGTCTGTGCCTCAGCTTCTTTGTATTCCTCTTCTCTAGTTTCTATTTCATTTATTGTCTCCTCCACCATATCCAATCTGCTTTTAATACCATCCACTGTGCTCTTCAATGATTGGATCTCCAAGAATAATTCATTCCTGAGTTCTTGAATATCTTTCTGTACCTCCATGAGCATGTTAATGACTTTTATTTGGAACTCCCTTTCAGGGAGAGTCATGAGGTCAATATCATTTAAATCTTTCTCAGGCGTTGTATTCATAATTTTACTCTGGACCAGGTTCCTTTGGCGTTTCATATTTGTGTATGGCGCCCTCTACTGCCCAGAAGCTCTACTCTCCGGAGCTGCTCAGCACCTCAAGCAATGTCGGGGATTGCAGGGGAGTAGTTTTGGTGCCTGGGTGGAAGAAAGAGCTGTTTCCTGCTTCCTGGCTGCTATGCCTGTCTCCACTGCCTGAACCAGTGGGCCGAACACACAGCCTCTGTGCTTTGCATTTTTCTGTAGACAGATCTTCCCTCTGGCTGGCCTAACACCAGCGTAGGGTTTCCCGGTTTTCAAGCCAGGTTGGGCTGGCCAGAACAAAGGCACAGTAGTCTGCCTGTCACGGAAGGGGGTCTTGGAGCTGTGTAGGCAGCCAGGGAGCTGGAGCACCTGAAGATTATGACAGCTCCCAATCTGCTGGGCAGAGTGCGCCCGGACAATTTTGTCTACCTATCATTTCTCCTGATCTGTAAGCTCTGTGCAATCCTTGCCCATTTAGCAGCCCGCTTGCTAAGGGCTTCTTTGTTGGGAAGTCTCTCAGACTGCCCACCTTTCTTTTGTCCCAGAGCAGCTGGATACAGATCCCTGCTTTTCACAAGCAGCTGGAATCTTAGTCTCTCCAGGAATTCTGTCTGTCTTAGCTTTTCAATTCCCTAATTACCAGTGTATCATGCAAGCACCATGAAATGTAGGTTTGTGCTCCCAGAGCAGATCTCCAGTGTTAGGTATTCAGCAGTCCCAGAACTCCACTCCCTCCCTGCTCTGTTCCTCTTCCTCCTGCAGGTGAGTTGGCTCGGGGGAAGGGCTTGGATCCCGCAGGACCACAGCTTTAATATGTTATCCTTTTCCATCAGGACTGCTGTTGTCTCCAGGTGTATGCAGTTTGTTGCAGTCCTCTTTCCTGTTGCTCTTTCAAGAGTAGTTGTATTAGTTATATTTTCATATTATATGCAGTTTTAGGAGGAAGCCTCTGTCTCACCTCTCATGCCACCATCTTTAATCTCTATGTTGCATTTTAAAGGAACTGCTATAGATGGAGGTGCTCCTAAGGGTAAATAGCTATCACCACAGAAAAAAAAACACAGTAAAGGAAGTACAACAATTAATTATTAAGCATATAAAAACTTAAATCACCTACCCACAAAGTCAGTCAAGAGATACACAAAAAGTACAGAATATGACATCTAATATATAAAGAGTGGATGAGGAAGAAGATGAGAGAAAAAAAGAACTTTTAGACTGTGTTTGAAATAGCATAATAAACGAGATAAGTTAGACTATTAAATAATAAAGTTGTCCTTTAAATTTTAGTACTCATGAATGTAAAGCCTGCAATGGCAATGAGTATGTATTATCGATAATCACCCTGAACATAAAGGGACTAAATGTATCAATCGAAACACATAGAGTTAATGAATGGATAAATGAACACAAACAATCTATATGCTGCATACAAGAGATTCACTTCAAACCCAAGGACATACACAGACTAAAAGTAAAGGGATGGAAAAAGGTATTTCATGCAAATTACGGAGAGAAAAAAAAACAGGAGTTGGAGCACTTCTATCAGACAAAATACATTCTGAAACAGAGAAAGTAACGAGACAAAGAAGGACATTACATAGTGATAAACAGGTCAGTCCAACAAGAGAATATAATTATTATAAGTATCTATGCACCCTATATAGGAGCACCTAAATATGTGAAACAAATATTAACAAAATTAATGGGGGAAATAGAATGCAATGCATTCATTTTAGGAGACTTCAACACACCATTCACTCAAGCACAGATCAGACAGAAAATAAGTAAGGAGACAGGCACTGAACAACACATTAGAACAGATGGACCTAACAGACACCTACAGAATTCTCCACCCAAAAGCAGCAGGATACACATTCTTCTAGAGTACACATGGAATATTTTCCAGAACAGATCACATACCAGGCCACAAACAGAACATAAGTAAATTCAGAAAGATTGAAATTATGCCAACCAGCTTCTCAGACCACAAAGGTATGAAACTAGAAATAAATTATGCAAAGAAAAATATCCCACAAACACATGGAGGTTAAACAACATGTTCCTAAGTAATCAATGGATCAATGACCAAATTAAAACAGAGATCAAGCAATATATGGAGAAAAATGAAAACAACAGCTCAAGGATGCAACTTCTGTGGGATGTGAGAACACAGTTCTAAGAGGAAAATATATTGCAATTCAGGCCTATTTAAAGAAGGAAGAAGAATCCCAAATGAACAGTCTAAATTCACAATTATTGAAAGTGGAAAAAGAGGAAAGAATGAGGTCCAAAGTCAGTAGAAGAAGGGACATAATAAAGATCACAGAAGAAACAAATAAACTTGAGAAGAATAAAAAAATATAAAACATTAATGAAACCAAGAGCTGGTTCTTTGAGAAAATAAACAAAATAGATAAACCCCTTGCCAGACTGACCAAGAAAAAAGGAATCTACAAACATAATCAGAAATGAGAAAGGAAAAAATCACTGCAGACACCACCGAAATACAAAGAATTATTAGAGAATACTATGAAAAATTATATGCGAACAGACTGGATAACCTAGAACAGACAACTTTCTTGAAAAATATAACCTTCCAAGGCAGAGATCCAGGAAGAAACAGAAAATTTGAACAGACCAATTACCAGCAATGAAACTGATTTGCTAATCAAAAAACTACCTAAGAACAAAACCCCTGGATCAGATGGCTTCCCTGCTGAATTTTATCAAACATTTAGTGAAGACCTAATACCCATCCTCCCTAAAGTTTTCCTAAAAGTAGAGGAGGAGGGAAAATTTCCAAACTCATTCTATGAGGCCAGCATCACGCTTATACCAAAACCAGGCAAACACACCCACAAAAAAGAAAATTACAGACCAATATCCCTGATGAACATAGATGCAAAAATACTCAACAAATATTAGCACATTGAATTAAAAAATACATCAAAAGATCATTCACCATGATCAAATAGGATTTATTCCAGGAATGCAAGAATGGTACAATATTTGAAAATCAAACATCAGCCACCACATCAACAAAAAGGACAAACACCACATGATCATCTCCATAGATGCTGAAAAAGCATTTGACAAAATTCAACACCACAACAAAAAAAAGATATTAAAGGTCAATATCCCTGATGAATGTAAATTCAAAATCCCTCAACAAAATATTAGCAAACCAGTATCAACAATACATTAAAAGGATCATACACCTTATCAAGCAGGATTCACTCCAGGATGCCAGGATGGCTCAGCATCTAAAAATCAATGTGATATACCACACTAACAAAATGGAAGATAAAAATCATCTCAACAGACACAGAAAAAGCATCTGACAAAGTTCAATGCCCATTTATGATAAAAGCTCTAAACAAAGTGGCTATTGAAGGAATGTGCCTCAGCATAATGAAGGCCATATATCATATTCAATGGTAAAAAGCTGAAGGCTTTTTCTCTAATATCAGGGACTAGACAAAGATGCCCACTCTCATTACTTTTGGTCAACACAGTATTGCAAGTACTAGCCATAGCAATTAAGCAAGAAAAATAAAAGGCATACAAATTGGAAAGAAAGAAATAAAACTGTCACTATTTGCAGATGTAATGATATTATATATTAAAAAATCCTAATGACTCTACAAAAAAACTGCTAGAATAAAGGAATTCAGTAATGTTATAGGATACAAAATTGATACAGAAAAATCTGTTGCATCTCTATACACTAGTAATGAACTATGAGAAAGAGAAATCAAGAAAACAATCTGATTTATGATCACATCAAGAAGAATAAACTACCTAGGAACAAATTCAGCCAAGGAGGTGAAAGACCTCTACACTGAAAACTGTTAAGATATTGATGAAAGAAATTGAAGACAATTGCAAATTAATAGGAAGATATTCCATTCTCATCGATTGGAAGAATTATTATAGTTAAAATGTCCATATTGCCAAAAGCAATCTACAAATTCAAAGCAATCTCTCAAAATCCCAATGTCATTTTTCACAGAACTAAAATAAATAATTTTAAATGTTTTATGGAACCATAAAAGATCCCCAAATAGCCTAAACAATCTTAAGAAAGAACAAAGCTGGAGTTATCATGATCCCTCATTTTAAGCTATACTACAAAGCTATTGTAATCAAAACAGTGTGTTATTGGTATAAGAAGACATGTTGATCAATGGAACAGAATAAAGAGCCAACAGAACAGCCTAGAAATAAACCCACATTTATATGATTAAATTACAACAAAGTAGACAAGAATACATAATTGAGAAAATACAACCTCTTCAATAAATGGCTTTGTGAAAACTGGACAGATAGATGCAAATGAATGAAACTGGATCACTATCTTATAACATATACAAAATCAACTCAAATGGTGTAAAGACTTGAATGTAAGAACCCAGATCATAAAGCTCCTAGGAAAAACAAGTGGTAAGCTCCTTGACATTCATCTTCACAATGTTTCTTCAGATCTGACTCCACAAAGGCAAGGAAAACAAAAGCAAAAAATAAACAAATGGGACTACATCAAACTAAAAGGCTTCTGCACAGGGAAGAAAACCATCAACAAAATGAAAAGGCAACCTACAATGGGAGAAGTTATCTGCAAATCACGAATCTGATAAGGAGTTAATATCCAAAATATATGAATAACTCATACAACCCAATAACAAAACAACCTGATTAGAAATTGGGGAGAGGATCTGAAAAGTCGTTTTTC
Organism: Phataginus tricuspis; assembly: GCA_029783875.1. NCBI lineage: Eukaryota > Metazoa > Chordata > Mammalia > Pholidota > Manidae > Phataginus > Phataginus tricuspis. Next base: position 67,742,099 of record JAQQAC010016209.1, read on the forward strand.
CAAAGATGACATTCAGAGGCCAACAGGTATCTAAAGAGATGCTCAACATCACTAGATGATCATTAGATGATGCTAATTAACAGGGAAATGTAAATCAAAACCATAATGAGGTATCACATTATACCTCTCAGAATGGCTATTATCAAAAGACAAAATAATAAGTATTAGCAAGAATGTGGAGAAAAGGGAATCTTCATGCACTATTGGTGGAAATATAAATTGGGGCAACCACTATGGAAAACAGTATGGAGGTTCTTCATTAATTAAAAAGAGAACTATCATGTGACCTGGCAATTCCACTACTGAATGTCTATCCAAAGAAAATAAAAATGCTAAGTCAGAAACATATGCAACCCTATGCTCACTACAGTATTTACAAAACTCAAGATACAGAAACGGAAGTATCCATGGATGATGAATGGGTAAAGACGTGACATATATATACAATGAATTACTATTCAGTACTAAAAAATGAATGAAACCTTGCCATCTGTGACATGGATGGACCTTGATGGTAGTATGCTATATGAAGTCAGTCAGACAGGGAAAAGACAAATACCCTGTGATTTCACTTACATGGAATCTAAAACACAAAACAAACGAGACTCATAGATACAAATAACAGATCAGTGGTTGTCACAGGGAAGAGGGGGGGTGGGGGGCACAAAATGGGTGAAGGGGATCAAGAAGTTATAAAATAAGTAATGGGGATGTAATGTTCAGCATGGAGGAATACAGTCAGTAATATTTTATTAACTTTATATGGTGACAGATGGTAACTAGACTTACTGCAGTGATCACTTGCAATCACCAATGTCAAATAAGTATGTCAAATAACTGAAACTATAATATAAATATTATGTCAGCTATACCTCAATAAAGGTTAGTAAATACATAAAGTAATAGAAGGCAAAAATAAAAGTTTCCTTCTAAGTGAGGTTAACATTTTCTTTTATTTCCATAACCCTGGTTTTCTTTTATTTCACTATCCCTTTATGGTAGTCTTGAATCTAAAACCCTTCAAATACTTATCTCTGAGCTACCTAATCCACATGTGTGAGTATTCTAATATAAAAGGAGCCTTGTGTTTTATTTTTGCCTTAAAACATAAACAGGCTTCAATTTTCACAAAATAAAGGCACTAAAAAGAAACTTCACAGGAGTAGCTGTTGAATCAGTACTGGATTCTTTTTTTAGGAGCTAATAATCAGTGAACATCTACACAGAGGATTTTTGTTCTTTCACTACAGAAGCAAAGCATCAAACCTAAATTTTTCACTTAACTGTACATATGTAGAGTTAATTTCCAAGGCAGAAAAATATATTGATTTGATAGACAACTGCAGATGCAATTTCTCGGGTGACTCAATGAAGCAGAGTTTTATCATGCCACAGAACATTTGCTTCTAAAAAGAAATCAAAGAATTCTATAAAAGGAAAATGATGCTAGCTCTCAAAGATCTTCATAGTCTCATATCTGATGGTGATTGTGAACACTCCTCATTCCAGGCACACTCCTATCCTCAAATCTAAATAATGCTTCCAATTCTCTCTTTTGGCACTACCCTTTTTCTTTTATAAGCTCAACTTATAATATAAAATTTAACCATGCTTAATGCATATATCCCACTATTAGGGTCCAAGATCACCATGAGGGCAAGAGTCATGGTCTGTGTTGTTAACCTCTCAATACTCAGGGACTAGCAAAACCCATAACATTTAGTTTTACAACTGGTTTCAAATTATAATGTATATATTTCTTGAGAAGTGACAATTCTCAACAAATTTTAGTGTCTACCACCTCAATGCCAAGACCTAATAATGAACAATGACACAGAGGAAAAAGGAATGTCGAAATGACAAGACAATGGAGAAAGTAAGCCATAGAAAGCACCTTTTGAAATGATGGTCAGCCATAGCTCTACAGTTCTGAATCAATCTACTGAGATAAATTTCCTAATACAATTCTATACGATCTTATTTAGTTTTGATCAAGTATTTATTTGCAAAAAAAAAGTTTTTATTTTTCTTTCATTATTAGTATCATGACATAATATTACTAAATAATATTCTTAATGTGACAAGAATGAGCAAATACACAGAGATGAAAATGAGACACTATTCTGGCATATTTCATCTCATCAATTCAATTCAATTTATTCTTTCACTTATACATTTAATCTTCTCTCATGAAACTATCCTTAAATCCTACAGATACAATATACGACACTAACAGTCGTCTCTTGGGAATGGTATATGGATGGAATTATGTATTTTTTATGTATATATATATATATATATGCATGTAATATAGGCATGTACACAGCTTGAATTCTTCTTGACAGGCATATGTAGTTTTATGATTAGGGAAAAATATTTTTTCAAAAATACTCCAGTTTTTTCTCTTTATCACAACTGCTAAATAATTCCTAACTAGGAGCAATTCCTCGTTGAAAAAAAATTTTTAGTTGTCAAACCAAAGGGAAATCTAGGCCAAAAACTGATAGAAAATAGTGACACCAGTTCTTAACCCTACAAGACAGTACTGTTTAGAGTAATATGCTTCTTCAGTCAAGTAATTAAAGCATGACAATGTTATCAATGTTTAGGAATAACATAGCTATTGTATAAGATTAAAATGTCAACAGCTGTATTTGTGACATTCATTTGGGCTCCCATCATAAATCCACTGAATAATGAGTTTAATGAGATTTAAAGACCTCCAAACACTGAGTATTCTCTTTTTTAAAAAACTCTTAAATGAATTTAAATGAATTTAGCGAGGTAAGAATCTCATCTCACAACCTCCTCACTTCTCATCTCCCACAGTGGCCCCTGTGGAGAACACTGGAGCATGGTAACCAGACTAATCACATATATAACAACAGCAATAAAATCATGATAATCCTTAAACTGGAGATCCAGCTAGGTTCAAAGTCCTATGCAGATTAAGTCCATAGATTGCCCATTCCACAGGCAGTCAGTAGCTGAATGGGTAGGGAATTCAGAGTAATCATCACGTGGCAGCTACAGCTGGGGGGTGTCCAGGTCACAGGGACTGTAGAAGAATATAACCTTAAGGATGGTAAGATACATGTTTTAATGACACCAGCATAGGCAAATCTTGTCCATCATGTAGGATGCATGCAAGAGAGTTTTCCTGTGATAGGACAGTAGCAGGAATGGGATCTCATCCTGGTCTAGTATACCAGACCTTCACGCCCCTCCCTGTGGGAGTTACAGATGGGTTAATATACAGAGCTACAGGAGGTACATGCACTGGCCATAAAGATAAAACAAAACTTCCCCATAAGACGCTCTTACCTCCCAGTCATTTGGGGTACACTACCTTGATCTTTGGGGGCCATTCTGCTGTTACACTAGGAACACACAGAAGGCCAGCTTCCAGGCCTTTTCCCCAAGGTGCCAGAAGGGCCAGCTATTTCTGGTCCCTATGTCATAATGTCCAGGGCCACATCCACTCAACAGTCTCCAGGGTTTAACACAGTTGGGGCTAGCAGCAAGAAGTTGCTCTGGTGGAAGTATCCTGGCTTTAACAACTCCTCTTTGGTTTGTAAACACAGTTGTATAGGAGAGGCAGCAATGTGTGTTAGCATGTGCACAGGACTCAAGGCTCCTTTTCAGTGCTCATTCAAACACTGTAGAATGGTCCATAAGCAAACTGACCACCGCATAGACTACCGGTGTCCAACTTTGGGCCAGATTTCAACAAACAATTGTACCTCTCTATCATGCCTGCCCTGGTAGGATTATATGGTACATGAAACTTCCACTTGATTACTAACTGCTGACACATTCTTGTAACTCATGTCCAGTAAAGTGGGTGCCTTGATCACTCTCAATCACCTGCAGCCAGCCAAAGACTGCAAAGAGACGCTGTAGGTCCCTTTTGGCCATTTGCTGATCTGCAACAAATCACAGCACACGGATATCCTTCTGATATGGGTAGACGCCCAATACAGTCTACCTGCCATCTGAAAAGGGGTATCGGCCCCTTTACTATTGTCCCATGCTGCTGTGGGACTCGGTGTAAGTCCCTCTTAGAGCATACTACAAGGCACTCCTTCTGGACTCTGTTGACTTCTTCAAAGGTCAACGGCAAGCCCCACCAACAGGCTATAGCCCACATTCTCATTTGCCCTCTGTTCAACAAAAGCTGATGTAACCACAGGGCTACATCAGAGGCGGGCTTTCCTTTTAGCTAACAACGCACCTGGGCCAATGTGTCTGATTCATCATTCCCTAGGGATGCCAAATGGCCAGTCACATGATATACAGTAAATGTCTCTGCATTGTTGCAGCAGTTCTGATATACGGTAGTGTATATCAGAGGGTGTTCATAAGGGCTGGTATAGAGGGGACAGCAGCATGCAAAGGGGATGTGACTATCAATTCCCTGTAACCCATGGTCATATGCCAGGAGCCATCACACTTTTTGACTGGTCACACTGGGGAACTGAAAGGACTATGAGTGGGCTTTATGATACCCACCTTCTCCAAATCCTGTAGAGTTTCTCCAATTTCTTTCTGTTGCTAAGGCAATTTATACTGCTTAGTATTGTCACCCACTGAGGTACAGTCAGAGCTACAGGTGGGGGCTTAGCATGTCCCCTCAGTACTGCCTTTACCACACATACCCTCACTCTGAACTTACCTGCAGTGGTCTGTAACCACAGGCCCTGGAGGATATCAACCCCCAAAATACATTCATTGATTGGAGAAATGTACACAGTATACTCCTTTGGAGGTAAATGCCCAGTGGGATTTGGGCTTTCTTCACTCTAACTGCCTTACCCCCATATCCATCTATCACAGCAGGGGTCCTGGGAAAACACTTAGGGTTGCCATAAATCAGAGAACATTCAGCTCCTGTGTCCACCAGCATCAGGACACTGTATATTCACAGGGGACCAATGAATTGCTAATTGTACACGTGGTCTCTGGTTGCCCACAACGTCCCACAAGGTGGGGGCCTTCACCCCCCTCTCAGTCAGACCACAATGCCAAATCATACTCCTGTAGGGGTAAGGGCCCAGGTGGAGCCTTAGTACTATCTCCCAGGAAGTCTTGCAGGGACACAGGCTAGACATAGGGCTTTGCCTGCAGCTTCCATGCCCTGGACCTCAGTGGCTGGATCTGCTGCCCTGGCTTTAATTGGTGTCACAGTTCTAACAAGATCCTGTTTAGCTACCCATCAAGTTTTTCTTTCACTACCCCAGCCTTTATCAAATCAACCCACATCTGGGTCCTCAAGACTTTCACAGGGCCATTTACATCTCTCATTTCAGTTGCAGCCCGTACTTCCTTCCATTCTCTTATTGTTTCAACCTCCCCCAGATCTGCTACAGTACAAGTAGCCTTACTTATGGGTTGCCCTTTGTGGCAGGCAAGAATAGTCACTAGGGACCTAAAGAGAGATGCGGTAGGTGTATGGAGCACCAGATTTCTCATTCCTACAGTGAAAATCTCCTCGGAGCCCCGGGGGTCCACATTATAGATTATATTTTTCATGCCAATTCCCATAACACCTGCTGAAGCTCTGCATACATTTTCCAGCTAGGGGTAAATACAGTAAATCACCCTGATTAGGCCACACTGCCCTGACGGCTGCTGTCAGCCAATCTAGAAGTGCCTGATTCACTGAGGTGTGACAGGCATTTCGCATCCGCTGTCAGAGGGAAGGGTGAGTAGTCAGGGAAGCCAGTCTACCCATTTCAGAACCCAACTTAACAATGTTTTCCACTCCCATATCCCAAAGATGCAAAAGCCATGTAGGCAGGGGTTCTGAAGGCTTTTGCCGAAACCGGATGCTCATGTCGACTAGCTCATCCTGGGTATAGGGGCAGAGCATGGAGGGCTGCACAACCTGGGGAGGGGGTGGTTCCTCCCCCCAGGATCCCGTGGTTGTTGTGTTTTTATTTTCTTAATGACAACTTGGTGGGCCTTTAATATGGAAAGTCTGGTGCCTCCGGTGGTAGCCTCAAAAACAGTATGGCCTTCGGCCCATTCCCTCATCCTCCCCTGCGATCTCCTCTAACATCTCCAGGTCTGAAGGCACCACTCTTTCCTTCCCCTCCCTCACAGCCTCCTGCAGCGCAGATTCTCCTTCCGCCTCCTCCCTCGCTGCTAATGTATCTTCCAGGAGCACAAGCTGTCTTCTCAATAACTCTCTCTTTCTTAAGCACATCCCATAGGTCATCCCAGCTCCTCCAAGCAATGCTGAAGTGTGTCTCTCTCCTGCCAAAGTCTCTCTCTCTCCCCTCGATAACACATTCCACTATCTAGAGAAACAAACATCCCAAAATCCCAGCTGCTAAATGGACACTCAGGGCCTCTAAGCAGTCTTCTACCTCACAAAGGGCTAATTCCACTGTTTCCAGTGTCTCCACAATTCCCTAATTCTGGGGAAGGCCCCATCCATCTATGAGGTGCTTTACCCTAGACCAATTCCCCACTAGGGACTTCCCAAGTGGAAGCCCCACAGTTGGGGGGCTCCCAGGTGAAGCTGCACCCTCCAACACTGCCAGAGGTAAGGGTGAATCATCACTACCCACCACACCAGCCACTGGAGCCTCTACACCATCCACAGGGGGGTTTCTGTGTATCTTCCCACCATCTCTAGGGGTAGCCCACCCAAGGCTCACACCCTAGACAGATTTCAGGTTCAGAGGTCCTGCTGACTATCACCAGGTGGGAGGAAAATGTTCCCAGCCTGGGTCAAAGAGAAAAATAAAGTGGGAGAAACTCATTTAGTTCTTACAAGTAGTTGTCTACTTCTGTTTGACTGTGTCCCTTGCAACCCAGCTGCAAAAAAGGGACCCCACCCAGCCTCTCTGGTCCAGATATGACCTCACTCCCCTTGTAATCACCTACTGATATGGAATTGGACTACTTCTCTCCACCCCTTGGAAACACCTATTGATATGGAGATGCACTAAGTTCAGGTGAGAGATTCTGGAGGTATTTCAATTTTACCAACAAGTAGAAAACAAGACTGCTAAGCAACAAAACTAAAGAATGACATATATGATTAGGAGAAAAGATCAACTGAGGCTATACAGATGAACAATTATTGGTACAAGTAGATTATGTTGAAGTATAAACTTTTAGTCTTCTTACACTCCCCTTTAACAATTTCAAGTTTAAAATAAATGACAATCTCTACATTCTGAATTGCAAATTGCTTTTCTAAATCACAACATCTACTGTTGAAATTTCACATCAACAGCTCATTAATATCTACAGTAAATGTAGTTCTCTGAAAAAAACTACAGATTTTACATTTATTGAGACAGATAGCTGGTGCAAAAAATAGAGGTCCTTCAATTACAATTTGGCAGAATTAACATTAGTTTAAAACCTGTCTACAGAATTTGTGACAACACAGCCATGAAGTGACTATTTTGAATAAGATTAACTGTTGTTGATAGTGATGATGCTTGGAGAGTATTTATAAATCAAAAGAGATTGTACTTAGTATTTTATAATGAGCCACTTTAAAACTGTCAATCATCATCACTTATGTAAACAGTGGCAGAAGATTAAAGTACTAATTTGATCTCAGAAAGATATGAATGCAATACACAAACACACAATGAAAACCTCAAAGTGCATTTTTGCCTGCTGTTATTCATATAGCTTTTGTCTCATTTAATATTTAATGTTTTAGTGTAAGACAGACTTTAATCAATATTTTAACAATAACACCATTCCACCATTTGTCAGGATGAAATTATCAGTTCAGGTCACTATTCTACTGGTTAACTACATAAATCTTCCTGCACAAAAAATGAATTTTACCTAATTCCTTACCATTACATTTAATTTCATTGAAGGACAGGAATTATACAATCTCAGTAAGTCAAACATACTTTGCTAAAATTTAAATTAGAGAAAAAGAAAAAGATCATAAGGCCATTTTACATGTATACAAACATGGTGAAAATTGGGGGCAGTATCTTTTTTCCAAAAAGTTAGACATATAAATGAAATCCACATGCATATGGATGCCCATACTTTTTATAACAGAACATTGGAAACAGCTTAAATAAAATACTGGTTAAATATATTAAATCCTCCTCTCTGGAGTGATTCCTGTGGCTGGGTGCAAAGATGCAGCTCAAGCTGATGGAGATTAACCCCGAGATGCTGAACAAAGTGTTGGCACGGCTGGGGGTCGCTGGCCAGTGGCGCTTCCTGGACGTGCTGGGGCTGGAAGAGGAGGCTCTGGGCTCCGTGCCGGCACCGCGTGCGCGCTACTGCTGCTCTTCCCCCTCACGGCCCAGCATTAGAACTTCAGGAAAAAACAGATTGAAGAACTGAAGGGACAAGAAGTTAGTCCTAAGGTGTATTTTATGAAACCGACCATTGGGAATGCCTGTGGTACCATCGGACTTATACATGCAGTGGCCAATAATCGAGACACACTGGAGTTTGAGGAGGGGTCAGTCCTGAAACAGTTTCTTTCTGAAACGGAGAAGTTGTCCCCTGAAGACATAGCAAAGTGCTTTGAAAAGAATGAGGCCATTCAGGCACTCCATGATGCTTTGGCACAGGAGGGCCAATGTCGGGTAGATGACAAAGTGAACTTTCATTTTATTTTGTTTAACAACGTGGATGGCCACCTCTATGAACTTGATGGAAGAATGCCTTTTCCGGTGAACCATAGCACCAGTTCAGAGGACTCACTGCTGCAGGACGCTGCCAAGGTCTGCAGAGAGTTCACGAAGCATGAGCAAGAGGAAGTCTGCTTTTCTGCTGTGGCCCTCTGCAAGGCAGCTTAATGCCTGTGGGAGACACAGCCTGCTCCCCTCTTCCCTTAAACGTGAAATATGTCCCCATGCAGTGTAACAGCTTCAGTACTTGCAGTGCTCAGGTGTTCTGCTTCAGTTCTGCTGATCTGCTCTCACCCTCACCCACAACCAAGCGCTAGCAGAGCTCAGCTGTCCATCAAGCAGAGTTGGGTGTAAACTTTAGACGGTGAAGTATTTTCCCCCATTGTATGTCTTGTACCTCAATATCTAATGCTTTAAACAGCTCCTTCGGTTTGTGTCTGTAAGTTAAGGCCTTGGAGATGTGGTTTGTTTGTCCTCAAAAGGAATAAAACTTTATTGCTGATAAGAAAAAAAAAATCCACACAAACAAGGAATACCGTAGGGTTGGAAGGAAATAAGAGAGAAGTAGTGTGTCCTCATGAAAAAACTGGTATTACAACCCATTACAGTTAACTGAAAAATTGTATTTCTGAAATGTTAAAATGTTAAGTTAAATTTTTTAAGTACATTTTCTGTAAGAAGATTGATGTGCCTATAGCAAAGACTACTTATCCATCAATCTCCAATTCTCCCCTAGTAGACAGGTCACCATGGGGTAGGGATGGGTTTCATTTCCCCATACAACTTTATAACTGTATGTGGGTATGTGAATAAGTTTTTGTCCAGGGAGTATGAATAAAAGTGACATATGCCTCTCCAGACCCAGGCCTTAAAAGGACAAAGGTCTACCTCCTTCCTGGACAATGGGCAAACCTATGACCCAGCATGTGATTCAGTTTAGACTACACAAACAAGGAATACTGTAGGGCTGGAAGGAAATAAGAGGGAAGTAGACTGAGCCCTCATGGGGCAGAGCCATCTCCCAGTTAGTGTGGGACTCTTGACATTTGTTTTATTCATAAATTATTTTTAGTAATGATTTTTCAAGCCACTGTAGTTTGGGTCTCTATTACAGCCCTATTGTGTTTCTTTCTAACTAATGCAGCATGGCATAGAAAAATGCTATGACTAATGTTTATGGAATATATAAAATAACAAGTGACAGCAGCCTGCTTTTTATTTTTGTCTTCATGATACAGTATGCACTACTTTCATAATAAAAACTTAAAAAGCAGAACTTTAATAAATTTTAAAATTAAATCATATTTCACCTCTGATCCTATCTTTACCATCTTCCCTAAATAAATACAGAAGATAGCTATTGTACAGAACAGTTAAGGAAGTATATATTTACATGGGCTAAAAGTATTCTCTAGAGCAGGGGTCAGCAAACTTTTTCTGTAAAGGGCCTGACAGGAAGTATTATAGGTTCTGTAGCCCATATACTCTCTGTCTCAACTATTCAACCCTGTCACTATATAACAAAAGCACACAGAGACAGTACATAAATGAAGTGGAACACAGTGCATGGCTGTGTTCCAGTATAACTTTATTCATAAAAACAGGCATCTGGCTTGTGGACCATAGTTTGCCAACCCCTTGTCTGGAGTATAATCTTCACTGTACCATTTACATAGTTCAGAATGTTTTAAAACATTAAAGAAAAGTAATAGTGAGTATCTTTCTCCATGAGAAAAGTCTTTTAAAAATTGAAAATCTGAAAACAGAGAAACCAAACATGTTCTGTTGAAACTTTCTTGTCCTATTCCTTCAAGAAATGAGAAGTAAGCTATCCTGAACCCCACACTATCACCAAATGACATGTTTGTAGTGCCTACCCACAGACAGTGCTCTGCCAGGTGACAAAGACAAGGTCCCTCATATGCCAAGATGATTGCTAGGATATATTATTGCTATTACTGTTGCAGCTGTAGTGATGAACTTCAAAGGTTAACTTACCATATCTCCGATCTTTCATATGGTCAATGATAAACATCTGGAAAGATGGCTAGGTTACAAACTCTGATCATGATCATGGAACAATACAAGTAAGTTCCTAGCCCCTTCACATTCATGTACTCCTATACTAAGTCATTTATCTAAAAAGTATTTACAGAGCACCTATGTACCATGTATCTCAGAGCAGATAAAGTACATTCTAACACAAGACTTCTTGGTATTTCCTTTGAAGCAGCTCTCATGGCTTAAGAGAAAGCTGGTGATAGGGGAAGCCAAGAGATAGCTTGCAGTAGTCCTACATAAGCACAAAATGTTGAATTTTCATGTCCCATCATAAAAAACGGATATTTTGCATCTTATCCCATTATATATCCACTTTTAAATATTTTGTAATGGTTACAATTGGAGATAGCAATATGATTCATGGTTTTTAATACACACATATAGATGTATATATATGAATGGCTTGATATACATAAATAGTTCTGGCCACTGAGAGGGCCTAGGAACAATAACACACCAGGAAGAATGAGCACACCTAGTATTCAGAAGTTGGTTTCTAAATACCATTCTAAAATATATAGAGAGGGCTCCTGGATAAGTAGTCGATTCTAGGGCTAGTGCAGGGAAAATATATGATGAGCCTAGAGCATCTGGTAGTGTCAAAATATAAGGAAGTACTCAAGCAAGGATGGGATGTTTCACTAGGACACAGGAACCAACTGGAAGGGACTTACAATGATAAAAGCTGGAGCAATGTGAGCAACAATAAAAACAATGACAGTATTAGATTATAACCCACAGAATAAATAAACATCCATGAATCCCTACTGATATAAATAACTGAAAAAATAAATAAATAAAGGGCGAAAAGACAGCTTTTCTTTTTTGGCTGGGGCCAAAACAGACCTTCTTATTTGTACTCCAACATTCTTTGAGATATACCACACAAACATTGTTTTGATGATGATTTGAATTACTCCAGCTCATTCTAATTTGTAGATGCAGCAGAAAATCATTACCTTTACTTTTGCATACTTCTCAATTAAGTTCTGTTGAACAGGTTAAAACCATGATGTAGTGGTGTTCTGGCACTTGGTAGTTTAGTGGTAGAAAAATTGTGGTAAATAAATGAAGAAGAGAAAAATAGAAAATTGCCATTAGACAAACATTAGTGTACCTTGGGGAAGATAATTTGAGACTAGTAACAACTAAATGCAATGTGGGATCCTGGACCAGACCCTAAACAGAAAAAGAACATTATTTTAAAAATTAGTGAAATTCAAATGAAGACTGTAGTTTAGTGTTTAGTATTCCATCAATCAATACCGACTTCTGAATTTTGATAATTGTATGGCTACATAAAACATCAGCATTAGGGTAAGCTGAATAAAGTATAAAAAGAAACTCTCTTCCCTAATCTTGCAACTTTACCATAAGTTGTTTAAAAAAGTTTAATGTTATAATGCATTTAGTGCATTATAATGTTTATAAAATTTACATAGCAGGCAGAACTCCACTGTTTACCCTTTGGCTTCATATTTGGTATATCTCAAAGAATGCTGGAATAGGAATAAGATCTGAGTTTTGGCCCCAGTCATATCCTTGTTTGATCCTATGCTCAACTTTCTCATCAATAGATGACCCCTTTCTAAACCACCATGAATTCACCATCTGTAGATCAGAAAGAACCAATGCTGCACTGAACATATATAAGGCAATTTTAAATTCCTATCACCAGAACAGATCAATATTTTTAACATTCATACATTTATCAAATATTTATTTAGGGACTACTATACTACACTACAGGCCTCTTAGGCACTGGGGATATAAAGATGACTAAGACATGATCCCTGATTTCCAAGAATCTAATAAGAACAACAAATCTCTAAACAATAATAGTACTATGTGACAATGTTACATTACAAAAAATGTACACAATACTTGGAAGTACGTATAGAAAAATTGATACTGCTGGGATTATCAAGGAAAACTCCACAATAAGGCAGTAGCTTAATTATGTCCTGAAGGAGGAGTAATAACTGTTCACATAGAATAGGGGCCAGCATGAAAAATGTCACAAAGATATGAGAGAATACTATATATTCAGAGAGGGTACACAGTGGAATGTGCTGAAGTATACTGTAGGTGGAAGGGAAAATTCCTCAAGAATTCACAAGTTCAAACCTCAACCACAGGTGGTTATGGTGCTCTAATACATACTACTTGCATAAACCAGGAGCCCTCAAGCCTGGAAATTAACATAAAAATTGCTTTGGACCAGCATGGTAGACAGAATAATGGTTCCCCAAAGGTGTCCACATTCTAATCCCCAAAAGCTATGAATATGTTATCTTACATGGCAAAAAGGAATTTACTAACAAGAATAAATTTAGGATCCCGAGATGAGAAGAAAACCCTTAATTACTCAGGTGAGCCCCAATGTAAAAAGTTCCTTATAAAGAGCAAAGGCAGAAAATGAGATGGCATGACAGAAGCTGAAGTCATGTGCATGAAGATAGAAGAGAGGGCCATGAGTCAAGGAATGCAAGGGGTCTCTAGAAACTTGAAAAGAGAAGGAAATACATTCTCCCCTGAAGCTTCTAAAAGGAATACAGCACTATCTACCTACACCTTGATTTCAGTCCCTTAACATTCATTCTGTACTTCTGAGCTGCAGAACTAAGAACATATTTGTATTGTTTCAAGCTACAAGTTTGTAGTCATTTGTTACAACAGCTATTGGAAACTAATTCAGTTAGTAACAGCACTGGGTGACCAGGCATAAGGTAATGCAGAACCACTTAGTAGGAACATACCCCTTCAACCAGGTCACACAGGATTCCCAAAGATAAGCTACACTTAAGAAAAACTTGAAATTCAACATTTTAGGGAGAAAGAAGAAAGAAAAATATTGACCCTGATGCTGAAGAGAAAATAAAAAACATAAAATATTAAACCTCCAAGAACTGCACACAATAGTATGTGATAAATATTTTATGTTTAAAAAAATGAAGGAATGAATTGAAACATAGTAAGAACACTAGAAAATATAACCAAACAGAACTTCTAAAAATGAAAGTCAATGTAAAAAAAAGATAGCTAGAAAATTAGACCCATCTGAAGAATTAATAAGCTAGAAAAAAAGTATGCACACATTTTCTATAAAGGGCCAAATAGAAAATCTTTAGGCTTTGCAGGCTACACATTTTTGTTGCAGCTACTTAACTCTGCCTTTGTAGTGTGAAAGCAGCCATATTCTACATGCAAACATGTATGTGTATAAATAATCATGGTCGTATTTATAAAATAAAAGTAAAATTTTAATTATAAAAACAAGTAGCTGACCTGTGGGCCAAAGTTTATAACCCCAGAACTATAAGATAAAGCTGAGGAAACTATCCAGAATACAGTATCAAAAGTAAAAAGATGAAAAATCTGAGCGATATTAAGAGGCATAAAAGATAGAATAAGGAGGTTCAATATGAAAGAGAATTTCCCAAAGGAAGAATAAGATAGAGGTAATATTTAAAGAAACAGTTGAAAATTTTTCCACTAGTAAAAGGCATAAATCCTCTGATTTCAAGAAGCAAAATAAGTTCTGAACAGGATAAACAGAAATAAAATCCACACTTAGATAAGAGTAAGCCTGTGTAACTATAAAGACAAACAGAATATTAAAGAAATTAGAAAGAAAAGAGAATTCATCTATAAAAGAATGACTTCTCAAAAGCAACAAAAGAAGCCAGAGGACAAAGTGCTGAGAGAAAACCACTTTTAATGTGTAATTACAGAGCCAACTAAAATATAATTTGAGATTAAGAGTTAAATAAAGGCATTAACAAAGACAGAGCTTACCACTAACAGACTTAAGCTCAAAGAACTTCAGGAAGCAGGATACTAACTCGAGAATGAAGAGTAAACAAAGAACCTGGTAAACATGGGGGTGGCTCTAGATAAGCACTGACTGTAAAATAAGTAAACGGCAATAACAATAATCAAAAGGGGTATAAATCAAAGTGTCACCAAAATGCTAGATAACAATTAATCATGAGAAGGGTGACTCTTGCATTGCTTGAGAATAGTATTTTCATTATTTTGAGAGTTTAATTTGAATATATATGTGAAAAATTTAAGATTATTCTATTCTAAAAGAGGAGAAATTTCATCTATAACTCCAAACCAGTCATGAGGAAGGAAAAGGGGTATAAACATACCTTTATCTATTCAATAAAAAATAGAGGGGTTAGAGAAGCAAAGAATAGGCAGGATAAAGAGAAAACACAAAATACAATGGTAGAATCATATCCAAGTATGAGTGAATGACGATAAATGTAAATGGACTAAATTCAGTAAAATGACAGACTGCCAGATTGAATTAGGACAATAAAATACAATTATGTTATTTGCAAGAGGCATACCTATAACATAAAGATACAGAAAATTAAAAGTAAAAGGGCAGAAAAAATATATCTGGGGGAAAAAGATAATAGTGATATTACATGTCACTATGTAATATCATAAAACAGGCTTTAAGGTAAAAAGCATTATCAGGGGAACAAAAACATATGGTAACTACATAAGGGTCTCATAACTCTAAATCTGTATGTCCCTATGAATATACATTAAGAATACATGAATAAAAAATTAACAGACTTATAAAGAAAAAGAATACCAAAAACAGTAAATGAGCTATTAATCTACACCTCCTCAGTTAAGAGAAAAATTGGCTAATAGAGATTCTGAACAAAATTAACAAGTATTATCTAATGAACATATGGAGCCCAATACCCATCAATTAGCAAAAACACATTATTTTTAAGCCACAGAGTCATAGAGTCCAAACCCACAAAGCAAATCTCAAAAAAATCTCAGTATCATTAGACATTAGGGAAGTGTGAATTAAAATCACAATGAGATATTACTACACACCAATTAGAATTGCACCTACCAAAAAAAAAACAGTGACACCACCAAATGCTGGAAAAGATATAGAGAAACTGGATCACTAGTACATTGCTACTGGGAATGTAAAATGGTATAGGTACTCTGGAAAATAGTTTACAGTTTCTTAAAAAACTAAACATACTATTACCACACAATTGCATTCCTCAGCATTTATCCCAGAAAAAAATAATCTTGAGTTCACACAAAAACCTATAGATGAATGTTCACACAGCAAATTTATTTCTAATAGCCAAAACCTAGAATCAGCCCAAATGCCTTTCAATAGGTAAACAATTCAACTATAATACATACATAATGCAGAACACTACTCAGCAATAAAAAAGAATAAACTACTAATACAACAAGCTTGATGTATCTCCAAGGGAATTATGCTAAGTGAAAAAAGCCAATACCATAAAGTTACATACTGTACAGTTCCATTTACAGAATGACAAAATTATATAGCTAAAAAAAGCAAACTAGTGGTTGGTGGGGTTACAAAAATGGGAAGTGGAGGAGTAAAGTGCATGGATATATAAAGGCAATGCAAGGGATCCCTGGTGTTGGGACTGCTGAGCATCTTGTGTATTTTTCTACATTAAATCTGATATACACATGATAATAACTTACATATTTTTCAGCAACTTCTTTCTCTGGACAGCATATTGTAAGACACATAAAAGGCAACAGTAGCTGTTTCCAAAAGGTGGGATTGGAATGGAGAAGAAGGGTGGGGTGAAGGCAGGAAGGGAGAGGAGGCACTCTAGAATTTTTTTACTTTCACATTTGATTATTTTGTCACCAGTGTTCAGAATTATAAATTCAATAAGATACTGAAATTTAAAAATTCAAGGGGAAATTTAAAAACATACCTCTGAACAACTAATGGATCAAAGAGGAAATCATAATGGCCATTAGAAAATACTTAAAACACATGAAGACAGCTAACATGATCCTAAGAAGAAATTAGAATCATAAGTGATTAAACAAAAAAGGTGGTTTAAATATAAAGAACTAAGAATTTAATTCAAGAAATTAGAAAAAAGAATAAGAGTGATTTCAAACCAAAGAAAGTATAAGGAAATAAGATAAACACAGATATTAGAAAACAAAGATACTACAAAAAGAAACAACAAAGAAAAAGCTGGTTCTCTGAAAATATTAATACAGACAAATCTCTGGCAGGAGAAATCAAGGAGAAAGAAATAGAAAAAAGGCACATATATTATTAAGAATAAAAAAGTACATAATTATAGCTATAGCATAACACAGTAAGCAAGGGAGAGAGGCATATATGAAGCAGTTAGAAAGGAGGAAAAGGCCAAATGCTGGAGGCAGTAGTGAAAACAGAAACAAATTAGGTTGTTTTGGGAGTAGTTCAATGGTAAATAATGGTGGAATAAACTGGAAGGAAGAATGCAGAGGGAGAAAACTAGTTAGATTTGGGTGATGTTTTAGAAGTAGAGCTGACAAGACATGCTGAAGGACTGAGTATGGGTTTGAAGGAAAGACAAAGATGTTAAAGATAATTATCATTAAGGTTAAAATCAGTACTCCCTACTGCAGCATAGAGGCCTTCACAATATGGCTCCAGTCTACTTCTAGTTCCAACCCTCACTAATCCAATTCACTTAGTCAACCTTTCAGTCATACTAAAACTCTCACCATTCACCTAGCATGTCAAGCGCTTTCAATCTGTTCCCTCATTCCGGGAATGTATATATATATAGTAATGTATATTATTACTGTACATGTAAAGCAGAAAGAAAGTAAAGACAGGGCTAGGGAAGACTGAATTTAACTATGAAGAGCCTTAAGTAAGAAAATGAATAAAAATAAGAAAATATTTGAACCTGGACCATAGTAGGAAAACATCCTGTAAATCAACACCTAGATGTAATTAAATTCTCAAAAGCCACCAAGCCTGAGGATCTAAAATAGAAGAAAAAAATAATTTTTTACTTTGAAATACTATTTTTATTTATTTTTTAATTGAAATATAGTTGATACAAACCATATTGATTTCAGGTACACAACATAGTGATTCACCAGTTATATACATTACCAAATGATATGTTCACTGTTAATTGAAGATTTACCTTCTTATGTTCCTAATCAAAATTTATTTTAGAGTATCAGTAAACCCTACATGATTTCTAAAATAGTTTTCATTGGGATGAGACCTCAGGTTTTAGAATAAGAAAATATAAAATAAATTCGAATTTAGGCATATACTACCTGGGTAAAGTTCTAAAAATTACTTATCCCCTTTATGCCTTACATTCCCCATTTGTTAAACTGAGATAACACTACCTACTTCACTTGTCTGTGATGCGAATTAAATTACAAAACAGGTGCAAAGAAACTGATATGGTGAGTTGCACCCAGGGCAAGCAAAACAAATGATAATTTTGGGAAATTTAAGATCTTATTTTCAATTATAGGTTAGTTAACATTATCAGAAATAACTCAAATTTGTATTAAACCTTTTAAAGCACACTGGCCCAGAACCTTTCAAGGGCTTTCAAGGTGGCAGATTTTTGGCATATGAATCTATGATGTGTCAAAAAGACTAACTTAAGACATTATCAGTTATGTACACAATAATGAAAGAGAATTCCAAAGGCCAGACTTGTTTGAAATAGGAATCTAATTTAATTCAGAAATGTCATCCAATAACTGAGAAGTTACTATGTTTTCAAATTAAATTTAGATGATATAAATGTAAATGAACTACCACTTTTTGGATTCCTATATATTTACAATGGGATAATATATGAGAAAGCACTGTAAATTGCAACAAATCTAGTTATTTTTTGTATTCTGGCATTCTGAAAAACAATGCAGTTAGTATTAGTATCTAACTAAAAATATAAAGTCCATTTCTTCTTGTTTCTTTACTACTCCTATTTAATGAACAATTAAAGTTCCAAGATACAATGGTCAAAAGCACTAAATAGATGAAAAGTCCAGGAGGAAACAGGAATGGAAAGATTTAAACTTTATCTTAAACTTAAATTTTCCACTAACTTCCTTTTCATCTTCACATTTAAAGAAAAGGGGGAAACAAAATTCTGGATATTTTTCTTAGTTCAGATTTTTCTAATAGCTTAAATTTTTATGAATTTTAAGAAAACCACATACCCTAAATCTATTAGCTGAATTTATCAACAATCAAATATGAAGCCTAAGATGAATGGCATTTCAAGATGGTGGCACAGGAAGATCCTGAACTCTTTCCATGAACACAACAAATCTACACTTACCTATGAAGTAATCCCCTATGAAAAAGACCTGAAAACTAGCTGAACAGCTCCTTGACAACCAAGGATAAAAGGACCACACTGAGCCAGGTAGGAGAGAGATACTCAGTCTCACCAAAACCCCACCCACAGCATGGCAACCCACCATCAGGAGGGATCTCACAGATAGTTTTTACCTGAGGAGTAAAGGGTTTATGCCCCACATCAGGCACGACAACCCTTGCACCCTACAGCACAGAGACAAGCCTCCAAAACATGTCTTTGAAAACCAACAGTGCTTATGTCCAGGAAAATCACAGGAATGTAGTAAACAGATTCTTCTCTAAAAAGGCTTGAGAACATACTCACTTGCCCTAGGACCCAGCACAGAGGCAGCAGTTTGAAAACACCTAGACCATAAGTGAAGGAGATTCATTTGCTAATCTTTAAGTGTATGTTGGAAGGACAGGGGCCTGTTAGGACTCTCCCCAAGGATGAAGGCACTGGGAGGTGCCATTTTTGCATTCTCCCTCTACCAAGCTAGTGCTGGTACGCATGCCCCATCCCTCAGCTCTGCCGGAGCCAGATGTCTGAGCACCCCACCACCATACTGTTCCTGTAGCCCTGCCAAAGACGGTGGGTACACACAGTCTCCACCTTAAGCACCTGGCTCTGATGGACAGGGAGGATTTCATTTCTGGGCCCCATGGTTCTGAAACAATTAGAAAAACAGTTCTTGGCAGGCTACCACCCCAAGGCCACTGTACAGACAGGAGACCAATACATATCCCCAGTCTTCCTGTGAAAAAGGGACTATTTATTTGTCCTGGAGCTTCAGTCTGAGGAGCACACTTCAGGATTACCACACATCTGGAGGCCATGGAAGTGCTCTCAGAGAATGTAGGGCAGGGGAATGCCATCTTTGCACTCTTTCTTGGCCTCACCACAGCTTGCCATTACCTCCCACAAAGGAGCCCATACACTCATCTGGAGCCCCAATTTTTGTGACTGTCTCTAAGGGGATAATACCTCTACATCATCTGGTCTGGAGGCCATTCCTTAAAAGTTGTTGCCTGAGGGTCTAGCTTCCAATCAGCCTGAAACAAGAGGCTATCTGAGATTCCACATTCTGGAACATTCACAGGACTTGGAAATCTCTCAACCACTGTGAATATCAAGAATAAAATAGGCTTATTAGATAATCACAATGGTTTGAGAGACAGAAAAGAGTTAAGGCAAGGTTAAACAGTGAGGTTCATCCCCTACACAGGGCCACTCCTTCAAGACTGTGAGAGAGAGTTGTTTTGCCTAATACATAGAAACAAACACAGAGTCAAGCAAAATGAGAAGACAAAGTAATATGTTTCAAGTGAAAGAAGAAGATAAAACTCCAGAAAAAACTTAAATGATACAAAGATAGGTAATCTACCTGATAAATGATTCAAAGTAATTGTGAAAAGGAAGCTCACTGAACTTGGGGAAAGTATGAACACAACAAAAACTTCAATAAAGAGACAGAAAACAAAAAGTACCAAAGAGAAGTCACAGGTCCAAAGAATACAATAACTGAACTTAATAATACACTGGAGGGGTTAAAAAGCAGACTACATAAAGCAGAAGAAAGAATCAGTGATCTGGAAGATAGGGCAGTGGAACTCACCCAGAGTAGCAAAAAGAAAAAAGTTAAAAGATAGTGTAAGGGACAACACCAAATATTCTAATATTTGCATTATAAGGTCCTAAAGGAGAGAGAAAAAGGGCAGAAAAATTATGTGAAGAAATAATGGTTGAAAACTTCCCTAACCTGGAAACAGATATGCAGTTCCAGGAATTTCACAATGTTTCAAACAAGATGAACCCAAATAGAACCACACCAAGACACATAACAATTAAAATGTCAAGAGGTAAAGATAAAGAGAGAATCTTAAAATCACTAAGAGAAAAGCAATTTGTTATGTACAAGGGAACACCCAAAAGACTATCAGCAGTTTTCTCAGCAGAAACTTCAGAAGCGAGAAAGGAGTGGCATCATACATTCAAAGTGACAAAGGAAAAAACTTCCATCCAAGAATACTTTACCTGGCAGGGTTATCATTCAGAATTAAAGGAGAAATAAAGGCCTTTCCAGACAAACAAAAACTAACAGAGTCCATCACCACTAAACCAGCCCTACATGATATGCTAAAAGGACATCTTTAAGCTGACAATGAAAGACACTAATTAGGAAGAAGAAAACATGAGTAAATATCTCACTGGTAAAGGTAAATATATAAAGGTAGTAGATAAATCACTTGTAAAGCTGTACAAAGGTTAAAAAGTAAAATTAGTAAAAATAACTATAATAATTACTTAAGGGATACAAAAATAAGATGTAAGTGTGATATCAAAAACAAAAAACCTAGGGGTAGGGAGTAAAAATGTAGAATTTTAGAATGTATTCAAATTTAACTTGTTATCAACTTAAAATAGACTGATATATGTATACATATATAGGCCTTTATATGTGAGCCCCATGGTAACAACAAGCAAAAACCTATGATAAATACACAGAATATGAGAAAGGACTCAAAGCATAACACTTAAGAAAGTCATCAAACCAAAACGGGAAAAAGTGAAAGAAGAAAGGAACAGAGAGAAACTAAAAAACAGAAAAGTTTTAAAAAGGTGATACAAACCCATCAATAATTACTTTATATGTAAATGGAATAAATTTTTCAATCAAGACATAGAGGAGCTGAATAGATAAAAAAAACAAGACCCATATAAATGCTGCCTTCAAGAGATTAATATCAGAAGGAAGGACACATATAGACTTAAAGAGAAATATATGCCATGCAAATAAAATGAAAAGAAAGCTGGTGTAGCTTTACTAACATAAGACAAAACAGACTTTAAAACAAAGACTGCAATAAAAGACAAAGAGGGGCACTATATAATGATAAAAGGGTCACTCCAGGAAGAAGATGCAACATTTATAAATATATATGCACCCAACAAGGGAGCACCAAAATACATAAAGTAAATATTAACAGACCTAATGGGGGAAACTAAAAACAATACAATCATAGCAGGGAACTTTAACATCATTTTGCAGTGTATACAAATGTCCAATCATTATGTTGTGCATCTGAAACTAATATAATGTATGTCAATTATGTTTCAATAAAAAAAATAGGAAGCCTAAAATATAATAGCATACACAGGTTGTATGCACCCACACATGTATATAAGGAAAAAGGCAGGTGTGAGTATTCCAAGCCTCTTGGAAAATTATTTATTTAAAAAACAAAATTACTCATGTGAAAAACAAAATTATGATATACGGTTTATTCTCAAAGGAAACGGCCCACTATTTCACAAAGTTTAAAATTTAAATTTGTATGTTATATATTTCACATATTTTTGGTATAAATTAAACAATTCCAATCATTCTAACTTAAAACGTTTATATATGACATATATATGTACATACACGTGTGCATATTTAAATTTAATTTTGTGTAGAGATATTTAGAAGTATCAAATGCTACCACTGATAAACTTACGAATCAACATGCAGAACCCTCTGGCCACTTCTTGAACATGCAGCCGCAAAGATGGATTCAGGCAAACCTATAAAAATAACATATCTATATCATTTAGAATGTAGAAATATATATATATATATATATATATTACACAAAATGTTCAATTCATGCCATTGCTGTACATTAGAATTTAACAAGCTTATCTTTGTATTCAAAATCATAAAGTTTATATTTTTATACTGTTGGATATTTCCTGAACATATACTACTAATACTGAAAATTTATTACATGGAGACTATTAAAAAATCAAGTACTTAAATTTTTTTATCTGCAAATTACCACAAATAAGCAATTATCAAAGTATTGTTCATACAGCACTTTGAAATTTCGGAACTATGTTCACATATTAGCTCATTTGATTCTCCCAACTGCACTGAGAGAAAAGTATCTGCATACACATTTTACAGATAAAGAAGAAACTGGGGTACAAAAACATTAACTTATTGCCCATGTTTTTTAAAAAAGTTTTAAGAGTTGAATTCTGAACCCAAATCTAGCTCCAAAGCCACAGTGCCTCTCAAGGGGAAAGGCATACATTTTTCAATTTAAGCAATAGGTTAGCTAGTTTAAAGAGGCTGGTCATTTAAAAGATATACTACTTTACTTTCTGGTTAATACAGCAATTTGGAAAGAACATTACTGTTTTGGATTCAAGTTAAGCTACACCATAAAGTTGGTTATCATAAAATGAAATATATATATATATATATTACTACTATCAGCATCAACAGAAAGTAAAAATCACCAAAGATAATGATTTTATAATTTAAAAAAATTCAGGTGTCCAGCTACACCAGCTAGTTAATACCCTATGTTCTAAGTTCAAGACATTTCCACAACTTTTTACCACAAGATCTATCATTTCAATAGAGGCTATTAAATCTTTTATATCAGTGAAACTAACAAAGCATGCTTTGAAAGTATAATGCAACTTTATAGTCCTACTACTGACTCTTTCATTTACAATGGAACACCCAGATCCTCTAGGAATTTTACCTAGTAGAAAAGAAGCAGCACCATTCTTTTGGCAACGGTTTAAACTACACACTAAGCATCAAGGATTTCAAGAAAAAGGAACCATTATCTTCTTTATGTAGAAAGTAATATGCATATGGAAGCAATTGACATAGTCAATCTCTACTTAAAAACCACATTAAACACAAGCTCCAGCTGCCTTCACAAAAGAACTAGAGTTTTCTAGTCATGCATACTTTGTGGGTATATAATGTTTGGCTGAAAAAAGTTCTGACCAAATGTACTGAATTTAGCCACTAAAAATCAATTATGGAAAATAAGCCATCAGAAAGTTTCAACCTGAACTTTGGATACAATTCAAACAGAAAACAAAGTGAGAATTTGTGGCATACACGGAAATAGGAGAAAGAAAGTTTCAGTTAAGAAGACTCAGTTCTTCAAACAGTTAAAACGGTATTGTTCTAATGTCTTTTTTTTAATTAAATTTATTTTGGTACCATTAATCTATAATTACATGTGCAATATTATGGTTATTAAACTACCCCCTTCATCAGGTTCCGCCCACACCAACCCCATTATAGTCACTGTCCATCAGTGTAGTGAGATGTAATAGAATCACTACTTGATTTCTCTGAGTTATACATCCCTCCCCGTGACCCACAACATTACATCTGCTAATCGTAATACGCCTTTTTCCCCCTTATACATCCCTTCCCACCCATCGTCCCCAGTCGCTTTCCCTTTGGTAACTATTAGTCCGTTACTGGGTTCTGTGAGTCTGCTGCTTTTTTCCTTCAGTTTTCTTCTTTGTTCTTATACTCCACATATGAGTGAGATCATTTGATACTTGTCTTTTTCGGCTTGGCTTATTTCACTGAGGATAATACCCTCTAGCTCCATCCATGTTGTTACAAATGCTAGGATTGATTTTCTTCTTATGGCTAAATAATATTCCATTGTGTATATGTACCACCTCTTCTTTATCCATTCATCTACTGATGGACACTTAGGTTGCTTCCATTTCTTGCCTATTGTAAATAGTGCTGCGATAAACATAGGGGTGCATATGTCTTTTTCAAACTGGGCTGCTGCATTCTTAGGGTAAATTCCTAGGAGCAGGATTCCTGGGTCAAATGGTATTTCTATTTTGAGTTTTTTGAGGACCTCCATACTGCTTCCCACAATGGTTGAACTAATTTGCATTCCCACCAGCAGTGTAGTAGGGTTCCCTTTTCTCCACATCCTCGCCAACATTTGTTGTTGTTTGTGTTTTGGATGTTGGCAATGCTCACTGGTGTGAGGTGATATCTCATTGTGGTTTTAATCTCCATTTCGATGATGATTAGCAATGTGGAGCATCTTTCCATTTGCCTGTTGGCCACCTGAATTTCTTCTTTGGAGAAGTGTCTATTCATGTCCTCTGCCCATTTCTTAATTGGATTACTTGCTTTTTGTTTGTTAAGGTATGTGAGTTCTTTATATATTTTGGATGTCAACCCCTTATTGGATACGTCATTTATGAATATATTCTCCCATACTGTAGGATGTCTTTTTGTTCTACTGATGGTGTCCTTTGCTGTACAGAAGCTTTTCAGCTTGATATAGTCCCACTGTTCATTTTTGCTTTTGTTTCCCTTGCCCGGGGAGATATATTCATGAAGAAGTCACTCATGTTTATGTCCAAGAGATTTTTCCCTATGTTTTTTTATAAGAGTTTCATGGTTTCATGACTTACATTCAGGTCTTTGATCCACCTTGAGTTTACCTTTGTGCATGGGGTTAGACAGTAGTCCAGTTTCATTCTCTTACATGTAACTGTCCAGTTTTTCCAACACCAGCTGCTGAAGAGGCTGTCCTCTCCCCATTGTATATCCAAGGCTCCTTTATCAAATATTAATTGACTGTAGATGTTTGGGTTAATGTTTGGATTTTCTATACTGTACCACTGGTCTGTGGGTCTGTTTTTGTGCCAATACCAAATTCTTGATTACTGTTGCTTTGTAGTAGAGCTTGAAGTCAGGGAGCATAATTCTCCCTGTTTGATTCCTCCTTCTAAGGATTGCTTTGGCTATTCAGGGTCTTTGGTGGTTCCATATGAATTTTAGAATTATTTTTTCCAGTTCATTGAAGAAAGCTGTTGGTACTTTGATAGGGATTATGTTGAATCTGTAGATTGCTTTGGGTAGTATGGCCATTTTGACAATATTTATTCTACCTAGCCAAGAGCATGGGATGAGTTTCCATTTGTTAGTGTCCTCTTTAATTTCTCTTAGAAGAATCTGGTAGTTTTCAGAGTACAGTTCTTTGACTTCCTTTGTTAGGTTTATTCTTAGGTATTTTATTCTTTTTGATGCAATTGTGAATGGAATTCTTTTTCTGATTTCTCTTTCTGTTATTCATCATTAGTGTATAGGAAAGCAACAGATTTCTGTGTGTTAATTTTGTATCCTGCAACTTTGCTGAATTCAGGTATTATTTCTAGTAGTTTTGGAGTGGAGTCTTTAGGGTTTTTGATGTACAATATCATGTCATCTGCAAATAGTGACAATTTGACTTTTTTCTTTTTTATACTTTATTTTGGTATCATTAATCTACAATTACATGTGCAATACCATGGTGATTAAACTACCCCCTTCATCAGGTCCCCCCCACCAACCCCATTACAGTCACTGTACACAAGTGTAGTGAGATGCTATAGAATCACCACTTGTCTTCTCTGAGTTGTATAGCCCTCCCCATGCTCCCTCAACATTACATCTCCTAATCGTAATGCCCCTTTTACCCTCTTATCCCTCCCTTCCCACCCGTCTTCCCCAGTCCCTTTCCCTTTGGTAACTATTAGTCTGTTCTAGGGTTCTGTGAGTCTGCTGCTATTTTGTTCCTTCAGATTTTTGTTGTTGTTCTTCTTTGTTCTTATACTACACATGAGTGAAATCATTTGATACTTGTCTTTTTCGGCTTGGCTTATTTCACTGAGGATAATACCCTCTAGCTCCATCCACGTTGTTGTAAATGGTAGGATTGGTTTTCTTCTTATGGCTGAATAATATTCCATTGTTGTGGGGAGCCAGATATGCAACAGCCATAATAACTTCATCTTAGGCTCTCTCAGAAGCTGAGTTTCAAAAGTGCACAAAAAGTTTCAGTTTCACATTCCAAGATATGTGCTTAAGTTTCAGTTTCTTATTCTGAGAAGTGAGCTTAAGTTTCAGTTTCAGTTGCTGCTTACGTCAAGAGACAACTGAGCATGCACACAACTCAGTGAGTGATTGGAGCCTGTAGATTGCTTCATTAACATAAGGGGCAACCAATCAGAAGAAACCACGCCCTATCACACCCCTTCAAATGCTATATATTCCTTGCTTTTTCTGCAAATAAACGAGACTTGATCAGAGAGCCTGTCTTGTCTCCATTTCTTCTGTCTCTTGTCACCATCTGTTCCCACCCCCACTCCAGGTTCTTCGTTGACATCCCGTGGGCCGGGACAACTGGCACCCAACGTGGGGCTCAGAGAACGGGGGACTCCGTGAGGAAACACAGACTGAAGGAGAGCTCTCAGGAAGAAAAATAATAAAGAAGAATACAGTCAAAATTAGCGGCACCTCGCCTGGGGAGCCTGCCCAGACGAAAAAGGACCGGTAAGTCCTTCTGTGAGTATGGGGCAAGCGTTAAGTACCAGAGAACATTTTGTTGAAAGTTTAAAAGAAGCACTAAAGACACGAGGAGTGAAGGTTAAGAAAAAACAATTACTTGAATTTTTTCAATCTCTACAAGAGCTATGTTCATGGTTCCCTCAAGAGGGACGATAGACGAAAGAAAGTGGAAAAGAGTAGGTGATGCTTTAAAAGATTATTATGTTGCTTTTGGACCTGAAAAGGTCCCAGTAACTGCATTTTCTTACTGGAACTTGATTGACAAAATAATTTCAGCTAGACATGTCGATCCGAAAATAGCAGCCGTAGTGGAGAAAGGAGAAATTGTTTTGCAAAAAATAAAAGAGGTCTCTCATTGTAACATACTTGAGTCTCTTGAAGACGATCAGAGAGGTGGCTATCAGAAGGAAACTATTGATAAAAATGACGGAGATTTGATCTCCCTTGAAAGTGATTCTGACGATCACTTAAAAAAGAAAACCAAATCTAAAGTCCCTAGTACAATTTAAAAAATCTGTCCTGATTTGGAAAAGGCGAAAGAAAATTATCCTGATCTTCAAGCTCGCCCACAAAAGGTCCCAGAAAAATTAGTTACAAAAGAGAAACTTAAATATAAAATCTCTCCGTCTGAGGATGAGGAAAAAGAGGAGGAGGCTGCCAAATGTCATAATTCTGATCAGCCTATCTTTAAACGTTCCCCTCCCATTTTTTAACTCCTCACTCCCTTCTCAATCAGTCCCTCTACCACCTGCTATGACATTTCCTGTAATTGGTCCACATAAAAACTTAGAAGACAAAATTGCTTATCTAAAAGAGGAGGTTCGCCTTGAAGAAGAACATCAGGCTTTGATAGATAAACTCCAAAAGCTAAAGATAGGGAAGACAGAAGTTTCAGGTCAACCCCCATTAGATCCAAATTTGTTAACCAGGGGAATTGCCCACGCAGAACCTGTGAAAGTCTCTAGCGCCTTATTAGATTTAGAGATGCCCGAGGTTTTTCCAGTGACTGAGACTGTTGATGCCCAGGGCAACCCATGGAGACATCATAATGGCTTTAATTTTAAAATTATAAAAGAATTAAAAATAGCTGCAGCGCAATATGGGGTGACAGCACCCTATACAACAGAAATTCTTGAATCTGTAGCAGACAGTTGGCTTACACCCGGTGATTGGTACACAATTGCTCGAGCAACCTTATCTGGGGGAGACTATTTACTATGGAAATCAGAGTATGTTGAGGCTTGTAAAGAGACTGCTAGACGTAATGCACAGGCCAATAATGGGTGGATTTATGACATGCTTGTTGGGGAAGGTAATTATGTAAACAGTGATGCACAAATGCAATATCCTCCTGGATTATTCGCACAAATTCAAACTGCCGGTATGAAAGCTTGGTGCAGATTACCTGCAAAAGGAGATCTGAGCGCTCCTTTAACTAATATAAAACAAGGGCCCGATGAGCCTTTTTGAGAATTTGTCCATCGGTTGATTACAGCCGCTGGTAGGATTTTTGGCAGCGCTGAAGCTGGCACTGAATTTGTTAAACAATTGGCTTATGAGAACGCAAATTCCACCTGCCAAGCAGCTATTCGGCCTTACAGAAAGAAAACTGACTTATCAGGATATATTCGCCTCTGTTCAGACATTGGGTCAGCTTATCAACAAGGCTTGGCTATGGCTGCTGCCCTTCAAGGGATAACTGTTACACAAATGTTAGCTCAGAAAAGAGGCAAATGTTTCAAATGTAGAATTGAAGGTCATTTTGCTAAAGATTGCAACGTACAAGCAGGAGAGATCAGTGATCGTCGTAAAACACCCAGCATTTGCCCTAGATGCTGGAAAGGCAGGCATTGGGCCAAAGAATGTAGATCAAAAACAGACATTTTAGGACACGAATTTCCTCCCCCTCCGGGAAATGGGTATTGGGGCCAGCCCCAGGCCCCCAAACCCAACAAACAAGTTTTTGGGGCGGTGAAATTTGTTCCCCAGGTGACAAACAATCCATTTCTCAACTCTAAAGAGCAATCCCAGGAAGTGCAGGATTGGACCTCTGTGCCTCCACCTACACAGTATTAACACCAGAAATGGGGGTACAAGCCCTCCCTACAGGGGTGTTTGGTCCTTTACCAAAGGGCATGTTTGGCCTTCTTGTGGGACGTAGCAGTTCTACAATGAAAGGACTTCAAGTCTTTCCAGGGGTTATAGATAATGATTACACAGGAGAATTAAAAATCATGGTTTCTTCTCCTTCCAATATTACTACAGTTAACACAGACCAGAGGCTTGCTCAATTGTTGCTTCTTCCTTTTGTTAAAACTGCTCATCCTTCTAAGGCTAATTGTAGAAATGATCAAGGCTTTGGCTCCTCTGATGCCTATTGGGTAAAACAAGTTACAAGTACTAAACCCATGATGACTTTGTGGCTGGATGGCAGAGAATTCCAGGGGTTAATTGATACCAGGGCTGACATAACCATTTTAAAGAAGGAAGGTTGACATTGTGGAAAGCAGTATGGAGGTTCCTCAAAAAACTCAAAATAGAAATACCATTTGACCCAGGAATCCCACTCCTAGGAATTTACCCCAAGAATGCAGCAGCCCAGTTTGAGAAAGACACATGCACCCCTATGTTTATTGCAGCACTATTTACAATAGCCAAGAAATGGAAGCAACCTAAGTGCCCATCAGTAGATGAATGGATTAAGAAGATGTGGTACATATACACAATGGAATATTACGCAGCAATAAGAAAGAAACAAATCCTACCATTTGCAACAACATGGATGGAGCTAGAGGGTATTATGCTCAGTGAAATAAGCCAGGCCGAAAAAGACAAGTACCAAATGATCTCACTCATATGTGGAGTATAAGAACAAAGAAAAAATAAAAAAAAATAAAAAAATGAAGGAACAGAACAGCAGCAGACTCACAGAACCCACGAATGGACTAACAGTTACCAAAGGGAAAGGGACTGGGGAGATGGATGGGAAGGGAGGGATAAGAGGGTAAAAGGGGCATTACGATTGGCAGACATAGGGTGGGGGGGCACGGGGGGTACTGTACAGCTCAGAGAAGACAAGTAGCGATTCTCATCTCACTACGCTGATGGACAGTGACTGTGGTGGGGTTGGTGGGGGGGACCTGGTGATGGGGGGAGTTCAATCATCACGGTATTGCCCATGTAATTGTAGGTTAATGATACTAAAATAAAATAAATTATTAAAAAAAAAAAAAAAAAAAAAAAAGAAGGAAGGTTGGCCTGCACAATGGCCCCTTGTGCCTACCTTTACTAATCTTAAAGGTATAGGCCAAAGTCAAAATCCTGAAAAGAGCAGTAAAATGCTAATTTGGAAAGATAAAAATGGCAATCAAGGAACTATCCAGCCATTTGTACTTTCAGGATTGCCTATAAATTTGTGGGGACATGATATTTTAACTCAAATGAAAGTTCTTATGTGTAGTCCCAACGAAATCGTGACTGCTCAAATGCTAAAACAAGGATATACTCCAGGTTCAGGATTGGGAAAAGATCAATCTGGAATTGCACAACCAATACTGCCACAAATAAAACATGATAGAGCAGGATTGGGAAATTTATCCTAGTGGTCACTGATTATCCTGCACCCCATGCAGATCAAATCACTTGGAGAACTGATGACCCTGTATGGGTTGATCAGTGGCCTCTTTCTGCAGGAAAATTACAAGCAGTACAGCAGTTAGTGCAGGAACAATTAGCTGCGGGACACATTATTGAAAGCAATTCCCCCTGGAATACTCCTATATTTGTCACAAAGAAAAAATCAGGAAAATGGAGATTATTACAAGATTTGAGAGCTGTAAATAAAACTATGATACTTATGGGAACTTTACAACCTGGCATGCCTTCTCCTGTAGCTATACCTTTGGGATATTATAAAATCATCATTGATCTAAAAGATTGCTTCTTTACTATTCCTTTACATCCCCAAGACCAGAAGCACTTTGCATTTAGTGTTCCTTCTATTAACTTTAAAGAGCCTATGAAAAGGTATCATTGGAAAGTTTTGCCCCAAGGCATGGCCAATAGCCCTACTCTCTGTCAGAAATGTTTCCTCTGCTATACAATGTGTACAGAATGGTTGGGCTGACTTATACATTATACATTATATGGATGATATCCTTATTGCTGGAATTAATGGTCAACAGGTGCTGTGTTGTTTTGATAATTTGAGGAAGGCTTTATATGTTTGTGGATTGCAAATAGCTCCTGAAAAGGTTCAATTACATGATCCATATACATACGTAGGATTTCAGTTATTGGGATCTGGTGTTTCTACACAAAAGGTAGAATTTAAGTTAAATACCTTAAAAACTTTAAATGATTTTCAAAAACTTTTAGGAGACATTAATTGGCTTAGACCTTATTTAAAATTAACTACTGGAGAACTCAAACCTTTGATATATTAATTGGAGATACAGATCCCAAGCCCCAAGAAATTTAACAGATGAGGGGCGCCAGGCCTTAAAAATAGTTGAAAAGGCCATTCAAAATCAATTCATTACTACCATTGATTATGAACAACCTTTACATTTTATTATTTGTAAAACAGCTGTCACAGCTAATGCTGTTTTCTGGCAACAGAGTCCTATAATGTGGGTACATTTGTTGTCATTGCCTTCAAAAGTAATTTATTCTTATTATCAGGCCATTGCAGATATCATTACGTTAGGACGAGAACAAGGAAAAAGATATTTTGGAAAAGAACCTGATGTTATAATTTTACCATATTCTGTAAACAAATAAATTGGCTTTCCCAGACCACAGATTATTGGCCTGTGGCCTATGCCTCCTTTTCAGGAACTATAGACAATCATTATCCCAATAATAAGCTTCTTCAGTTTTTGAGTACCCATGAGTTTGTCTTTCCTATTAAGACTTCCTCAGAACCAATAGATGAGGC
The DNA here is from genome assembly GCA_029783875.1 of Phataginus tricuspis. Classification (NCBI taxonomy): domain Eukaryota; kingdom Metazoa; phylum Chordata; class Mammalia; order Pholidota; family Manidae; genus Phataginus; species Phataginus tricuspis. The sequence goes on from JAQQAC010016209.1 coordinate 67,774,079, forward strand.
TTTAACTGTGTTTACTGATGGGTCCTCCTCTGGACAGGCTGCGTATGTTTATGAAAATCAAGTTATATCCTTCCATACAAAAGCAAAGTCTGCGCAGCTAGTAGAATTGCAAGCAGTTATTGCTGTTTTTTCTGCCTTTCCAGACAAAGCATTTAATTTGCTTACAGACAGTTCTTATATTGCCCATTCAGTACCACTGTTAGAGACAGCTGCTCAAATAAAACATGTTTCTGAAGCAGCCTCCCTTTTCAGACAATTGCAAGGCTTGATATGGCAACGTGCCTATTCATTTTTTATTGGCCATTTAAGAGCTCATACTGGCCTGCCAGGACCACTATCTCAAGGCAATTCCCTGGCAAACACAGCCACTCGAACAATTCTTATTACCCAAGTTCAAAATAATCTCCAAGCTGCTACTGAAGCGCATTCCCTCCATCATTTGAATGCGTATACTTTAAGATTAATGTTTAAAGTCCCCAGAGAACAAGCTCGCCAAATAGTAAAACAGTAAAAAACCTGTGTTACTTTTCTTCCTGTCCCTCACTTCGGTGTCAACCCTAGAGGGTTGGTACCCAATGTGCTTTGGCAAATGGATGTTACACATTTTCCTGAGTTTTCAAATCTTCAATATATACATGTTACAATAGATACTTGTAGCGGCTTTATCTTTGCTTCATTACAAACAGGAGAAGCTTCAAAAAACGCCATTGCTCACATGTTATTGGCCCTGTCTACCTTAGGCAAGCCATCTCAATTGAAAACAGATAATGGGCCTGGATATACTGGTAAAAATTTTCAAGCCTTTTCTAAACAGCTGAATATTAATCATGTCACTGGTATCCCATATAATTCACAAGGATAAGGTATTGTTGAGAGAGCTCACTTAACCCTCAAAAATACAATAAATAAAATTAAAAATGGGGACTGGTACCCCGTAAAGGGGTCCCCTAGAAACATCCTTGCTCACACTATCTTCATTTTAAATTTTTTAAACTTGGACAATAGTGGGCGTTCCGCCGCTGACCGATTTTGGCACTCTAATACCGGACAAGACTTTGCAACAGTACTCTGGAAGGATCCGCTAGATAATCAATGGCATGGACCCGACCCAGTACTAATCTGGGGACGAGGCTCTGTTTGTGTTTTCTCACAAAAACATGATGCCGACAAATGGCTTCCTGAAAGAATGGTTAGACAAGTTAATGATGAATCCTCCAGGAATATACCAATACCCTGAGAGTTGTCTTCTCTTTGTCTTCCCACAGGATTTCAAAGGAAGCAATGGATTGTGTTATCTTCATCCTTCTATTGATGGAATTTTGTGGCGTACATGGTGAGCCACCCTCAGAACCAGAAACATCATATTGGGCTTATATCTCTGAGCCTCTTTTATTACACCCAACTACATGGGGAGGCCCAAATGTACATATCTTCACTAATAATTCTGCTTTATTGGGAGGTGAATCCAATGATTTTATTCCTTATCGTAAAAACAATAACTTCTCTTATTATGGGAAGTCTGGAGACCCTCCTCTCTGTTTTAGCACTAATACAACTTTTATTCCTCCTGGATGTCTTTCTGTTAATTATAGAAGTTTTTTGACTGATTCTCCTCGGTCTTATAGAAATAAGAACCAGAGAAATTTATGGGTACTAAATATGGGATTTCTTGGATCCTATAATTACAGGGATAAACTTATTGCACAACCACATTCTTCTGTCATTTCTAATTGTGAAGATCTTTTATATGATCTAAATTCTATTTGGGAATCTATTGATCAGCTTAAAGGATATCCTCCTTGGAATAATTGCCTTTTTAAGAATAAGGGATTCCTTATAATTCTTCTGAACAAATTCTTGACTATTCCATGCCTTCACCTGATCATGATTATAGACAGTATTTTACTAATAATACAGAAAAGTTTTCTTGGAATGATGCTTTAGTCCTACCTCCTGAAAGAGTTAATAGATGGTTTTCTTTTGGATGGGTTAATCCTACTTTATTGGCCAAGACAAGTGAAAATAGTACTACAGCTTACCCTGATCTGTATAGACTTCCAGCTGCTGCTGGAATGATATTTCTTAAGAGATCCTCTAAACTAGACCACTTAAATATTGTTACTGCTTGTGTAAGGTCTCCTTTTGTGATACTACTGCAAGATTCTGGCACATTAGAAGTTAACTTCATTAATCATACTTATCACATTTTTTTGTAAAAAGTGTACAATAACTAATTGTATTGATGCTTCCTATGGACCTGATACGTTCATTATTCTTCATCAACCTTCTTATGTTTTAACCTCTGTTAAGTTAAACGTTTCTTGGTATGATGATTCTGGATTACATGCTTTACAATTAATTGACAAATCTTTGTCGTGATCTAAACGTTTTGTTGCTGAATTTATATTAGGAATTGCTGCTCTGATTTCATTAACTGCTTCTTTTGCTTTACCTACCACAGCTTTAGTTCAAGAGATTCATACTGCAAATCATGTTGATGATTTAAGTAAAAATGTTTCTGTTGCATTACAATTACAAGACAAGATAGATAAAAAATTAGAAACCAGAGTGAATGCCTTAGAAGAAGCTGTGCTTTATATGGGAAACCAAATTCAAAATCTAAAAACAAGATTGGCCACTAGATGCCACAGTGAATACAAGTGGATTTGTGTAACACCTCACTTGTACAATGAGTCAGACCAATCTTGGGATAAAATTCAAAATCATCTGTTAGGAATATGGGATCATACTAATTTGTCATTAGATATAACAGCTTTGCAAAATGAGATAAGTGATATCAGTAATTCGGCCATATTCCCTGCTACAGCTTCTCAAGTAGCTCATTCCTTTTTAGAAACCTTACAGCGTTATACTTCCTCTTTCTCCTGGCGTTGGTTTCTTCAGCTATTAAGTCCAATTATTGCTTATTGTATTTTATTCATTGTAATTTTGATGATAGCCCCATGCCTCATCAACAAGCTCCTGCAGTTCGTTAAACGCCAAATAGATTCTATCAAGATCCGTGAAATCCAAGTGCACTATCAACAACTGGAGAATGAAGAGAGAGAGAGAGAGAACTGTACGTGGCTATGCATAGGCCCCACTAAAGATAATTCAGAGTGGACAGTCAAAGACGGGTAAGAATGGCAAGAAAGGTACCAACCTAAGACAGGGCATAGACCAATGCTGTCTATGTACCAATGACGGGTAAGGACCTTTTCTGTGCTATATCAACCTAAGACAGGCGCACTCTGCAAGGCCTCCCCTCATCTATAAATAAAATTAAAAAGGGGGACCTGTGGGGAGCCAGATATGCAACAGCCATAATAACTTCATCTTAGGCTCTCTCAGAAGCTGAGTTTCAAAAGTGCACAAAAAGTTTCAGTTTCACATTCCAAGATATGTGCTTAAGTTTCAGTTTCTTATTCTGAGAAGTGAGCTTAAGTTTCAGTTTCAGTTGCTGCTTACGTCAAGAGACAACTGAGCATACACACAACTCAGTGAGTGATTGGAGCCTGTAGAATGCTTCATTAACATAAGGGGCAACCAATCAGAAGAAACCACGCCCTATCACACCCCTTCAAATGCTATATATTCCTTGCTTTTTCTACAAATAAATGACAAGATAAGAGAGCCTGTCTTGTCTCCATTTCTTCTGTCTCTTCTCACCATCTTTTCCCACCCCCCACTCCAGGTTCTTCCTTGACGTCCCGCGGGCCGGGACACATTGTGTATATGTACCACCTCTTCTATATCCATTCATCTACTGAAGGACACTTAGGTTGCTTCCATTTCTTCCCAATTGAAAATAGTGCTGCAATAAACATAGGGGTGCATCTGTCTTTTTGAAACTGGGCTGCTGCACTCTTAGGGTAAATTCCTAGGAGTGGGATTCATGGGTCAAATGGTATTTCTATTTTGAGTTTTTTGAGGAACCTCCATACTGCGTTGCACAATGGTTGAACTAATTTGCATTCCCACCAGCAGTGTAGGAGGGTTCCCTTTTCTCCACATCCTCACCAACATTTGTTGTTGTTTGTGTTTTGGATGTTGGCCATCCTCACGGGTGTGAGGTGATATCTCATTGTGGTTTTAATCTGCATTTCTTTGATGATTAGTTATGAGGAGCATCTTTTCATGTGAATGTTGGCCATCTGAATTTCTTCTTTAGAGAAGTGTCTATTCATGTCCTCTGCCCATTTCTTAATTGGATTATTTGTTTTTGTTTGTTAAGGAGCGTGAGTTCTTTATATATTTTGGATGTCAACCCCTTATCAGATACATCATTTATGAATATATTTTCCCATGCTGTAGGATGTGTTTTTGTTCTACTGATGGTGTCCTTTGCTGTACAGAAGCTTTTCAGCTTCATATAGCCCCACTTGTTCATTTTTGCTTTTGCATCCCTTGCCCAGGGAGATATGTTCATGAATAAGTCGCTCATGTTTATGTCCAAGAGATTTTGCCTATGTTTTTTTCTAAGAGTTTTATGGTTTCATGACTTACATTCAGGTCTTTGATCCACCTTGAGTTTACCTTTCTGTATGGGGTTAGACAGCAGTCCAGTTTCAATCTCTTACATGTAGCTGTCCAGTTTTTCCAAAACCAGCTGCTGAAGAGGCTGTCATCTCCCCATTGTATATCCAGGGCTCCTTTATGAAATATTAATTGACTGTATATGTTTAGGTTAATGTTTGGATTTTCTTTTCTGTACCACTGGCCTGTGGGTCTGTTTTTGTGCCAATACCAAATTGTCTTGATTAGTGCAGCTTTGTAGTACAGCTTGAAGTCAGGGAGCGTAATTCTCCCTCTTTGATTCATCCTTCTCAGAATTGCTTTGTCTACTCGGGGTCTTTTGTGGTTCCATATGAATTTTAGAATTATTTGTTCCAGTTCATTGAAGAAAGCTGTTGGTAGTTGGATAGGGATTGCATTGAATCTGTAGATTTCTTTAGGTAGTATAGCCATTTTGACAATATTTTTTCTTCCTAGTCAAGAGCATGGGATGCATTTCCATTTCTTAGTGTCCTCTTTAATTTCTCTTAGGAGTGTCTTGTAGTTTTCAGAGTACAGGTCTTTTACTTCCTTCGTTAGGTTTATTCCTAGGTATTTTATTCTTTTTGATGCAATTGTGAATGGAATTGTTTTTCTGATTTCTCTTTCTGTTAGTTCATTGTTAGTGTATAGGAAAGCAACAGATTTCTGTGTGTTAATTTTGTATCCTGCAAATTTGCTGAATTCAGATATTACTTCTAGTAGTTTTGGAGTAGAGTCTTTAGGGTTTTTGATGTACAGTATCATGTCATCTGCAAATAGTAACAATTTGACTTCTTCTTTACCAATCTGGATGCCTTGTATGTCTTTGTTTTGTCTGATTGCCATGGCTAGGACCTCCAGTACTATGTTGAATAACAGTGGAGAGAGTGGGCATCCCTGTCTTGTTCCCGATCTTAGATGAAAAGCTTTCAGCTTCTCGCTATTAAGTATGATGTTAGCTGTGGGTTTCTCATATATGGCCTTTATGATGTTGAGGTACTTGCCATCTATACCCATTTTGTTGAGAGTTTAATCATGAATGGATGCTGAATTTTGTCAAATTCTTTTACAGCATCTCTGGAGATGATCATGTGGTTTTTGTTCTTCTTTATGTTGATGTGGTGGATGATGTTGATGGATTTTCCAATGTTGTACCATCCTTGCATCCCTGGGATGAATCCCAGTTGATCATAGTGTATGATCCTCTTGATGTATTTTTGAATTCAGTTTGCTAATATTTTGTTGAGTATTTTTACATCTCTGTTCATCAGTGATATTGGTCTATAGTTTTCTTTTTTGGTGAGGTCTTTGCCAGGTTTTGGTATTAGAGTGATGCTGGCTTCATAGAATGAGTTTGGAAGTATTCCCTCCTCTTCTATTTTTTGGAAACTTTACGGAGAATGGGTGTTATTTCTTCTCTATAGGTCCGGTAGAATTTAGAGGTGAATCCATCTGTTCTGGGGGTTTTGTTCTTGGGTAGTTTTTTGGTTTCCGAGTCAATTTTGTTGCTGGTGATTGGTCTGTTTAGTTTTTCTGTTTCTTGCTTGGTCAGTCTTGGAAGGTTGTATTATTCTAAGAAACTGTCCATTTCTTCTAGGTTTTCCAGCTTGTTAGCATATAGATTCTCATAATATTCTCTTATAATTCTTTGTAATTCGGTGGGGTCCGTCGTTATTTTTCCTTTCTTATTTCTGATTATTTATGTGTGTAGACTCTCTTTTTCTCTTGATGAGTCTGCTTAGGGATTTATCTATATTGTTTATTTTTTCAAAGAACCAGCTATTGGTTTCACTGATTTTTTTCTATTGTTTTATTATTCTCAATTTTATATATTTCTTCTCTGATTTTTATTATGTTCCTCTTTCTGTTGAGTTTGGGCCTCATTTATTCTTCTTTTTCCAATTTCAGTAATTGTGTCTTTAGACTATTCATTTGCGAATGTTCTTCCTTCTTTTAATAGGCCTGTATTGCAATATACTTTCCTCTTATAACTGCCTTGGCTGCATCCCACAGAAGTTGTGGCTTTGTGTTATTGTTGTCGTTAGTTTTCATATATTCTTTGATTTCTGTTTTGATTTGGTCATTAACCCATTTATTAATTAGAAGAATGTTGTTAAGTCTCCATGTATTTGTGAGCCTTTTTGATTTCTTTGTAAAATTTATTTCTAATTTTATACCTTTGTGATCTGAGAAGTTGGTTGGTAGGATTTCAATATTTTTTAATTTATTGAGGTTCTTTTTGTGGCCTACTATGTGGTATATTCTGGAGAATGTTCCATGTGCACTTGAGAAGAATGTGTATCCTGTTGCTTTTGGGTATAGAGTTCTGTAGATATCTGTTAGGTCCATCTGTTCTAGTGTGTTGTTCAGTGCCTCTGTGTCTTTACTTATTTTCTGTCCGGTTCATCTGTCCTTTGGAGTGAGTGGTGTGTAGAAGTCTCCTAAAATGAATGCATTGCTTTCCATTTCCTCCTTTAATTCTGTTAGTATTTGTTTCACATATGCTGGCGCTCCTGTGTTGGATACATATATATTTATAATGGTTACATCTTCTTTTTGGACTGACCCCTTTATCATTATGTAAGGTCCTTCTTTATCTCTTGCTACTTTCTTCGTTTTGAAGTCTATTTTGTTGAATACAAGTACTCTAACACCTGCTTTTTTCTCCTTGTTGTTTGCATCAAATACTTTTTTACATCCCTTCACTTTTAGTCTGTGTATGTCTTTGGGTTTAAAGTGAGTCTCTTGAAGGCAGCATATAGATGGGTCTTGTTTTTTTATCCATTCAGTGACTCTATGTCTTTTCACTGGTGCATTCAGTCCATTTACATTTAGAGTGATTATGGGTAGGTATGTACTTATTGGCATTGCAGGCTTCAGATTCCTGGTTACCAAAGGTTTGAGGTTGACTTCCCTACTATTAAAAAGTCTAACAACTCACTTAATATGCTATTACAAACACAATCTAAAGGTTCTTTTGTTTCGTAGTTTGTTTACTTCCTCCTTTTTCTTCATCCTCCATTCTTTATGTATTAGGTATCATATTCTCTATTGTTTGTCTATCCCTTGATTGACTTTGGGGATAGTTAATTTATTTTTGCATTTTCTTAATAATTACCTCTTCTATTTTCTTTATTATGGTTTTATTTCCTCTGGTGACAGGTATTAAACTGTAGGAACACTTCCATCTATAGCAGTTCTTCCAAAATACACTGTAGAGATCGTTTGTGGGAGGTAAATTCTCTCAGGTTTTGCTTATCTGGGAATTGTTTAATCCCTCCTTCAAATTTAAATGATAATCTTGCCAGATAAAGTAATCTTGGTTCAAGGCCCTTCTGCTTCATTGCATTAAATACATCACGCCACTCCCTTCTGGCCTGTAAGGTTTCTGATGAAAAGTCTGGTGATATCCTGATGGGCTTTCCTTTGTATGTGACCTTATTCTCTCTCTGGCTGCTTTTAATAGTCTGTCCTCATACTTCAGCTTCACCGCTTTAATTACTACATGTCTTGATGTTGTCTTCCTTGAGTCCCTTGTGTTGGGAGATCTGCGCACCTCCATGGCCTTAGAGAATATCTCCTTCCCCAGATTGGGGAAGTTTTCAACAATCACCTCCTCAAAGACACTTTCTATCCCTTTTTCTCTCTCTTCTTCTTCTGGTACCCCTATAATGCGAATATTGTTCCATTTGGATTGGTCACACAGTTCTGTCAATATTCTTTCATTCTTAGAGATCCTTTTTTCTCTCAGTGCCTCAGCTTTTTTGTATTCCTCTTCTCTAGTTTCTATTTCATTTATCGTCTCCTCCAGTGTATCCAATCTGCTTTTAATACCGTCCACTGTGTTCTTCAATGATTTGATCTGTGACCGGAATTCATTCCTGAGTTCTTGAATATCTTTCTGTACCTCCATGAGCATGTTAATGACTTTTATTTTGAACTCCCTTTCAGGGAGATTCATGAGGTCCATATCATTTAAATCTTTCTCAGGAGTTGTATTCATAATTTTACTCTGGACCAGGTTCCTTTGGCGTTTCATATTTGTGTATGGCGCCCTCTAGTGACCAGAGGCTGTACTCTCTGGAGCTGCTCGGCCCCTGAAGCAATGTCTGGGATTGTAGGGGAGTGGTATTGGTGCCTCGGGGGAGGAAAGGGCTATTTCCTGGTTCCTGGCTGCTATGCCTGTCTCCACTGCCTGAACCAGTGGGCCGAGCACACAGGTATAAGCCTCTGTGCTTTGCATTTTTAGTTGCTGTAGACAGATCATCCCTCTGGCTGGCCTAACACTGCCGTAGGGTTTCCCGGTTTGTAAGCCCAGTGGGACTAGCCAGGAGAAAGTTGCACTAGTCTGCCTGCCACAGAAGGGGGTCTTGGAGCTGTGTAGGCAGCCAGGGCATTGGAGCACCTGAAGTTTGTGAAAGCTCCCAAACTGCTGGGTAGAGTGCACTCCGACAATTTTGTCTACCTGTCCTTTCTCCTGAGCAGTAAGCTCTGTGCAATCCTTGCCCCTTTAGCAGCCCTCTTGCTAAGGGCTTCTTTGTTAGGAAGTCTCTCAGACTGCCTGCCTTTCTTTTTTCCCAGAGCAGCTGGGTATGGATCCCTGCTTTCACAAGCAGCTGGAATCTTAGTCTCTCCAGGAATTCTGCCTGTCTTAGCTTTCCAACCCCAAGAGTATCATGCAAGCACCATGAAATGTAGGTTTATGCTCCCAGAGCAGATCTCCAGAGTTAGGTATTCGGCAGTCCCAGTTCTCCACTCCCTCTCTGCTCCGTTCCTGTTCCTCCTGCCGGTGAGCTGGGGTGGGGGAAGGGCTTGGATCCCACAGGACCACAGCTTTAGTACGTTACCCTTTTCCGTGAGGGCTGTGCTTGTCTCCAGGTGTATGCAGTTTGTGCCGTCCTCTTTCCCATTGCTCTTTCAAGAGTAGTTGCAGTAGCTTTACTTTCATATTATATGCGGTTTTAGGAGGAAGCCTCTGTCTCACCTGTCATGCCGCCATCTTTAATCCCTGTTTTATCTTAAGACTATCTGAACTTTTTACACCCAAAGAAGTAACTTTTCTTATTAATGAAATGCAGTCACTATGGCACTTTAAAAGCTGCTAGCAGTTTAAAAAGGACAACAGCAAAGAAATACTCAGGAAACACAATTAGTATGGTGGATCATGTAATAATGACAGCATTAACAAGGTACCGCCAAACATTAGTGTAGGGCTTTAAGGTTCACAATATATTTTCATATACATCATCTCATTTATTCCTCATTATAATCCTGGGTGACAGGCATTATCTACCTGTGAAAATGGGATTAGAAAGGTTAAATAACTTCCCTAAGATCAAGTAATTCAGCAATTCAGTATCTCAAATTCAAATTACAATAGTAAATTCATTCTCTCCAACTTGGACACGAGTCTGAGAATGAGGATTGAAGGGCAAGACAGCAACATAATGAAATGGTTATGGTCTCAATCCAACAGATCTAGGTTTGAATCTTAGTTCTGCTGCTTAACTAGAGGTGTCATCTCAGACGAGTCACTTGACTTCTACAAGCCTTTGTTTCTTCATCCATTAATGGGAACACCACCATCTATCTCACAGAGGATTGTTCAGTTGTTAAGAGAGGGTTCCTGCTGTATAAACACTATGTATCTACTTTTATTATTCTTCAGAAATATCTTTTAGAAACATTACATTTTCATCTAAATGCTACTGCAAACGTACACCTATTTTTACCAGATTCCAACTCCAACAGCAAACAATAAAAAAATTTCTCTTCTATTTGGCCCAAATTAACTGTTACTTTGGACAGATAAATATGTATGTGCTTATTTTCACACCATGATCACCACTGTCAGAAATCATGTCTCTGCTGACAAAGCAAAGCCAAGGATGGACAATAACTGACCATGATTTGAGTCCCAATTACATAAAACCAAAATAACTATTATTTGTGTTTTCCCTTAATACTTCTATCCAGAAAACCCTGCAAGTTTGTGAACCTGATATGGTGTTCCTCTGTTAAACGACAAAAGTCTATTATCTGTGTGCTGAGAATGATTAAAATAACAGACTAATAGTACAGTTAGATTATAACATCTTCATGGCCAGGATTTCACATTTCTTTCCACATATTCAGTAAACACTGAGTTTCTTTAACAGAGGAGGCATGTAGTAGATATTCAATATAAGTATTTGTTGAAGGGAAAGAAACAGAAAATTGGGAAAGGGAAGGAGAGAGGACCAGAGCAGACTGTGACAGATGATGATAAGAAAGATTAAGACAATCCATAGCCTTAAAGACCTCTGAGCCTAAAGAATAAGAATTTAAAGGAATTAAAATAATAAATGCAATCAAAATTTTGCGTACAGTGAAAAGAAGCAGTCTCTCTGCAGAGAGGACTCATGGAAAGTTCCAAAGAGCAGGGGACACTAGCTGGGTCTTTTAGGATCTGTAATAACCCAACTGAAGAGTATAGAAGGAAGAAAAAGTGAATGAAAAAGGAAAGTAGTAGGGAGTATTCCTGCCAAAGGGTGAAGGAAGAGAAGAACAAAAGAGTGGCTGGAGCCAAGCTTTGGAGTCTGAGTTTGAACCTACAAGCAATGGAGAGTCTTGAAAGGATTTTAGCCAGAAGAACAGTATAGTCAAATCACTGTTTCAGAAAACAACTCCAGTCACTGTATAAAGAATGAATTTGTACAAATTTGGAGCTTTAAGTTTCAAGTTTTTAAGAAATTCTTGTTTAGGAAATGTTAACATACTTAAACTTTTGGTTCTTAGTAATAATTTAGCAAAAAAAGTAAAATTATTGCTTGTTTTGTTTAAACTCATATTTATAAGCTCAATTTTAATAGTATTTAAACCCTTGATGAATTTCAAAATAAAACTTTTTAACACTTGTCACCAAAAAAGTGAACTACGTCTGAACTATTACTCAAATTAACACAACATCCTTGTAAGGGATTTATATGGAACATGTATAGGCATCCAATAAATCACAGACTCTCTCTCACAAGGAAAAGCCAGACGTGAGTTAAAAAGATAAGGTGGGGTGCACGGGAGGACTGTACAATTCAGAGAAGACAATTAGTGATTCTCATCTCACTACACTGATGGACAGTGACTGTAATAGGGTTGGTGGGGGGGACCTGATGAAGGGGGTAGTTTAATCACCACAATATTGCTCGTGTAATTGTAGGTTAATGATACCAAAATAAATTGTAAAAATAAATAAATAAATAAAAATAAATCCTAATTTGGAAAACAAAAAATAAATAAATAAACCATAGATAAGAAAAAAAAAAGATAACCTAGATCAGGATCAAATCACACAACATTAAAATGGAAACACACTGTAATACACGTGAGTACAAATTACAAGTACGATGCTTTCAACTGCAATATGGGGCTAACAACACATCTCATGGGGTACAGGGAGGAATAGGTACAAAATGATGTAAAACACCTTACACAGTGTCTCCTGGCATGTCACCAACATTAAATAAATACTGGTTCTCTTCCTACCCCTTCAGTAAGATTAGTCATTTGAAAGAGAAAACTATCACTTGTTTACTATTTACTTATCAAAGATCTTACAACTTAACATTATTTTTCAAAAAGACGTTCAATAGCCTTTTCTTTAAGTACACTATAGAAGTTCATCAAACATTTAATATCATTTAAATATTTCACATTACTATATATGATTATTAAATTCATTAGTGAATGTATAGCAAAGAACTCTGCCAAAGGACTATGGGAAAAATTATAATTATGATGCAAGATCAACAACTTATACTCCAAGGTATTTTTATCAAACACAGGCAAATATTAGGTATTATGTTAGCATTTCTTTTTAACAGTTTGTAATGATGGACATTGAGGCTTGTTATATCATGCCCTTCTCAGTTGATATAGTTATAAAGTCGACAGCAAGAAAAAATATATTGGAAGCTTATATAATGTTATATGTTCACTAAACACACATGTATAGTCACAGTTTTCTGCAATTTCTCAAAATCTGTTTAGATAAAATAGAGATGTTTCATTACCAAATGAAGGAAGTAGACTAAAATCAGAACCAAAAAGCATGAAATTAATATTTTCAAAATTATTATCTAAAATATTTTATAGGAATGAAACCATTATTCATTTATTTTTCAAAATCCCCTTTTAATCCAAATCCTTAATGATGAACACCATCATTTACAACTATAATATTTAGGTTAGTTTTCTATGATCTATTCTTAAAATTGTATTAGTATCTGGAATTGATTTTTCCTAACACTGTACTTACATAAGATAAACATAAAATAAAGTACTTACACCACTCCCAGCACATCGAACAATAAATAATAGATTCTCCTGACAGAACTTTGATGACCTGGCAAAGCCCGAGTGCTTTCAGCCCAAATCATATGAAACCATAAATCATTCTATCTTTTATAGAACATTTCAAAATGGATTCCAGCTTGCTACCTTGAAAGTCATTTCATGTGTTATTTATAACTAGTGAAGACCAGAATGGAAAGAAAATTACATAGAACTAGAAAACTTAGTGTGACTGTTTTTTATAAAGAATAACTTCTTTTAGGAAAAAAAAAACAGAATTACTGGCAAGGAAAAACTTGTGAGTACAAGCTTTTGGAGAGCCACATTCTTCACTACCTACACAACCCTATGTGCAGACCTTCTGCACCATCATAAGCAAAGCATAAACAACATTAGGTACAGAACTGACTAGAATGAGCAATGCAAAGGTAAAACTACACACTTAAACTCATGTCACAGCCACTCAAAAAATGACAACACAAAATTAGGCAGAAATTGGATTTCAACCCAGGTTCAAGTAGTTTTGTTCATTCCTATTAAATTGTAAATTAAAAGTTTGTATCATATATTTACTTCTGACTGGTTATTTTAAAAAGAAAAATTGCCAGTCAAGTAGACTCAGAACTACCAAATGTACAGATAAAAATATTGTTTTTAAACTGATGATTATTTTAATTCACTTTGACCCACACAAAATACCAAACATATTAGTAAATGTAGTTAATATTTACAGATTTCTTCCACATGTGAGAACACACTGTTATTAACATATATGAATTTTAGGACTTTAGAAAAATATGTAAAATACTAACCTTCAAAATGTGTGTAAATGACCCAGGAATCGCACTCTTAGGAATTTACCCCAAGAATGCAGCAGCCCAGTTTCAAAAAGACAGATGCACCCCTATGTTCATTGCAGCACTATTTACAATAGCCAAGAAATGGAAGCAACCTAAGTGCCCATCAGTAGATGAATGGATAAAGAAGATGTGGTACATATACACAGTGGAATACTATTCAGTCATAAGAAGAAAACAAATTTTACCATTTGCAACAACATGGATGGAGCTAGAGGGTATTATGCTCAGTGAAATAAGCCAGACCGAAAAAGACAAGTACCAAATGATCTCACTCATATGTGGAGTATAAGAACAAAGAAAAAAAAAAAACTGAAGGAACAAAACAGCAGCAGACTCACAGAACCCAAGAACGGACTAATAGTTACCAAAAGGAAAGGGACTGGGGAAGAAGGGCGGGAAGGGAGGGATAAGAGGGTAAAAGGGGCATTACGATTAGCAGACATAGGGTGGGGGGGCACGGGGGGACTGTACAGCTCAGAGAAGACAAGTAGTGATTCTCATCTCACTACACTGATGGACGGTGACTGTGGTGGGGTTGGTGGGGGGGACCTGATGAAGGGGGTAGTTTAATCATCACAATATTGCTCATGTAATTGTAGGTTAATGATACTTAAATAAAACAAATTGTAAAAAAAAATTTTTTTTAATTCAATAAAATACGAACTTTCATGCTTGTCTAATAATAAGAACACTGTTTCAACACTCAGGGTAGTGAAATAAGAGTTAGGAAAACTGGACTCTTGTTCTCAGGCAATAATAAGTAGCCAGAAAGTCATGTTATCTGTCTGGAATTCAGCTTCTGTACATATATCCTTATAGATAAAATGAAGGGCTAAAATAAGTGACATATAAGGTTTGCTACAAGTTCTCAAAGGTGAATGCCAATGATAGATAAACAATTTGGCCTCTGTTTCTGGGCAAATGACTTGAATCTGAAAATAAAAACAGGATTAGCAAAGTAAACAGTGCAAAGAGGATTATCAAAACAAGTCACCCAGGGACAACATCCACAACAAAGCGAGGTGATAAAATATCATGATGAACTCCTAAATACAAGCAGGTCATTACAAACCAAAAATAGTTAGAAGACCCACATGGTATCAGAAAGTGTGCAAGAGGAAATGAAAGGAAGACTAAGAAATCTGTGATAGCCCCAAGAGGCAGAGAACCCCCAACTTGCTACCAGGCATTAACTGGAAGCTTGGCAGGCTGTTCTGAGAACAGTAGCAGACACAGGAAGGGGACTTTACAGGCTCCAACCTGTGGATGAGTTCATGCAAATGAACCTATGGGAGTGCTAAGGTAGTGGCAGGTGGAGCTGGGCCCTATGACTTAGGGAACAGACAAGCCAGACTCACCTTCTGGATAAGTCCCTGCACTAAGCACTAACTATTGGGAGTCTAATCCACATTCACCAGAACACAGAAAATAGGGGCAAAATAAAGAGACAGTCCATACAAACCTGGGGGAAGGAAACAAAGCCCGAATATCTTAGATCACAGGCTATATTTTTTATTACTTTGTGAAAACACAGAAGAGAGATATCTAGTTAGAAAAGCTATCGTGATCCACATTCCCTATTAAAAACACATGGACAGATGCACTGATATGTTTATTGCAGCACTATTTACAATAGCCAAGAATTGGAAGCAACCTAAGTGTCCATCAGTAGATGAATGAATAAAGAAGATGTGGTACATATACACAATGGAATATTATTCAGCCATAAGAAGTAAACAAATCCTACCATTTGCAACAACATGGATGGAGCTAGAGGGTATTATCCTCAGTGAAATAAGCCAAGCCAAAAAAGACAAGTATCAAATGATTTCACTCATGTGTAGTATAAGAACAAAGAACAACAACAAAAAAAATCTGAAGGAACAAAACAGTAGCAGACTCACATAACCAAAGAACGGACTAATAGTTACCAAAGGGAAAGGGACTGGGGAAGATGGGTGGGAAGGGAGGGATAAGAGGGTAAAAGGGGCATTACAATTAGCAGATGTAATGTTGGGGGGGCATGGGGAGGGCTATACAACTCAGAGAAGACAATTAGTGATTATATAGCATCTCATTACGCTGATGGACAGTGACTGTAATGGGGTTGATGGGGGGGACCTGATGAAGGGGGTAGTTTAATCACCATAATATTGCACATGTAATTGTAGATTAATGATACCAAAATAAATTATAAAAAAAAAACACATGGAAAACTTGTTTCAGTTAAAAATGAGCAACGCAAAATGATCTTAGTTGAATCCCACTCAATATACAGTACAAAATAGAGAATAAGGAATGAAATAACATCAAAAACAATGAAAGCATGCCAGTAATACATGCTTGCAAATTAGATGAAACTGTAATCTAACTATGGTGACATAAGCTAAAAGAAATTAAGAAAATAATAGCAGCTTTAAAAGAGTGACATATATTAGATTTAGAAACACTCAAAAGTGTGGGGATACAATACTAGGATCAATTGAAAATGGGGGAATGACTAAAGAGGAAATTAAAGAAAAAATCATTTCAGATATGAAAACCCAACAAGAGAAAGATGGCAGCATGAGAGGTGAGACACAGGCTTCCTCCTAGGACCACATATAACAAGAACATATAATTAATACAACTAATCCAGAAAAAGCAACAGGAAGGAGGACTGCACCAAACTGCATACACCTGGAGAAAAGAATAAACCTCATGGAACAGGGTAACATACCAAAGCCATGGCCCAGCGGGACCCAAGCCCTTCCCCCACACCAGCTCATCAGAGGGAGGAAGGGAAACCTAGCATGGAGGGAGTGGAGTCCTGGGACTGCTGAATACCTAACTCTGGAGATCTTATCTGGGAGCACAAACCTACATTTCATGGTGTTTTCATGGTACACTCATGATTAGGGGGTTGCAAAGCTAAGAAAGGCAGAATACCTGGAGAGACTGGTATTCCAGCCATTTGTGGAAGCAGGGATCCATATCCGGCTGCTCTGGGACAAAAGAAAGGTAGGCAGTCTGAGAGACTTCCTAACAGCAAGAGGGCTGCTAAAGGGGCAAGGATGGACAGAGCTTATTGCTCAGGAGAAAGGACTGGTAGACAAAATTGTCGGGGGCCCTCTCCCAGCATGTTGGGAACTTTCACGATCTTTAGGAGCTCCAGCTCCCAGGCAGGCTAGACCTCCAAGGACCCCCTCCATGATACGCAGCCTACTGAGCCTTTCTCCCGGAGAGCCCCACCTGGTTCGCAAACTGGCAAACCCTACCCTGACATTAAGTCAGCCAGAGGGAAGCAAAATCTACAGCAACTACAAAGGCAAAGCACAGAGGCTTATACCAGTGAGCTCTGCCCACTGGTTCTGGCAATGGAGAAAGGCATAGGAGCCCAGAAGAAGGAAACTGCTCTGTCCTCCCCCCAGGCACCAATACCGCTCCCCTGTGAACCCTGACACTGCTTCAGGGGCTGAACAGCTCCAGAGAGTAGAGCTTCTGGGCACTAGAGGGTGCCATATACAAATATGAAATATCCAAGGAAACTGGTTCATAGTGAAATTATGAATACAACCACCCTGAGAAAAATTCAACAGAAATCGACCTCATGAATCTGCCTGAAAGGGATTTCGAAATAACAATCATTAACATGCTTGTGGAGGTACAGAAAAATATTCAAGAACTCAGGAAGAAATTCCGGTCGGAGATCCAATCATTACGGAACACAGTATCACACATGAAATATACAATGTAAAGTTTCAAAACCAGATTAGATATGGTTGAGGAGACTATAAATGAAATAGAAACTAGAGAAGAGGAATACAAAGAAGCTGAGGCACAGAGAGAAAAAAGGATCTCTAAGAATGAAAGAATATTGAGAGAACTGTGTGACCAACCCAAACAAAACAATATTCACAAAATAGTGGTAGCAGAAGAAGAAGAGAGAGAAAAAGGGATAGAAAGTGTTTTTGCGGAAGTAATTGCTGAAAAATTCCCCAATCTGGGGGAGGAGATAGTCTCTCACGTCCTGGAGGTACACAGATCTCCCAATACAAGGGATCCAAGAAAGACAACACCAAGACATATAGTAATTCAAATGGCAAATATCAAGGATAAGGACAGACTATTAAAAGCAGGCAGAGAGAGAAATAAGATCACATACAAAGGAAAGCCCATCAGACTATCATCAGACTTCTCAGCAGAAACCTTACAGGCCAGAACAATGTGGCATGATGTATTTAATGCAATGAAGCAGAAGGGCATCAAACCAAGAACTCTTTATCCAGCAAGGTTATCATTTAAATTTGAATGAGGGAATAAACAATTTCCAGAAAAGCAAAAGCTGAGATAATTTACTTCCCACAAACCGTCTCTACAGTGTATTTTGGAGGGACTGCTATAGATGCCAAGTATTCCTAAGGTTTAATAGCTGTCACCAGAGGTAATAAAACCACAGTAAAGAAAGTGGAAGTTAATTACTAAGTAAATGCAAAATTAAATCAACTATCCCAAAGGCAATGAAGGGATAGACAAAGAGTACAGATTATGATAACTAATATATAAAGAAAGGAGGAGGAAGAAAAAGGAGAAGAAAAAAAGAACCTTAAGACTGTGTTTGTAATATCATATCAAGTGAGTTAAGTTAGACTCTTAGATAGTAAGAAGTTATCCTTGAACCTTTGGTAACCTCGAATCTAAAGCCTGCAATGCCAGTAAGTACATACCTATCGATAATCATCCTAAATGCAAATGGTCTGCATGCACAAATCAAAAGACATAGAGTCACTGAATGGATAAAAAAACAAGACCCATCTATATGGTGCCTACAAGAGACTCACGTTAAACTCAAAGACATACTCAGACTAAAAGTGAAGGGATGGAAAAAGATATTTAATGCAAACAATAGGGAGAAAAAAGCAGGAGTTGCAAGACTTGTATCAGACAAAATAGACATCAAAACAAAGAAAGTAACAAGAGACAAAGAAGGACAACATAATGATAAAGGGATCAATCCAACAAGAAGATATAACCATTATAAATGTCTATGCACCCAACACAGGAGAACCTACATATGTGAAACAAATACTAACACTTAAAATGGGAAATAGAATACAAGGCATTCATTCCAGGAGACTTCAACACTCCACTCACCACAAAGGACAGATCAACAGGCAGAAAATAAGGAGACAGAATCACTGAATACATTAGAACAGATGGACCTAACAGACACCTACAAAACTCTACACCTAAAATCAGCAGAATACACATTCTTCTCAAGTGCACATGGAACATTTTCAAGAATAGATCATATCCTAGGCCACAAAAAGAGCCTCAGTAAATTCAAAACGACTGAAATTCTACCAACCAGTTTTTCAGACCACAAAGGTATGAAACTAGAAAAAAATTATGGAAAGAAAGGAAAAATCCACACAAACACATGGATGCTTAAAAACATGCTAATAACCAATGGATCAATGACCAAATAAAAACAGAGATCAAGCAATATATGGAGACAAAAGACAAGAATAATTCAACACTGCAAAATCTGTCGGAAGCAGCGAAGGCCGTGCTAAGAGGAAAGTATATTGCAATACAGGCCGACTTCAGGAAAGAAGAACAATCCCATATGAACAGTCTAAACTCACAATGAACGAAACTAGAAAAAGAAGAACAAATGAGGACCAAAGTCTATAGAAGGAGGGACATAATAAAGATTAGAGCAGAAATAACTAAAATTGAGAGGAATAAAATAATAGAAAGAATCAATGAAAGCAGGAGCTGGTTCTTCAAAAAAAATAAACAAAATAGATAAACCCCTAGCCAGACTTGTCAAGAAAAAAAGAGAGTCTACACAAACAAACAGAATCAGAAATGAGAAAGGAAAAATCACTACAGAAAGCACAGAAATACAAGGAATTATTAGAGAATACCAGGAAAATTATGCACTAACAAACTAGATAACCTAGAAGAAATGGACAGCTTTCCAGAAAAATACAACCTTCCAAGGCTGACCCAGAAAGAAACAGAAAATCTCAACAGATCAATTACAAGCAACAAAATTGAATTGGTAAACAAAAAACTAGCTAAGAACAAAATCCCTTTGAAAGATGGCTTCACTGCTGAATTTTATCAAACATTTAGTGAAAACCTAATACCCATCTTCCTTAAAGTTTTCTAAAGAGTACAAGAAGAGGGAATACTTCCAAACTCATTCTATGAGGCCAGCATCACTCTAATACCAAAACCAGGCAAAGACACCACAAAAAAAGAAAATTACACACCAATATCTGATGAACATACATGCAAAAATACTCAACAAAATATTAGCAAACCAAATTCAAAAATGCGTCAGGAAGATCCATCATGATCAAGTACGATTTATTCCAGGGATGCAAGGATGGTACAACATTCAAATATTCATCAACGTCATCCATCACATCAACAAAAAGAAGGAAAAAAAACACATGATCATCTCCATAGATGCTGAAAAGGCATCTGACAAAATTCAACATCCATTCATTATAAAAACTCTCAACAAAATTGGCACAGAGGGCAAGTACCTCAACATAATAAAGGCCATAAAAGACAAACCCATAGCCAACATTATACTTAACAGCAAGAAGCGGAAAGCTTTTCCTTTAAGATTGGGAACAAGAGAAGCACGCCCACTCTCCCTTCTATTCAACATAGTACTGGAGATCCTAGGCACAGCAATCAGACAACAAGAAGAAATAAAACGCATCCGGATTGTCAAGGAGGAAGTTAAACTGGCCGTTTGCAAATGACATGATATTGTACATAAAAAACCCTAAAGAAGCCACTCCAAAACTACTAGATCTAATATCTGAATTCAGCAAAGTTGCAGGATACAAAATTAGTATGCAGAAGTCTGTGGCATTCCTATACATTAACAATGACCTAGCAGAAAGAGAAATCAGGAAAACTATTCCATTCACAACTGCATCAAAAAGAATAAAATACATAGGAATAAACCTAACCAAAGAAATTAAAGACCTATACTCTGAAAACTACAAGACACTCATGAGACAAATTAAAGAAGACACAAATAAATGGAAACACATCCTGTGCTCATGAATAGGAAGAAATAATATTGTCAAAAAGGCCATCCTGAATAAAACAATCTACAGATTTAATGCAATTCCTATCAAAATACCAACAGCATTCTTCAACAAACTAGAGCAAATAGTTCAAAAATTCATATGGAACGACAAAGACCCCGAATAGCGAAAGCAATCATGAGAAGGAAGAAGAAAGCTGGGGGGTTATGGTCCCCAAGTTCAAGCTCTACTACAAAGCCACAGAAATCAAGACAGTTTGGTACTGGCACAAAAACAGACCCATAGACCAATAGAACAGACTAGAGTGTCCTGATATAAGTGGTCAATTAATATACGATAAAGGAGCCACGGACATACAGTAGGGAAATGACAGCCTTTGCAGCAACTGGTGTTGGTAAACCTGGTCAGCTACTTGCAAGAGCATGAAACTGATTATTGTTTAACCCCACACACAAAAGTAAATTCAAAATGGATCAAAGACCTGAATGTAAGTCATGAAATCATAAAACTCTTAGAAGACAACATAGGCAAAAATCTCCTGCAAATAAGCATGAGCAACTTCTTCCTGAATGCAGCTCCTCGAGCAATGGAAACAAACGCAAAAATGAACACATGGTACTACATCAAACTTAAAAGCTTCTGTATAGCAAAGGACACCATCAACAGAACAAAAGGCATCCTATAGTATGGAGAATATATTTGTAAATAACATATCCGACAAGTGGTTAACTTCCAAAATGTATAAAGAACTCACACACCTCAACACATAAAAAGGAAATAGCCCAATTAAAAAATGGGCAGGGGATATGAAGAGACAATTCTCCAAAGAAGAAATTCATATGGCCAACAAACACATGAAAAGATGCTCCACATCACTAATCATCAGGGAAATGCAAATTAAAACCACAATGATATCATCTCACACCAGTAAGGATGGCCAGCATCGAAAAGACTAAGAACAACAAATGCTGGCGAGGACGCAGAGAAAGGGGAATGCTCCTACACTTCTGGTGGGAATGTAAGCTAGTTCAACCATTGTGGAAAGCAATATGGAGGATCCTCAAAAAACTAAAAATAGAAATACCATTTGACCCGGGAATCCTACTCCTTGGAATTTACCCAAAGAATACAACTTCTCAGATTCAAAAAGACATATGCACCCCTATGTTTATTGCAACACTATTTACAATAGCCAAGATATGGAAGCAACCTAAGTGTCCATCAGTAGATGAATGGATAAAGATGTGGTACATATACACAATGAAATACTATTCAGCCATAAGAAAGAAACAAATCTACCATTTGCAACAACATGGATGGAGCTGGAGGATATTATGCTCAGTGAAATAAGCCAGGTGGAGAAAGACAAGTGCCAAATGATTTGCCTCATTTGTGGAGTATAACAATGCAAAATTGAAAGAACAAAGTAGCATCAGACTCACAGACTCCAAGAAGGGACCCAGTGGTTACCAAAGGGGCGGGGTGTGGGAACGTGGGTGGAGAGGGAGGGAGAAGGGGATTGAGGGTTACTATGTTTAGTCCACATGGTGTGGGTGGTCATGGGGAATACAGTGTAGCACAGAGAAGGCAAACAGTGAATCTGTGGCATCTTACTACACTGATGGACAGTGATTGCATTGGGGTATGGGTGTGGACTTGATAATATGGGTAAAAGTAGTCACCACATTGTTTTATCATGTGAAATCCTCATAAGGTATATCAATAATACCTTAATAAAATTAAAAAAAAAAAAACTAGAAGGAGCACTATGGCAAAAACACAATGGAAAAAATGCCTTGGGAGAAACTGAAGATGCAAACAAGGGCATGAAGGTACTATAGTTATGTTTAAAAAGGAGAGCCCTTATCGTTTAGATTTATGTTGAAATATTTACAGATGGAATGATATCCAGGATTTGCTTTAAAATAACACAGGGTTAGACGGTGAAATGAAGTGAAGAGGGAGGGTACAGAGAAAATGAGATAAGCCATAAATTGGTAACTGCTGAAACTGAGAGATTGGTACATGGGGGTTAATTCTTTTTTATGTTTGAAATTTTCAATAATGAAGAGTTTTAAAAAACAAAGTTTAATACCAAATTTTAGAGACCTAATGAAATACTGGACGCACCAAATAAAATAATCTATTGGAAAGCAGAGATTTACCATTCTGTCTACACTGAGAAAACTCTATTAACTCAAATTCTCTTAATAAAAGTTTTCGTAAGTGATGTAAATATTTGTCAAACACCTATTCCATGCCAAGAAATAAAATAAGCATATTATACTACAATTAATTTTTACTTAATTTTCTTAACACTAATGTACCTGTTGTATCATTTAAGTGACCAAAATGATCTTTTCACAGCAAGGACTATCTCAGTCTAGCTCTCTTCAAACTTAGTAATAATATTCAACTTATGACAAAGAAAATAAAATTTCTTTGTTCAGAACATATTTTACTTATGTGTCAAAGAAGAAAAACGACCTTTATTGTATTACTTATAAAGCTATGAGACTAAAAATGATGAGACTGTGTGCTCATTCCAAGAAAATGTTATAAAATCACACAACAGATAACCTTCCTTATATGAAATCCCATCATGAAATCCATTTTTTAAAAAGTAGAGAAAAAAACTTATCAGCCTCATAAACAAAATTTGGAAGGATCTATGAATTTCTTCTTTTTAACTGTACAACATTCCTTAAAGTAAAAAAACTTGAAATTAAGTTTTAAATGTAATCTCATGTACATTAGGGGAAAGTCAGCTACATAACACTGAGAAAACATTGATTATTATTTTATCCTACTTTTTAAAAAGCTGAACAGTGATTATTGGGTTTACCAAAATAAAACAACTGAGGGATAACATTTTATCTAATGATAATTACATTTTACTGCATTAAGAATTTCTTAAAACTTTCTCAAAGATAAAACAAAATCAAAGTAAAAGGTTCATAAATCACTTGTCAGTGTGTTTACACTTAAAATGTATATTAAAATACCTAAAAAGAAGCATGACAGTTACTTTTCTTTTTTCTTTCACTTTTTTTTTGGTATCGTTAATGTACAATCGCTTGAACATTATGCTTACTACACCCCCTATTATTAAGTCCCCCCCATATACCTCACTACACTCACTGTCCATCAGCATAGTAAGATGCTATGGAATCACTACTTGCCTTCTCTATATATACTGCCTTTCCCGTGTCCCCTGCCACTGCATTATGTGTGCTAATTGTAACGCCCCTTTCCCCCACTTCCCACCCATCCTCCCCAGTCCCTTTGCCTTTGGTAACTGGTAGTCAATTCTTGGGTTCTGTGAGTCTACTGCTGTTTGTTCCTTAAGTTTCTCCTTTGTTCTTACACTCCACAGATGAGTAATCATTTGATACTTGTTTTTCTCTGCCTGGCTAATTTCACTGAGCATAATACCCTCTAGCTCCATGCATGTTGGTGCAAATGTCTGGATTTGTTTTCTTCTTATGGTTGAATAGTATTCCATTGTGTATATGTACCACATCTTTTTTATCCATTCATCTACTGATGGACACTTAGGTTGCTTCCAATTCTTGGCTATTGTAAATAGTGCTGCAATAAACATAGGGGTGCATATGTCTTTTTCAAACTGCGCTGCTGCATTCTTAAATTCCTAGGAGTGGAATTCCTGGGTCAAATGGTATTTCTCTTTTTAGTTTTTTGAGGAACCTCCATACTGCTTTCCACAATGGTTGAACTAATTTGCATTCCCACCAGCAGTGTAGGAGGGTTCCCCTCTCTCCACATCCTCGCCAACATTTGTTGTTGTTTTTTGGATGTTGGCCATCCTAACTGATGTGAGGTGATATCTGATTGGTTTTAATTTGCATTTCTCTGATGATTAGTGATGTCAAAATGGCCATCCTGCCTAAAGCAATCTACAGATTCAATGCAATCCCTATCAAAATACCAACAGTATTCTTCAATGAACTAGAGAAAATAGTTCTAAAATTCATACGGAACAACAAAAGACCCCAAATAGACAAAGCAATCCTGAGAAGGAAGAATAAAGCACGGGGAATTATGCTCCCTGACTTCAAGTTCTACTACAAACCCACAATAATCAAGACAATTTGGTACTGGCACAAGAACCGACCCACAGACCAGTGGAACAGAATAGAGAGCCCAGATATAAACCCAAGCCTATATGGAGCCACGAATATGCAATGGGGAAATGACAGCCTCTTCAACAGATGGTGTTGGCAAAACTGGACAGCTACATGTAAGAGAATGAAACTGGATTACTGTCTAACCACATACACAAAAGTAAACTCAAAATGGATCAAAGACCTGAATGTAAGTCATGAAACGATAAAACTCTTAGAAAAAAATATAGGCAAAAATCTCTTGGACCGTTACTTTTCTTTTTCATTTACTCTCCTATGTTTGTAAATATGATACAATGCTAAAGAAAATGTTTTAATCACCTAAAACCTGACCCCTAACAATATTTTTTTCATTTTTTTTTACGTTTCAGTCATTGTCCAAATGTATATATAAGGGAGTAGATGGGGGAGCTGAAACACAGGGATTATGTAACTTGTCCAAATCATATACCGAATAAACGGCAAAGCTACTACTGGAACCTAGCCAGTCTGGCTCCAGAGTCTCTACTCTTAAGTACTATACTGCTTCAGGACATCTCAATTTCTTTGTCCATCCCCACCAAGCAACCTTACAATCAATTCAGTTTCCCAAATGACTTGATTCTCATAAATGGTTATTCTAACTGGTAGACACTATTAATGCTAGAAAGGTATTTTTTTTTTTTGCAAATAAATAAATTCACATTCAGTGGCAGCTATTAAGTGTGGAAGGAATCAAAAACTAGAAAAAATATTTTATAAGTCCTGATGAAAATATAACTACAAGAATTATTTAATAATGTCAAAACAATTATTTGTATAGTGCCAAATTAGGAATATAGAGATTATTTTCAATACAAGGGGAAAAAATATATCCAAACAATGGAGGCATCAGACTGCCACCATGCTAATCCATGGTCAGTCTTAGCAAAACTCATAGTGGATCGACCACATATAACGTGTCTTCTGGTATGATACAACGTGACATCTATATCACCAAAGATATATTCTAGCTAAAAATATTCAACTTGAATATATCAAATTTTTACATATAAGTTTGTTTACAGGAAAAATACCAGCTTAGAAGAAAAGTTAACACAAGGGAAAAAGGAGCCAAATCCAAAAAAGGTAGAACATTCTGTAGGATCACTGGCCCCGTCTCTTCAAAATCTCAATCATCATGTTAAAAACAAAAAAACTATGCTAGAATAAAACCAACCTACAGGACATAAGAAGCAGAAGCAAAGCATGATACTGAACTCAACACAAGTTTGTACACATCAGCTGTAAAGGGTATTTTGGGGTGGGCAATTGTGGAAAGTTAAATATGGTCTGTATATGCCATGGCAATCAGACAACACAAAGAAATAAATGTCATCCAGACAGGTAAGGAAGTTAAACTGTCACTGTTTCCAGATGACATGATATTATACATAAAAAATCCTAAAGAATTCACCCCAAAATTACCAAAACTAATAACTAGATTCAGCAAAGTTGCAGAATACAAAATTAATACACAGAAATCTGCTGCATTCCTATATATTAACAATGAACTAGCAAAAAGAGAAATCAGGAAAACAATTCCATTCACAGTGGCATCAAAAAGAGTAAAATACCTAGGAATAAACGTAACCAAGGAGGTGAAAGACCTATACCCCTGAAATCTACAAAACACTCATGAGAGAAATTAAAAAAGACACTATTTGTGTCTTTCCAGTAAATGGAAATACATACCATGATCATGGACAGAAAGAATTAATATTGTCAAAATGGCCACCCTGCCTAAAGCAATCTAGAGATTCAATGCAATCCCTATCAAAATACCAGCAGCATTCTTCAACGAACTAGAACAAATAGTTCTAAAATTCATATAGAATAAAAGACCCCGAATAGCCAAAGCAATCCTGAGAAGGAAGAATAAAGCTGAGGGAATTACACTCCCTAACTTCAACCTCTACTACAAAGCCACAGTAATCACAACAATTTGGTACTGGCACAAGAGCAGGCCCATAGATCAATGGAACAAAATAGAGAGCCCAGATATAAACCCAAGCATACATGGTCAATTAATATACGATAAAGGAGCCATGGATATACAATGGGGAAATGACAGCCTCTTCCACAACTGGTGTTGGCAAAACTGGACAGCTACAAGTAAGAGAATGAAACTGGATTATTGTCTACTCCTCCATACACAAAAGTAAATTTGAAATGGATCAAAGACCTGAGTATAAGCTGTGAAACCATAAACTCGTAGAAGAAAACATAGGCAAAAATCTCTTGAATATAAACATGAGCAACTTTTTCCTGAACGCATCTCCTTGGGCAAGGGAAACAAAAGCAAAAATGAACAAATGGGACTACATCAAACTAAAAAGCTTCTTTACAGCAAAGGATACCATCAGCAGAACAAAAAGGCATCCTATGGTATGGGAGAATATATTCATAAACGACATATCAAACAAGGGGTTAATATACAAAATATGTAAAGAATTCACATGTGTCAACAGCCAAAAAGCAAATAACCCTATTAAAAAATGGGCAGAGGATATGAACAGACACTTCTCCAAAGAAGAAATTCAGATGGCCAACAGGTACATGAAAAGATGCTCCACATCACTAATAATCAGGGAAATGCAAACTAAAACCACAATGAGATATCACTTCACACCAGTTAGGATGGCCAACATAAAAAAGACAAGGAACAACAAATGCTGGCGAGGATGCGGAGAAAGGGGAGCCCTCCCACACTGCTGGTAGGAATATAAATTAGTTCAACCATGTGGAAAACAATATGCAGGTACCTCAAAAAACTAAAAATAGAAATACCACTTGACCCAGGAATTCCACCCCTAGAAATTTACCCAAAGAAAACAAGATCCCAGATTCAAAAGGACATATGCACCCCTATGTTTATCACAGCACTATTTACAATAGCCAAGATATGGAAGCAACCTAAGTAGATGAGTGGATAAAGAAGAGGTAGTACATATACACAATGGAATATTATTCAGCCATAAGAAGAAAGTAAGTCCAACCATTTGCAACAACATGGATGGAACTAGAGGGTATTATGCTCAGTGAAATAAGCCAGGCAGACAAAGACAAGTACCAAATGATTTCCGTCATTTGTGAACTATAACAACGAAGCAAAACTGAAGGAACAAAACAGCAGCAGACTCACAGACTCCAAGTAGGGAATAACAGTTACCGAAGGGGAGGGGTATGGGAGGGTGGGTGGGGAGGGAGGGAAAAGTGGATTGAAGGGCATTATGATTGGCACACATGGTGTAGGGGGGGGAGTCACACGGAAGACAGTGTAGCACAGACAAGCAGTGACTCTGTGGCATCTTACTATGCTGATAGACAGTGACTACAATGGACGGTGTGGTGGGACTTGATAATATGGGTGACTGTAGTAACCACAATGTTTTTCATATGAAACCTTTATAAGAGTGTATATCAATGATACCTTAATAAAAAAATTATTGTCTGTACACTAGATGAGATAAAATTCTACTGGAATAGATAGAAAGGTGTAGATTACTGAATGAAATTTTAGAATGGTGTGTCCAGAATGATATTATTCTGTCATGAATGTGTGTATTTATAAAAATATATATTTCCTGAGGGGGCTTGAAAAACTTAAAACCAAAACCAAAGGGCAAATAAATGCAATTATTTTGGTAAACAGGCACAACCAACTTAAGTTGAAGATTTGCAAACCTATAATTTTATATAATACGCGTGTGTGTGTCTGTGTGTGTGTCTGTGTGTGTGTGTATGAAAGAGAGAGAGAGAGAGAGAGAGAGCACGCCAGCAAGTGAGCAACCAAGAACGGGGGATTATAGCTATATGCATCTTTATAGATGAATCTCAAAAACACTGATGAAAAAGAAAGTAAGTCACAGAAAGAATACATACAATAGAATTTTGAAAGTTAGACAGGGTCAAAAACAAGAATAATTAACAATACACTGTGTTTAGAGACACATACACAGGTGATAAAAGCACTGTAAAAATATGAGAACATTTAATACAATTTACCATACTGGTTACATCTGTGGGAAAGCAAGGGGAGACAGAAGATGGTGGTGTACACACGGTGCTTCTAAGACAATGGTAATGTTCTTTTTCTTTACCTGGAACATACATACATACATACATGCCATTCATTTTATTATTGTTCATTAAAATAAATAAAAATAAATGTACACATACACATATATTTCATTTGTATGTATGGTATTTTATAATAAAAAAGAAATCTGTGGACCTGATCCCAGTCCACACTGTTCAAGACTGCCTACTCTACTATTAAGATGGCCTCCTTTGAGATATCGGGGCTCTTTAACACACAACATCTTTATTATTTTCAAATTTTACTGCAATAAGCTGCTTTAAAATGGATGTTGTCACCTTGCAGCTTCTTACCTATACTGGATGATTTTCTCAGAATAAATTCTCAGATCTGGAGTTACTGTCTTTAAGTGAATAAACATATTTATAATTCTTAGAACAAACCATCTTATTACTTTGCCAAAGTGTTGTCCCAATTTATAGTATTATCAGCATATCAACTGAAAACTTCATCATAAATTTGTTATTTTTCTTTTAATTTAATGTTCTAAATCATTAGGTTATTTTGCATTTGACTATTAAGAAGAAAAATTATTGTCCCAACAGTTTGTTGACTTTCTTCCATTGTCTGTTGACATTCTCTACCCACTTATCTAAAAATCTAATATTTTTAATATAAATTTGAAGGTACTCATATATAGCATCAGGCTTTTGTTATGAGTTGCAAATACCCCCACTGTTTGTTTGTTTAGTTTGCTATTTTTCAGAGTATATGTTACATTTTTTATATATTCAAATTGTACCTTCTGCTTTTTGAGATTTCAAAGAGGTAAAGTTATTTCCCTACATATCCAATGACCCAATCTACTCCCAGTTTATAGTTCCCACTTTCAAAGAGACTACAATGAAATAAGCAATCAGATTACTGAAAGAAAGTCCAAAAATTGGTCATATAGTAAAACAATAAACAAGCATTTTAATTCAGTGGAATAAGAATAGGTTATTAGATCAACAGTGTCAGAATGACTGGCTAATGATTTAGCAGGGAAAAAAACCTTCATACTCTAAAACAAAGTAAATTTCAGGTAAATTAAAATTTAAATGTAAAAAATAAAATATTGAAAAAGAATCTGGGAGGACTAAAGATGGCAGCATGAGAGGTGAGAGAGAGGCTACCTCCTAAAACAGCATATAATATGAAAATATAACTAATACAACTACTCTTGAAAGAGCAACAGGAAAGAGGACTGCAAAAAACTGCACACACCTAGAGACAAGAGCAGACCTCACGGAAAAGGGTAACATATGAAAGCTGTGGTCCTGTGGGATCCAAGCCCTTCCCCCACCCCACCTCACCAACTGGAGGAAGAGGAACAGAGCAGGGAGGGAGTGGAGATCTGGAACTGCTGAATATCTAACTCCAGAGATCTGCTCGAGGAGGACAAACCTACATTTCATGGTGCTTGCATGATACTTTGGTAATTAGGGGGGTGGAAAGCTAAGACAGGCAGAACTCCTGGAGAGACTAAGATTCCACCAGCTTGTGGAAAGCAGGGATCCATATCCAGCTGCTCTGGAACAAAAAAAAGGTATGCAGTCTCAGAGACTTCCTAACAAGGAAGCCCTTAGCAATAGGGCTGCTAAACTGGCAAGGATTATACAGAGCTTACTGCTCAGGAGAAAGGACAGGCAGACAAAATTGTGTGGGTGCACTCTGCCCAGCAGATTGGGAGCTTTCACAAACTTCAGGTGCTCCAGCTCCCTGGCTGCCTACACAGCTCCAAGACTACCTTCGGTGCCAGGCAGAATACTGTGCCTTTCTCATGGCCAGCCCAACCGGGCTTGCAAACCAGGAAACCCTACCCTGGTATTACGCCAACCAAAGGGAAGATCTGTCTACAGCAACTAAAAACGCAAAGCACAGACGCTTATACCTGTGTGCTCGGACCACTGGTTCAGCCAGTGGCGACAGGCATAGGAGCCGGGAAGCAGGAAACAGTTCTATCCTCCCCCCATGCACCAATAACACTCACCTTCAATCCCTGACATTGCGACAGGGGCTGAGCAGCTCCAGGGAGTAGAGCTTCTGGGCATTAGAGGGCGCCATACACAAATACGAAACGCCAAAGGAACCTGGTCCAGAGTAAAATTATTAATACAACTCCTGAGAAAGACTTAAATGATATTGACCTCATGACCCTCCCAGAAAGGGAGTTCAAAATAAAAATCATTAACATGCTCATAGAGGTACAGAAAGATATTCAAGAACTCAGGAATGAATTATGGTCAGAGATCCAATCATTGAAGAGCACACTGGATGGTATTAAAACCAGATTGGATACAGTGGAGGAGACGATAAATGAAATAGAAACTAGAGAAGAGGAATACAAAGAAGCTGAGGCACAAGGAGAAAAAAGGATCTCTAAGAAAGAAAGAATATTGAGAGAACTGTGTGACCAATCTAAATGGAACAATATTCACATTATAGGGGTACCTGAAGAAGAAGAGAGAGAAAAAGGGATACAAAGTATCTTTGAGGAGGTGATGGCTGAAAACTTCCCCAATCTGGGGAAGGATATAGTTTCTCAGGCCATGGAGGGGCACAGATTTCCCAACACAAGGGACCCAAGGAAGACAACATCAAGACATATAGCAATTAAAATGGCGAAGATCAAGTATAAGGACAGACTATTAAAAGCAGTCAGAGAAAGAAATAAGATCACATACAAAGGAAAGCCCATCAGGCTATCATCAGACTATTCAGCAGAAACCTTACAGGCCAGAAGGGAGTGGTACGATGTATTTAATGCAATGAAGCAGAAGGGCCTTGAACCAAGATTACTTTATCCTGCAAGATTACCCTTTAAATTTGAAGGAGGGATTAAACAATTCCCAGATAAGCAAAAGCTGTGAGAATTTACCTCCCACAAATGATCTCTACAGTGTATTTTCAAGGGACTGCTATAGATGGAAGTGTTCCTACGGTTGAATAGCTGTCACCAGAGGTAATAAAACCACAGTGAAGAAAGTAGAACAGCTAATTACTAAGCAAATGCAAAATTAAATTAACTATCCCCAAAGTCAATCAAGGGATAGACAAAGAGTACAGAATATGATACCTAATATATAAGGAATGGAGGAGGAAGAAAAAGGAGGGAAAAAAAAGAACATTGAGATTGTGTTTGTAATAGCATATTAAATGAGTTAAGTTAAACTCTTAGAGAGTAAGGAAGTTAACCTTGAACCTTTGGTAACCATAAATCTGAAGCCTGTCATGCCAATAAGTACATACCTATCCACAATCACCCTAAATATAAATGGAATGAATGCACCAAACAAAAGACATAGAGTCATTGAATGGGTAAAAAAATAAGACCCATCTTTATCTGCCTTCAATAGACTCACTTTAAATCCAAAGACATACACAAACTAAAAGTGAAGGGATGGAAAAAGATATTTCATGCAACTAATAGGGAGAAAAAAGCAGGAGTTGCAGTACTTACATCAGACAAAATAGACTTCAAAACAAAGTAAGTCACAAGAGACAAAGAAGGACATCACATAATGATAAAAGGGTCAATCCAACAAGAAGATATAACCATTATAAATATCTATGCACCCAACACAGGAGTTCCTACATATGTGAAACAAATACTAACAGAATTAAAGAGGGAAATAGAATGGAATGCATTCATTCTAAAAGACTTAAACACACCACTCACTGTGAAGGACAGATCAACCAGACAGAAAATAAATAAGGAGACAGAAGCACTGAAAAACACTTACAACAGATGGATATAACAGACATCTACAGAACTCTACACCCAAAAGCAGCAGAATACACAGAATACACATTGTTCTCAAGTGCACATGTAACATCTTCAAAAATAGATCATATACTAGACCACAGAAAGAGCCTCGGTCAATTCAAAAAGACTGAAATTGTACCAAAGAGCTTCTCAGACCACAAAGGAATGAAACTTGAAATGAATTAAGGCAAAGAAAACGAAAAATCTCACAACCACATGGAGGCTTACTAACAGGTTCCTAAATAATCAATGGATCAATGACCAAATAAGAACACAGATCAAGCAATATATGGAGACAAATAACAACAATAATTCAATACCGCAAAATCTGTGGGACGAAGCAAAGGCCGTGCTAAGAGGAAAGTATATTACAATACAGGCCTACCTCAGGAAAGAAGAACATTCCCATATGAACCATCTAAACTCGCAATAAACAAAACTAGAAAAAGAAGAACAAAAGAGACCCAAAGTCAGTAGAAGGAAGGACATAATAAAGATTAGGGCAGAAATAAATAAATTGGAAATAATAAAACAATGGAAAGGATCAACAAAAGCAAGAGCTGGTTCTTCGAGAAAACAAACAAAATAGATAAACCCCTAGCCAGACTTATCAAGAAAAAGAGAGAGTCTACTCACATAAACAGAATCAGAAATGAAAAGGGAAAAATCACCACAGATGGCACAGAAATACGAAGAACTATTAGAGAATACTATGAAAAATTATATGCTAACAAACTGGATAACCTAGAAGAAAAGGAAAACTTTCTAGAAAAACACAACCTTCCAAGGCTGACCCAGAAAGAAAGAGAAAATCTCAACAGACCAATTACCAGCAATGAAATTGAACAGGTAATCAAAAACCTATGTAAGAACAAAACGCCTGGACCAGATGGCTTCACCTCTGAATTTTATCCAACATCTAGTGAAGACCTAATACCCATCCTCCTTAAAGTTTTCCAAGGAGTAGAAGAAGAGGGAATACTTCCAAACTCATTCTATGAGGCCAGCATCACTCTAATACCAAAACCGGGCAAAGACACCACAAAAAAAGAAAACTACAGACCAAAATCCCTGATGAATATAGACGCAAAAATAGTCAACAAAATATTAGCAAACCGAATTAAAAAATACATCAAAAGGATCATCCATCATGATCAAGTAGATTTATTCCAGGGATGCAAGGATGGTTCAACATTCGAAAATCCATCAACATCATCCACCACATCAACAAAAAGACAGACAAAAACCACATGCCAATCTCCATAGATGCCGAAAAAGCATTTGACAAAATCCAACATCCACTCATGATAAAAACTCTCAACAAAATGGGTATAGAGGGCAAGTACCTCAACATAATAAAGGCTATATATGACAAACCCACAGCCAACATTATACTTAACAGCAAGAAGCTGAAAGCTTTTCCTTTAAGATAGGGAATAAGACAAGGATGCCCATTCTCCCCACGACTATTCAACATAGTACAGGAGGTCCTAGCCATGGCAATCAGACAACACAAAGAAATAAAAAGGTATCCATATTGGCAGGGAAGAAGTTAAACTGTCCCTGTTTGCAGATGACATGATACTGTACATAAAATTCCCTAAAGAATCTACTCCAAAACTACTAGATCTAATATCTGAATTCAGCAAACTTGCGGGATATAAAATTAATACGCAGAAATATGTGGCATTCCTATACACTAACAATGAACTAGCAGAGAGAGAAATCAGGAAAACAATTCCATTCAAAGTTGCATCAAAAAGAATAAAATACCTAGGAATAAATCTAACCAAGGAAGTGAAAGACCTATACTCTGAAAACTACAAGACACTCATGAGAGAAATTAAAGAAGATACCAATAAATGGAAACACATCCCGTCCTCACGGATAGGAAGAATTAATATCGTCAAAATGGCCATCCTGCCTAAAGCAATCTACAGATTCAATGCAATTCCTATCAAAATACCAACCGCATTTTTCAACACACTAGAGAAAATCATTCTAAAATTTATATGGAACCACAAAAGACCCCAAATAGACAAAGCAATCCTGAGAAGGAAGAATATTGCTGGGGGGATTATGTTCCCCAACTTCAAACTTTACTACAAAGCCAAGGTGCTCAAGACAATTTGGTACTGGCACAAGAACAGACCCATAGACCAATGGAACAGAATAGAGAGTCCAGGTATTAAACCAAGCATATATGGTCAATTAATATATGATAACGGAGCCATGGATATACAATGGGGAAATGACAGCCTCTTCAACAGCTGTTGTTGGCAAACTGGACAGTTACATGCAAGAGAATGAAACTGGATTATTGTTTAACCCCATATACAAAAGTAAACTCAAAATGGATCAAGGACCTGAATGTAAGTCATGAAACCATAAAACTCTTAGAAGGCAACACAGGCAAAAATCTCCTGAATATAAGCATGAACAACTTCCTGAACGCATCTCCTCGAGCAAGGGAAACAAAAGCAAAAATGAACTCATGGGACTACATCAAACTAAAAAGTTTCTGTACAGCAAAGGACACCATCAACAGAACAAAAAGGCATCCTACAGTATGGGAGAATATATTTGTAAATGACATATCCGTCAAGGGGTTAACATCCAAAATATATAAAGAACTTACACGCCTCTACACCTGTGGGGAACTGCCTTTGCATCCAGCCTCGCCACGAGGGTGGCCGCTGGGAACTGCCTTTGCATCTCAGCCTCACCACGAGGGTGGCCACTGAGAACTGCCTTTAAATCTCAGCCACGCCAAAGATGGCCGCTGAGAACTACCTCTGAATTAAATCTCAGCCACGCCAAAGATG
The DNA here is from genome assembly GCA_029783875.1 of Phataginus tricuspis. NCBI lineage: Eukaryota > Metazoa > Chordata > Mammalia > Pholidota > Manidae > Phataginus > Phataginus tricuspis. The sequence goes on from JAQQAC010016209.1 coordinate 67,809,702, forward strand.
GCTGCTGAAAGCCCCCTGGGGTTCAGCTGCGCATGTGCACAACTCTGGGCCTGATTCGGAAAAGTGAGGGTTGCCTTATTAGCATAGGTGACCGATCGGGGAGAGACTTCACCCTATATATCCCATGCCCTGAGCCCCAATAAACGAGTTCTCCCTTTGAGTGAACTTCCTGTCGCGTCTGATTGTCTCCGGGGAAAAGGGGCGGCCAGCGGCGAGTGGCCAGCGGCCAGCGGCCAGCGGCGGCGGCAGCAGAGGCTGGAGCGGCTGCAAGCAGCGGCGCCGCCGAGCTCCGGAGGCTGCGGGAACGGGTGGACAGCCGGCGCTTACCTCCCTTGCTCTGCCTATCGGGGCGAGCCTCTCTCCCTGCCTTCCTCCCCTCCGCTGGTTCGGAGGGTCGCAGAAAGAGCTTGTAACACAAAGAGCTGTAGTCCTGACCGAGAGCAGGACCGGCGGGAGAGAGAGGGGAAAAAACCCGATATACACCCAAAAAGCAAATAACCCAATTAAAAAATGGGCACAGGATACGAAGAGACAGTTCTCCAAACAAGAAATTCAGATGGCCAACAGACACATGAAAAGATGCTCCACATCACTAATCATCAGGGAAATGCAAATTAAAACCACAATGAGATATCACCTTATACCAGTAAGGATGGCCAGCATCCAAATGACTAAGAACAACAAATGCTGGCGAGGACGCAGAGAAAGGGGCACCCTCCTACACTGCTGGTGGGAAAGTCAGCTAGTTCAACCATTGTGGAAAGCAGTATGGAGGTTCCTCAAAAAACTAAAAATACAAATTCCATTTGACCCGGGAATCCCACTCCTTGGAATTTACCCAAAGAATACAACTTCTCAGATTCAAAAAGACATATGCACCCCTATGTTTATTGCAGCACTTTTTACAATAGCCAAGATATGGAAGCAACCTAAGTGTCCATCAGATGAATCGATAAAGAAGAGGTGGTACATATGCACAATGGAATACTATTCAGCCACAAGAAGGAAATAAATCCTGCCATTTGCAACAACATGGACGGAGCTGGAGGATATTATGCTCAGTGTAATAAGCCAGGCAGAGAAAGACAAGTGCCAAATGATTTCCCTCATTTGTGGAGTATAACAATGAAGCAAAACTGAAGGAACAAAATAGTAGCAGACTCAGAGACTCCAAGAAGGAACTAGTGGTTACCAAAGGGGAGGGGTGGGGGACGGCAGGTGGGAGAAGGGGATTGTGGGGTATTTTGTTTAGTACACATGGTATGGGGGATCATGGGGAAAACAGTGTAGCACAGAGAAGGCAAACATTGAATCTGTGTCATCTTAGTACACTGATGGACAGTGACTGAATTGGGGTATGAGTGGGGACTTTATAATATGAGTAAATGTAGTAACCACATTCTTTCATGTGAAACCTTCATAAGAGTGTATATCAATAATACCTTAATAAAAAAGTAATAATAATAAAATGAAAGAAAAGAAGGAAAGAAGAAAGAAAGAAAGAAAGAAAGAAAGAAAGAAAGAAAGAAAGAAAG